>JARQOC010000003.1:779566883-779907353 GCA_033576535.1 Allobates femoralis
CACTCACGGGTCTGGTCTGGCCGTCACGGGCTTTTGTGTGATTCTTCCCTCTGTCTCAGGGTTAATAACCCTAGTGCGATGGCTGTGTTCCTAGACCGTGGTGGTAGGTAGGCTGCAGGTCATATAGTACCTGCCCCATGCCTGTGTGTCCTGTGATTAGGGTCTTAGAGTATCCCCGGTCACTTCTACAGAGCCGGCTCTCTGACTGTAGCGACCTAGCCCTCCAGTGTCCCAGGTATGGCTGTAGGATCACCAGGCTCCCCCTTTCTCACTGTGGGGTGTCGTTGTTTTTGGCTACTTTCCCTCGCCTCTGGCTATGGAGCAAGCTTTCTCCCCTAGAAAATCTGCCTCTAGGGTTCTGCGTCCTCCAGGGAACCTCTCCTCCTGGGAATTAACTGCCTCCAACCTGGTGTTCCCATGTTTTATTTGCAGTCTCTCCACCCACTTGTTCAGCTACTCTTTCTCTCCTCCCACACTGCTCTTAACCCCTGCTACCCCTAGCCCAATCAAGAGTCCTAGGCGTAGGGTCAGTGTGTGGGTGTTCCTACGGTCAACTATCTTCTTCGCCTGGCTGCAGTTCACCCTGTGGCTGCCCTGGTCGCATGGGCGCCACATTAGCGTTTCATTGATCCATGCACACCAGTTTTTCAGCCTGAGATGTCATTCAGCCTATTTTGACCTTCACAACGAAGACTAATTTTTGAAACCTGACCAGTCACATTGTTTTAAAAACTCTAGAATGCCAGGGATTCTGAGATTGTTTTTTCGTGATACATTGTACTTTATGTTAGTGGTAAATTTAAGCGGATGTGTTTTGTGTTTACTTGTGAAAATTTTAATTTGGACAAAAATTTGAAAAACTTTATATTTTTAGTTTTATATCCTTAAACCAGTTAGTCATGCTGTACCAAATGTTTAATAAACAACATTTCTTGTATGTCTACTTTGCAACTGCATCATTTTTCAAATGTCATTTTATTTTGTTTATGTTAGGCCCTGTTCACATCAGCGTTTTACACTGATCGCGGCAGTTGCAGTGAAAAAAACGCAACTGCCGCGATTACCGCATAACGGCCGCACTTGCGGGTCACTTGCGGCAAGCCCCATAAATATCTATGGGGCTTGCGGTAAGTGTGCGACAGGTGCGGCAAGTGCGGTTTCGGCGCTTGCGGCAGATGTGGCCACGAAAAAAACGTGGCTGACCGCGTTTTTTTCACGGCCGCATCTGCGGCAAGTGCCGAAACCGCAACTACATCGCACTTGCCGCACCTGCCGCAAGCTCCATAAGACATTACATGGGGCCTGCCGCAGGTGAACCACAAGTGCGGCCGTTATGCGGTAATCGCGGCAGTTGCGTTTTTCTCACCGCAAGTGCCGTGATCAGCGTGAAACGCTGATGTGAAAGCAGCACTTGCCGCACCTGCCGCATGCCCGCATATACATTGTATGGGGCTTGCCGCAAGTGTGCCGCAAGTGCAGCCGGTATGCGGTAATCGCAGCAGTTGCGGTTTTGTCACCGCAACTGCCGCGATTTAAAAAAACCGCTGATGTGAAAGTACCCTTAGGGCCCTTTCACATCAGCGTTTTTTGAAATTTGCGCAGATGCGGTGAAAAAAACGCATCTGCGCAATTACCGCATACCGGCTGCACTTGCGGCGTGGTTGCGGTAAACGCCATGCAAAGTATAGGGGGACTTGCGGCAGGTGCGGCAAGTGCGGTTTTGCACTTGCGGCAGGTGCGGCAGCGAAAAAAAACGCGGTCAGCCGCGTTTTTTTTCGCGGCCGCACCTGCCGCAAGTGCAAAACCGCACTTGCCGCATCTGCCGCAAGTACGCCTATACTTTGCATGGCGTTTACCGCAACCGCGCCGCAAGTGCAGCCGGTATGCGGTAATTGCGGCAGATGCGGTTTTTTCACTGCATCTGTTGCAAATTTAAAAAAACGCTGATGTGAAAGGGGCCTTAGATGGGTTAAAAGTTCTGGATACATTCTTCATTTTTTCAAAAAGTTTACAAAACCTCTTTCTTTAGGGACCTATTCAAATTTAAATAGATTTTGAGGGGCCTATATGTTGGTAATGACCCTAAAGTGATACCATTGTAAAAACTGCGCCCTCAAATACTTCAAAACTGCTGTCAGGAAAATGTGTTAACTCTTCAGGTGATACACAGGAATGAATGTAAGGTGGAACAGAAATAAGAAACATTGAACTTTGTCATTTCACTTTCACAAGAGATAACATAAATACATGGACCCCACAATTTGTTACCGAGTTAATTCTGAGTGCATTGATACCCCAAATATGGTCAGAAACCTCTGTTTGGACAAAGGGCAGGGTTTAAAAGGGAAGGAGCGCTATTTGAATTTTGAAACTCAAATTTGGCTGAAATAGACTGCAGATGCCAAGTTACATTTACAGAGCCCCCAAGGTGCCCAAGCGGCAAAATTCCCATGACCAACCCAATTTTGGAAACTACACACTTCAAAGATTTTATCCAAGCATATGATAAGCATTTTTAATGCACAGTCATTCCACAGAATTGATACCATTAGGTTATCATATTCAAAAAATTCTATTTTTTTCATAAAAAAGTTGCTTTAGACCCAAATATTTCACTTTTGCAAGAGGTAAGACATAAAAGTGGACCCCAGTGTTTGATACCCACTTTCTTTTGTCAGCGACAAAAATTCACATGTACTAAATAAGGCTGCTTTCATATCAGCGATTTTTGAATTTCGTGGCAGATCCGGCAGCATTTTGTTTGCGCTGCCACAAGTGCCGGATTTGATGGATTCGGTAAAACCGGACTTGCAGCACATGACCACAAGTCCCATAGGGAATGAATGGGGCTTGCTGCAAGTGAGCCATTGTGGCGCCCCGCCAATGCAGGTGTCACAGAGGAGTATTACACCCGTAAAAGAGGTGTGATTGCTCCAGCTGCAGGTGGACCCTAGGATGGTGAGTGGGACCCATTCCCAGTATTCCCACATTAGTGTAGGGTGGGAGGTTACCTGAGAGGGAATAAATTCACCTCTAGAGGGAACTAGAGTACAGTCATGGCCAAAAGTTTTGAGAATGACACGAAAATTATACTTTCACATGATCTGCTGCCCTCTGGTTTTTATTTCTGTTTGTCTGATGTTTATATCACATACAGAAATATAATTGCAATCATATTATGAGTACCAAAAGGTTATATTGACAGTTAGTATAAGTTAATGCAGCAAGTCAATATTTGCAGTGTTGACCCTTCTTCTTCAGGACCTCTGCAATTCTCCCTGGCTGCTCTCAATCAACTTCTGGACCAAATCCTGACTGATAGCAGTCCATTCTTGCATAATCAATGCTTGCATTTTGGCAGAATTTGTTGGTTTTTGTTTGTCCACCCGTCTTTTGATGATTGACCACATGTTCTCAATAGGATTAAGATCTGGGGAGTTTCCAGGCCATGGACCCCAAATCTCTATGTTTTGTTCCCTCAGCTATTTAGTTATCACCTTTGCTTTATGGCAAGGTGCTCCATCATGCTGGAAAAGGCATTGTTGGGCGCCAAACTGCTCTTGGACGGTTGGGAGAAGTTGTTCTTGGAGGACATTCTGGTACCATTCTTTATTTATGGCTATTTTTAGGCAAGACTGTGAGTGAGCCGATTCCCTTGGCTGAGAAGCAACCCCACACATGAATGGTTTCAGGATGCTTTACAGTTGGCATGAGACAAGACTGGTGGTAGCGCTCACCTCTTCTTCTCCGAATAAGCTGTTTTCCAGATGTCCCAAACAATCGAAAAGGGGATTCATCAGAGAAAATGACTTTACCCCAGTCCTCAGCTGATGTTTTTTCTGGAGAGAAGTGGCTTCTTTGCTGCCCTCCTTGAAACCAGGCCTTGCTCAAAGAGTCTCCGCCTCACAGTGCGTGCAGAAGCACTCACACCAGCCTGCTGCCATTCCTGAGCAAGCTCGGCACTGCTGGTAGTCCGATCCCGCAGCTGAAACAGTTTTAAGATACGGTCCTGGCGCTTGCTGGTCTTTCTTGGGCGCCCTGGAGCCTTTTTGACAACAATGGAAGCTCTCTCCTTGAAGTTCTTGATGATGCGATAGATTGTTGACTGAGATGCAATCTTTCTAGCTGCGATACTCTTCCCTGTTAGGCCATTTTTGTGCAGTGCAATGATGGCTGCACGCATTTCTTTAGAGATAACCATGGTTAACTGAAGAGAAACAATGATACCAAGCATCAGCCTCCTTTTAAAGTGTCCATTGGTGTCATTCTTACTTAATCATAACTGACTGATCGCCAGCCCTGTCCTCATCAACACCCACACCTGTGTTAATGGAAGAATCACTAAAACGATGTTAGCTGCTCCTTTTAAGGCAGGACTGCAATGATGTTGAAATGTGCTTTGGGGGTTAAAGTTCATTTTCTAGGCAAATATTGACTTTGCAAGTAATTGCTGTTAAGCTCATCACTCTTTATGACATTCTGGAGTATATGCAAACTGCCATTAGAAAAACTGAAGCAGTAGACTTTGTTAAAATTAATATTTGTATCATTCTCAAAACTTTTGGCCATGACTGTAGTCAGAGAAGGAGTGATAGTGAGTCTGGAGGGAATGAGCAAGAAGGTCTCTTGGCTGAGGAACCAGGAGGAGAGATGGAAGAAGAAGAGAGGGTTTAAGAAGAATGTGAAAGGAGCTTTCCAGGAGAGCAGCCGGTCTGGGAAAGAGGAGCCAGCGAGATAGGTTCTCCCAGACAGCCTACTGGGCATCAGAGCTCGCAGACTGCTGGAGCTATACGCACGGCAGAGAATCCGGATTCCTGTGGAGTCTTCAAGTCTCACGGACACCAGAACAGTCTACAAGAAGAGCACCAGGCACCGCCAAGGGAACGAGCGGCCAGCGAGTAGAGGGTTACGACAGCGAAAGTGAGAGAGGACAGGAGGCCAGGCTGGAATCTAAATCAACCAGGCTTCACACGAAACTGGAAAGCAGGGAATAACGGACACGGTTTAGTTAATAAAGGCACACCAAGGGTTCCACCATACCACCTGGGATCCACTTGCAGCCACCCGTTAGCTACCTGTTCTTGTAACATCTAAGTGCTGAACTGTGAACTGTAACTGCAACTGCTACAACTAACAGTAAAGTACCCGGAGGAAAAGTGACTTTGCCTCTGCCTGTGTTACCTTTTGCATGAACTTGTTCCCTATACAGGAACGCTGCCCCGGAGGTCCAGTCGTACCTGTAGAGGACTTTGCCAACTAGCCGCGATACCATCTACCTCCGGCGGACTGTGGCGGCGCTGGTGACATCTCACCAGAAACTACAGGTGGTGTCACGACAGACTGTATATAAAATTTCCCTGTAAATACATCCCCTTTTGGAAGATAGGCCCAGGGCACGGGATCAGGCACGCCCACCATTCCCTGTGACACAGCAACGTTACCCCTGAAGCCTGATACCGGAGTACCCCAAAGGCTCGACACCATTATGCAGCATATGTGGTAAACCTGCTGGATCTGCAGCGAGCGGCAGAAAATGCTGATGTGAAAGCAGCCTAAGTTCTGTTTGGAGAAATGGCAGGATTCATAAGGGATGATTCAACATTTGATAATTGTAATTTTGGGCATGAATAGATTGCAGACACCATATCTTACCATTTGTGGAGCCCCTAATGGGGCCGTCACACACGTCAATGTCATCAGCGATCTCATCGCTGGCGACATTGAAGGCTGATCGCTGGTGAGCTGTCACAAACGCAGACTCACCAGGGATCAGTGGACCAGTGACATCATGGAAATGATTTAAATATCATTTCCATGATGTCTTGCTCCCGCTACCAGTCTGCAGTAAGCGGGAGCAGGCTGGTCTCCAATGTAAACTGCGGGTATCTAGGCAGCACGCTGTGTACCTTGGATACCAGGTGGTGAGCGTAGAAGGCTGGTAACCAAGGTACACATGGTGTATCTAGGCAGCGAGCCCTACCTAGATACCCGCAATTTACCATGGATACCAGCTCCCAGCGCTTGCTGAGATGCTGCGTGTCCACCGGGTGACCATCACCAGGTTTTAGAGCGATTTATCGCTGGTTGATGTGCCCTGTCACACACGTCAATATCACTGCAACGTCATGTGCAGCAGCGATATTTCACGCGATATTGACGCATGTGACATCCCCATAAGGTACTTAAATCAAGCAATTCATTACAGGTGTGTTGAACATGATGAACCTGTAGGAGCTTCACAGAACTTTTAAAAATCTGGATGTGAAAACAAAAATTTATATTTTTCCTCTAAAATGTTATTTAAGCCACAAATTTGTAATTTTCTCTGTGGATAATAGGATAAAAAAGACCTAGTAATTTGTTACGCAATTTATTCCAAATTTAGCGACACCCCACATGTGGTCAAAAACAGCTATTTGGGCACATGGCAGGGCTCATTTGAAGTGTAAATTTGTCTGGAATAGATTGCGGATGCCATGTCACATTTGCTGAGTCCCTGTAAAAAAACAGCAGAAACCCTCTACAAGTGACCCCATTTTGGAAACTAGACCCATAAAGGAATTCATCTAGGAGTGTACTGAAAATTTTTAACCTACCGGTGGTCCACAACACTTTATAACATTTGGCTGTGAAAAAAAAAAAAAGAAAAATTTTCCATTAAAATACTGCTTAAGCACCAAATTTATAATTTACATAAAGAGTAATGGCCACTTTACACGTCCCGATATCGGTGTCCAACTCCGATAAAAAGTCATGTGGTTCGTGCGTTGGCGCCGATATCGTTCGAGCGTTGTATGGTATAAACGTCCAATACGACGATACCTACCCTCACGCAACCTGCGATCCTCCCAAGAGCTTCTCCTCTACTTGCCCCTCATCTCCTCTTCGCACAACCGCATACAGGATTTCTCCCGTGCTTCACCTAGACTCTGGAACTCACTGCCCCAACACATCAGACACTCTCCTACCCTGGGAACCTTCAAAAGAAGCCTGAAGACCCACCTCTTCCGCCAAGCCTACCACCTGCAATAAGACCCGGTCCACCACACCGCCTCATGACTGGAATTTCCCCCTCCCACTGTATCCCCACCCACCCCTCGTAGACTGTGAGCCTTTGTGGACAGGATTTCTCCCCTCTTGTATCTGTATGACCGAATTGTCAACATTTATTGTTACTTGTATTGTTACTATGTTACTTGTCCTAGTCTGCCCTTTTGAGCATGTAAAGCGCCTTGGAATATAATGGCGCTATATAAATAAATAATAATAATAATAATACGATGCACGAACGATGCCAAAACGATATCGGGGATCTAATGAGCGCGCTCTCCAACGGCCCGATATTGGATGGACGTTGTGGCTGGATCGTGCTGTGTAAAAGCCCAACTACGATGTGGAGTACAACTTCCCCTATTCTCTCCCATGTTAAATGGTCGTTCCTGGGTTGGCTGTACAAGGGGGCGTACACATCGCAGTGGCGTTGCCTCCCGATATAGCGCTGTGTAACATCTATGCTATCTTGGAATTCTGCCCAGAAAAAGCGCGCTCCCGCGGCGTTGTATCCAATATCGGACCGATGTTGGGACGTGTAAAGTGGCCATCAGAAGGGAAAGTAGACCCTATAATTTGTTATGCAGCTTCTCCCAAATACAGTGGTATCTGGCAAACTCTGAAAACGAAGATTGCCATTTAATTTTTGGATCACAAATTTGGTTATTGTGTTGCATTTGCAGAGTCCTTGAGGTGCCAAATAAGCAGAAACACTCACATGTCCCCATTTGGCAAACTACGGTAAACCCCTTAATTAATTAATTAATTAATTATTCGGTGTGGGGAACATTTTTAACCCACAAACTACATCACAGAATTTTATATAGTTTGAGCTGGGAAAGTGAACATATATGGGGTAATTGGGGAAAATGGACAGAACAATATGTTAGGCAATTTTTTAGTGGCTGTAAACCACTTTGCAGCGCACGTCAAGTATTGGATGGGAAGGAGCATTACTTAGGTATAACACTATATATATATATGTATACAGGTATTTAGCTTAGAACACATTTTATTTGAACAGATTATGGGCTCATTTAGCTGAGCCGCTGATGTAAGGTAAGCAGAAAGTGACCCCATTGTAGAGAGTTCACTGCTAAACTATTTCATCTAGGGGTAAAGTGAGTGGTTTCCTTGGAAGTCCTCCAAAAATATGAATCAAACAAAACCCCCAATGGAAATAGTCACCCACAGGTGCCTTCCAGAATTTCATAACATT
Organism: Allobates femoralis; assembly: GCA_033576535.1. Lineage (NCBI taxonomy): Eukaryota > Metazoa > Chordata > Amphibia > Anura > Aromobatidae > Allobates > Allobates femoralis. The sequence goes on from JARQOC010000003.1 coordinate 779,575,153, forward strand.
AGGACGCAGAAAGTTAACATTTTAGTGTTAGTTTTTTTTTTATTATTGGCTGCAAGATTTGTCATTTACACAAGTGTTAAAAAGGTGAAATCTGACCCCACAATTTATTGTGTTATTTCTCCGGAAGGCAGTGATGCCCTGTATGTCATCTGACACTACTGTTTAGCAATACCTAACGACTGAGAAGAAAGGAATGTAAGGGCAGGGACACAGTGTCCGATAGACATCCGAGTCTCTCGGACGAGACTCAGATGAGGCTGGAGCAGTGACCCGGAACGGCTTCTCCCTCTTGTGGATGGGGCTGTCAGCTGCTTGTGTTTTTGTGCAGCTGCACACTCCCCGTCCTGACAAGGAGAGGCCATTCAGGTTCACTGCTCCAGTCTCATCCGAGTCTCGGATGTCTATCGGACACTGGGTCCCTGCCCTTATTTAGTTTTTGGAGGACACATTTTGCTAGAAAAGTGTGCAACAACATTGCCAAAGCCTCTAAGGCTGGCTTCATACCGCGGTGTGATCAGGTCTTGGGCTGTCCAATGTGATTCGGACAGCCCTTGACCTGATTTGCAAACAGAACCGGAGGGCAAATATGCCCACCGGTCCAGTTTGCAGCCGGATGCCGTTGATAGCGGACCCAGATGCTGCAATTTCAAGATCCCCGCTAGCCACGGTCCTGAAATCACAGCAGGGGACAGCCGGTGGTGCTAAACTTCAGCCGCCGGTATCCGTTTCCCAGCTCCATTCGGATCTGGGCAATCTGTTAGGGAGCGCCGAATCGCCCCTAATCTGGGAGGATCTGATTTGGGCAGATTTTTCGCCCCGGACACAAAAACGTTGCATTCTCTTATCGCGTTGCAACATTGCATTCTCCCGGATCCTCCCGGACAGATGGAATCCGGATGGCACATAGCTGCCATCCGGTTCTATCCGGCGCCAAAGGGCCGCATAACAGCAAAATCAGGTCCGGGGCTGTCCGGCTTACACCGGACAGCCCTGAACCTGTTGCTGCTGCGATTTGAAGCCAGCCTAAGGTTTATAAGAGTAGAAAAACAAAAGTGATCAGCGCAATATGTCAGTGTCTACCACAGACTTAGAGGAGACTGATCAGCCATGAACTTCTGTACGCCACGCTGGACACTTCCCTATTCCCCAACTAAGAACTTGATGTACCATGGACCTATATACCCCACCCTGGACATGTCCCTATACCCCAACTAAGAGCCTGATGTGCCATGGACTTCTGTACCCCACCCTGGACACTTCCCTATTCCGCAACTAAGAGCCTGATATGCCATGGACTTATATACCCCACCCTGGACATGCCCCTACCCTCTAAAAGGATCCTGATATATCGTAGACCTCTATATGCCTCCCTACTCCCCACTCCCTACCCCATCCCCCTATTTTTACCATTTGCTTTGGCAATGCTAATATGTACTTGGTCCTCCAATAAAGCTCATTTGAATTGAATTGAATTGACCACATTGTAGAAATTGCACCTCTTAATAAATTAATCTATGTCTGAAGTTACGATGTTGTAACATCCATGTCATGCTTTATATATGTGCCAGTTTTGTGCCCATGCAATTTACCCCCATAAATTGTAGTGCCCCAATACGTTGGGCCTAGCTTGTGCTTCTAGAGACACCCTCACATAAATTGTTAATTGGGCTCTCCACATTACAAGGAAGCCAAATATATGGTGCCTTGCTGTGGGTTAACACACTGTGGGGCTCAGGAGGAGGTGTCATTTGGATTTGGGAGTGCAGGTTACTCTTGATATTATTTGAGTGGGTGGGAACCATATGAATTTTCGATAGCCTTTGTTCTACCAGTAATGTGGAGACTCCTTATATTTCCAGTGACAGATGAGAGACCTCAGTGGGGACTGGTTTTGGGGTACATAACATTTTTTTGTAGATGGCTAGGATCACATTTTCATGTTCTGCGCAAGATGGTTAAGTCCCACAAAAATCTGATTTAGACAAAAACCCCATGGAACCACTCGCTATAAGGAGACAGGTGGAGACACTTTGGACTCTGTTTGAGAACTGTTCCGGTGATATCCATGTGCTTAGGCATGCACCGAATTGTGGTTGTCCACACTTGGGCGCTGAAAAGATGGCTAAAATGTAGGGACACCGCTGGAATCTAGACCAGACGAAGTCCAAAGTGTTTCCCATCTGCCTAATTATACTGAATGGTTCCATTGGTGGTTAGGTTTTGTTTGAATTGTGTTTTATGGGATTTACACAGAAACCCTGCCATAAGTGCTCAGCAATAGTAGAAAAAGAGGCACTCTGCTATAACAATTAGAATATAGGAATATTTCATAAGCAAAAGAATTGAGACACTTAGCTTTATCAATATGGCCATATTGATAAATCGCCCAGTCACCAGTCTGCTTGACCGGGTCCCTAACCTCCATTTTCAGCCTCTACCAGGATTAAAAACCTCCTCTTTTTATAGGAAAATTGGAAAAAAGAAAAAACTGATAACAGAATTCAAGAATTTTAGTATGAGTTCACACCTCTGTGGTGCACCGTCCCCGCCCTGGGCCTGATTGAGCTAGTGTTTTCTGATATCAGTTTTTTCCTTTTTTCCAATTTGCCTTCTTGAATTTTAGTATGGATTCACACCCTCTGTTGTGCTCCATCCCCGTCCTCGGCCCATTTGAGCTTGCGTTCTCTGTTATCAGTGTTTTCCTTTTTTCCAATTTGCCTATAAGAAGAGGAGGTTTTTAACGCAGATAGAGGCTGAAAATGGATGTTAAGTGACCTGGTCAAGCAGACAAGCGTCAACGCGGCGACTTGGTGGTTTATTTATATGGCCGTAATTATAAAGCTTAGTGTCTCAATTTTTTTGCTTATTAAATATTCCTATATTCTAATAGTCATAGCAGAGTGCCGCTTTTTCTACTTTTGTAAGCATTGTGTTTGGCATCGCACCTGTGCACACTGACAGGATTGAGTGCTGCAGTTATTCTTGAATGTAAGTGTTCAGCAGACAGCGCAGGATAACTGTGAACTGAGACGTATTTGTGGCGCCCCACTACGTAGGTGCCACAGAAGGGGTTCTGCACCCAGAAAAGCGGTGTAGTACTCCACTGCAATTGGGACAATGGTCACAAGATGGAGCCCTAGAGCTGACACCCACACACTAGGACAGTAGGTGGGAGGGAACCCTGGGAGGATACAGATAGTGGCCTCTAGGGGGAAATAGTCAGTCAGTCAGTGGGACAGTGTCAGTGAGACACTCTGGAGAGTCGGAGGAGGTGGAGTGGAGGAAGACCAGGCAGCCGGCCTGGAGGAGGCAGAGGGGCCGTCTCAGCTGAGAGGTCCAAGAGGAACAGATCCCAAAGAAATAGAGAAAGAAAGAGAGGAACATCTCAGAAGCAGAGTTCTCTCTAGTAAGGGGAATTGAGTAACAGTAGAGCTTGCCCCGAAAGGAATGAAACCGGGCACCGGAGCCCGCAACTGTGAGTTCTTCAAGACTCATAGAAAATTCGTGCAACAGGGATATTACAAATACAGCCCTGACTCCCACAGATCCCACGAGAGGGAACCCAGGACTAGCAAGGAGTAGCAGTCCAGACAGAAGGTTGACCCGACGGGTACAAGGGAGGCGAAGAAAGTAGAAGTAACAGGAGGGCAGATCATCTACAGGAGATCAGGCTTCACACTGGGAACGGAATAGAAGAAAAAGGAAAGGAACATAAAGGAGGGTTCCATCTTAGGCCAGAAATCCCAATTGCAGCCTGAAGCATTTGCCAGTATAACATCTAATGAACTGTTGAACTGTGAGGTGAAAGAAAGAGTTCAAGTAAAAGCTACCCGGTAAAGTGAAGCTTTGACTCCGCTGCATCCTTTCAAACATAAACTGTGTTTTATTACATAGACAAATTTCAAAGAAAGTTCAGCACACCGGGTCCATATTTCTTCAAATGGATATTCCTTTATTTAGTGCTCATATATAAAATATTAAAAGCAACATCTTGCGGGGGCAACCCGGTCAGACGCGCTTCGATAGACTATATCAATGACAATGACTTCAAGACATACAGACAATATATACATAAATAATTAAGAAACAAATGAGCACACATGTGAAACCTCAAATCCTGCAAGGTAATTTCGGGCATGGTGTTCCCATTATAAATTGTAACCTGCAATCCAAAGAAAGGCTAGAGAGAAATGCCAAAGGAAAACTCCTTGAAGGAGAACTCCCAAAGGAAAACTCCTAAAAGAAGATTCCTCAAAGAGAGAAAATTCCCAAAAGGAAGGGAAAAGCTACTAAAATGTGTTCAAAATATTCAAGATATGAGACATACACACCATCCTCCTTATACTAATTCAATAACAATAAAGTGGATGATTATAAGGCCAAAAAAAAATATTTTGTTTTTTTTGCCTTTATATTATAACAATAAATTGTTGTTATGGTGTGCAGTCCATATAGAACATTTACAATTAAGCAATACACAATACGTATAATTCATAGTGAGGATCGAAGAAGATATAGCATTATTAGTTATTTCTTTGCATACATAAAACGTATACACGTTAGAGAGAAAAACCCGGCAAAAACAATAAAGAGGAATCAATAAAAATACATAAGATCACTCTTATAATTTAAACCAGTTGGAAATCTCGTTCCTAGGCGTAGGATCCACAAACTTTCTGTATTCCGAAGTTTGCGATCCCAGTCTCCCCCACGGGTGGGCTTATGGACATGTTCAATTCCTCTAACCACTAGACTATCTGTCCGGCCGTTATGCTTCTGCAAAAAATGTCTGGACAAACCTGAGGGAGACCTTCGGCTGCTGGCTGTAGAAGGATCAGCAGCCGTAACATGCTCTGATATCCTCTTTTTTAGAGGACGACTAGTACATCCCACGTAGTCCAGATTGCACACCGTGCAAGATGCCAAATAGACTACATGGTCAGTGCAACAATTAATGTAAGTTCTAATCTTGTGCGTCTCACTTGTGTGTCTGTTTATGAAGGAATCACTTTTTTTCATGTATTTGCATAAACCATCTAGGCCGCTATACCATCGACCACCGGAGGATTGGAGTGGCGCTGGTGAACATCACCAGACTCAGCAGGTGGCGTCACGACAAGACAATTTGTAAATAATCCCCTGTAAATAGATTCCCTTCTTCCAAAGAAAGAACACCCTTTTAAAGTTGACCCCCAGGGTCACGGCCTCGGGATGGCCACCCGTGACATTCCTAACTAAGAAAGAGAGAGTCCCGAGAGCCGAGAACCCCACAGCCCTGAGGGCGCGTCAACTTCCTGGCGTCACGAACAGGATCTCGTGCCCGATACCACCGGGTACTGTGTGCTTTGAATTGGACTTAAAATTGACTTTAATTGACTTTTTCCGCCATTGCTGGGCGTCAAAGATGGATTCCCGCCATTACCGCGTGGGGACCCAAGATGGCGCTGACGCCATGGAGTAAACAACATGTGCAGGCCCGGGGGTGTGCCTCAGCCCCTAGAAGAAGGAGGGCCTAGCCAGAGGCGCGAAAAAGAGTGGCCGCTCCAAGTGCCATCAATCAATCAGGGGGGCGGCCCAAGGGAAGTTCCAGGGGAATGCCCGCCCATCGCTGTACAAACCGGAAGAGAAGGACAGACGCCATGAGACTTCTACGTACCCGGCAGCATGGCAGGACCCCGATGGAGAGATGTCGTCCGCGAGCTGGAGGAGCAGACCCGAGCCGAGCTAGGCGATCCAGCGGCTGTGTCCCTACTCATGCTAGAGGGGGATGCAGACTACTGGCGGGAAGCTTTCACCTGGCTCCGGCAGGAGATGGAGCAGACAATAGCGTGGGTGTGCCGGCGGTGGAGTGCGGAACGGACCTACGAGCTACCGGCGAGAAGGACAGCCCGTGAGGAGCGGGAGGCAGAGATTGCGGCGAGAGCTGTGGAACAGTACCGCACCTCCCTTCCACCTCCAGCAGAGACCCGAGATGTGGGGACGCAGACGGAGCCCCTGATGCTAACACCAGCACCATCACTGCCCGAGGTCAGCAATAGTCCCCGGCCGGAGACTGCATTTGTGTCTGCACCACAGCGGATCCTGCTAGATGTCGATGTAGAGGAGCTGTACGACGAGCCTGAAGAGCGCGACGATGATGACGACGACTATGAGGAACCGGCTGGAGCCTCAGGAACGAGCACCCCAGAACCAGCCTGGTGGACAACGTGGCGGCAGCACCGCCAAGGACCCCCCACCATTGCAAGTACCGTGGAGGTGTGTGTGTGTGCTATTCCCAACCGCCATAGACACAGCCCATCACCACCCCCATACCAGCCACTGCCAAGTATCAGGTTAACTCCTGACGAGAGGAGCCTGGTAGTCAGGCATAGGGAGAGGGAGGAATGGTATCAGCGAGAACGCACAACTAAAAGACTCAGAGACGAAGCCTGTGCACAGCCAGATCATCTACAGAAGATCAGGCTTCACACTGGGAACGGAATAGAAGAAAAAGGAAAGGAACATAAAGGAGGATTCCATCTTAGGCCAGAAATCCCAATTGCAGCCTGAAGCATTCGCCAGTATAACATCTAATAAACTGTTGAACTGTAAGCTGAAAGAAAGAGTTCAAGTAAAAGCTACCCGGTGAAGTAAAGCTTTGACTCCGCTGCATCCTTTCAAACATAAACTGTGTTTTATTACAGCATTCCTGCCCCGGTGGTCCTGTCCTGCCTGCGGGGATGATTCCATCTAGGCCGCTATACCATCGACCACCGGAGGACTGGAGCAGCGCTGGTGAACATCACCAGACTCAGCAGGTGGCGCCACGACAAGACAACTTGTAAATAATCCCCTGTAAATAGATTCCCTTCTTCCAAAGAAAGAACACCCTTTTAAAGTTGACCCCCAGGGTCACGGCCTCGGGATGGCCACCCGTGACATCCCTGACTAAGAGAGAGAGAGTCCCGAGAGCCGAGTACCCCACAGCCCTGAGGGCTCGTCATATTCTGATTTTTGGGAAGTGGAAAGAACAAATAGAGAGTACAAGAATAGTTCTTATTTTTGCGCATGTAGTGTAAGTGATAAGATCGCTTTATTCTTCAGGTCAGTATGATTTTAGCAAAACCAGATTTATATATTTTTTTATGTTTTGCTACTGTCACAAGCTATATTATACTTTTTTTTTTTATAAACAAATATTTTTTTCCTTCCCATATTCTGAGAGCTGTAACTTTTATATTGTTTGGTGAACAGAGCTGTATGACGATATATTTTTTTGCTTGTTTAGTCGTAGATTTTTTTGGTGCAGCATTTCAGTTAGGTTTATGATCTTTTTGAGTAGTTCACCATGCAGTAAAAGTGTTAAAACCTATTAATTCATTGGATCAAAACAATTCTAAAGGTACCTTTAAACGCCGCTACCGAAGGTTAGAAACCACCGGGTGTCGTCCGTGCACGCGCGCATTTCAACAGTTCCTAAAGGTACCCATTACCGCATTTACACGCCGCTACAAGGTGCTCCACAGTAGGCTTTTTCTATCCCTGGAAGCACCGACGGGTGCCACAGGTTACCTTCTGTAGAGCACCTTCCCTGATTTACACGCCGCTACCACAAGGCAATATGGGAGGACCTGGGGCAGCAGGGACAACACATAGGCGTGCCAGAGTTGTGGATTACGAGACACTCGTACGGTGATTGGACAATGCAATAGCATCATGATTGGCCAGGCAGCGCAGGAAGGCTGGCTAATACATGATGCTATTGCAATTGTGTAGTGTGACTGGTCAGCTTCTTAAATATGCCGCCCTATGCAGGGACAACCAATCGTAATGCAGGATCTTCCACCAATGATCGCTGATGGGGTGCGGTATCCCGGAGGCTGTGTCACGCCCTAGTGAGTTCACTAGGTGTCGAAAATACCTTCCTGTTCCTCGATTACACGCCTCTACCATAGGGTTTTTACCTACTTGTTTTTGAGCACGGCTGAAAGACAGGTGTCAACAGTGACAGGAGGTTGTTACCTGAATTACACGCCGCTACCTCGCGGTGTTTTGATGGTACAAGATACACCCGGTGGTTTCTAACCTTCGGTAGCGGCGTGTAAAGGTACCTTTACAATATCAGATCTACAGTGTCTGACATTGCCTGTTAGACCTTGGGGCAACAAGGCACCTCTCGGCATCTGCAATTACAATTGCAGGGGGTGCAGATGGTGCTAAAGGTCTTTCTTTTAACCACTTAGATGGTGCTGGGGCAATTGACATTGGTATTTCAGTGGTTAACCAGCTCTAGTTTGTTCAAAGCTGCTCAGGCCCAATGCTGCAGGGTGTTAATTGTCATTTACAGCTATCACCCATAAGATTTTCACCCACCGGAAGGGCACTGTTTAGTACCATTTTAAAATTAATAAGGCCCCTTAACAACAGTGTTTTAATCTAGATGCATGGTTGTTAAAGGGTTAAAACTGTATCTCTGACTCCAGACCATGAGACTCAGAATTTTCGATTCTCATCCATTTTCCAGATTAGACTCTGCCATTAACCTCTTTTCGACCCTTGACGCTACACAAACATCATGGATTTCGGTGCCTTCCAGACCCATGACGTTGTGCAACGTCATGGCCGGATCGGGGTCCCGCAGCATCAGTGACCGGGGCCGGTGAAATATCACTGGTGCTGCGGGAACACAAGGACCTATAGTTTATCCAGGAGGAATGATTTCCCCCCTCCGTGGCTAAAATTGCTCTGATTGGCAGTTAATTGGCATGTGACGCTAGTGCTTTAATCAGGTGTAGAGGGGTGGGTGCGCCCTCCCTCTCCTCAGCCCCCACCCGCTCCGATGCTCCTCACTTCCTGTCCCTTCCCTCCGACCCCCCACCTCCAGTCCCCTTGTCCCCCCTCACCTCTCCCCGGCGGGCTGCACCCACCGGTCAGCCTCCTCTGCTTGCTGTGGCACCCCTCCTCCTCTCCTGGGCTCCTTCTCCTCACCCGAGGATCGTGATTGAGTTGAGTATGAATGTATGTATGGATGGATGGGTGGATGGGTGCATGGATGGATGGATGGATTGATGGATGGATGGATGGGTGAATGGGTGGATGGATGGGTGCATGGATGGGTGCATGGGTGGATGGGTGCATGGATGGGTGGATGGGTGCATGGATGGATGGATGGATGGGTGAATGGGTGGATGGATGGGTGCATGGATGAGTGCATGGGTGGATGGGTGCATGGATGGATGGATGGATGGATAGGTGCATGGATGGATGTGTGCATGGGTGCATGGATGGATGGATGGGTGCATGGGTGTATGAATGGATGGTTGCATGGGGGCATGAATGGATGGATGGGTGCATGGATGGATGGATGGGTGCATGGATGGGTGGATGGGTGCAAGGATGGATGAGTGCATGGATAGATGGGTGCATGGATGGATGGGTGCATGAATGGATGGATGGGTGCATGGATGGATGGGTGCATGAATGGATGGATGGGTGCATGGATGGATGGATGAGTGCATGGATGGATGGATGCATGGGTGGATGGATGGATGGACGGGTGCATAGGTGGATGGATGGGTGGATGGATGGGTGGATGGATGCATGGGTGAATGGATAGATGGGTGCATGGGTGGATGGATGGGTGCAACAAGGGATTAAGTGTCCACTTGTTGTAGTCTCTGGGGTCAGAGTCATGGTGCACTGTATGGCAAAGATCTGCCGTACCATGCACCATGACTCTGACCCCAGAGACTACAACAAGTGGACAATTTATCCCTTGTTGTAGTCTCTGGGGTCACAGTCATGATGCACGGTACGTCAGATCATTGCCATACAGTGCACCATGACTCTGACCCCAGAGACTACAACAAGGGATCAAGTGTCCTCTTGCTGCAGTTTCTGGGGTCATAGTCATGGTGCACTGTATGACAGATCATTTCCATACAGAGCACCATCAGTGTAACCCCATAGACTGTAGGAAGAGGACACTTGATCCCTTGCTGCAGTCTCTGCATGTAATAGAGGTGATCGAGCGTCATGGGACCATGGTTGTGGACTATGTCGGACGGTATGGAGTAATAAAGATGGAGTCTCAATTTGTGTTTGTGTTTTCTTTTCTAATAAAAATATTTTTCTCTGTCTGGTGTATTTTATTTACTATTTACTAGAGATTCCTAATGGCTGGGCCTAACATTGGCCCGACATTATGAATCTCGGGCTTAGTGCCAGCTGCTAATAAAAAAGCTGCCATTAACCCCTTTATTACCCAGTTTGCCACTGGCACCAGGGCAAATGGAAGAGTCTGGGTACAGCGCCAGAAAATGGCACTTCAATGAATGCTCCATTTTCTGGAGAGGCTGCGAGTTGCAATTCGCAGCATGGTGGGCCCAAAACACTTGGGCCTCTCCATGCTGAGGATTCCATCCCCGGCTGTTTAGTTGTACCTGGCTGGACCAAAAATATAGCCGAGACCCACATAATTTTTTTTCTCAAATTAGGTCTATAAATATAAAATAAGCTTCCCTGTAGTTTTGGATGCCAGCCAGGTACAATGAGGCAGCTGGGGGTGGGTGGCAGTCTGTAGCTGCCAAGTTGTACCTGGCTGAACCAAAAATATGGTGAAGTCCCACGTAATTTATTTTTACAATTATTTCTACAAATAACACATGGAGCTTTGCCGTATTTTTGGTTGGCAGTTGGGGGGCTGGAATCCTCAGAGTGGAGAGACCCAAACTTTGTGTGCCCCCACACTGCGAATTGCAACCCACAGCCACCCCAGAAAATAGTGCTTTCATTAGAGGCACCATATTCTGGTGCTGTACTCCAACTCTTCCAGTTGCCCTTGTGCTGGTGGCACACAGGGGCTCTCCATACGTGACATGGTGTCCGCTAACAATTTCAATGGAAAATTAGCTCCAATTGTTAGCGGACACCATGGCACGTATGGAGAGACCCTGTGTGCCTTAACATTGGAGCTCCCCCACAAGTGACACCATTTTGGGAACTAGACCCCCCAAGGAATGTATCTAGATGCATAATGAGCACTTTGAACCCCCAGGTGCTTCACAAATTAGTCCGTAAAAATGAAAAAAGAAAATGTTTGTGAAACAAAAAGTACTTTTTCATTTTTACGGATCAATTTGTGAAGCCACTGGGGGTTCAATGTGCTCACTATGCATCTAGATAAGTTCCTTAGAGGGTCTAGTTTCCAAAATGGGGTCACTTGTGGGGAGGCTCCAATATTTAGGCACACAGGGGCTCTCCATATGCGACATGGTGTCCGCTAACAATTGGAGCTAATTTTTCATTCAAAAATTCAAATTGCACTCCTTCCTTTCGGAGCGCTGCTGTGCACCGAAACAGTGGTTTATGACCACATATGAGGTATCGGTGTACTCAGGAGAAATTGCCCAAGAAATTTTAGGATGCATTTTATCCTGTTGCCCATGTGAAAATCAAAAATTGAGGCTTAAAGAACATTTTTGATGGAAAAATTAAAATGTTCATTTTTTCCTTCCATGTTCTTAGTTCCTGTGAAGCACCTGAAGGGTTAATAATCTTCTTGAATGTGGTTTTGAGTAGCTTGAGGGGTGCAGTTTTTGGAATGGTGTCACTTTTGGGTGTTTTCTGTCATGTACCCCCCTCAAAGGAACTTCAAATGTGATGTGGTCACTTAAAAAAATGGTTTTGTAAATTTAGCTGGAAAAATGAGAAATTGCTGATGAACTTTGAACCCTTATAACTTCCTATAAAAAAAAAAAAAAAAGATTTCCCAAAATTGTGCTGATGTAAAGTAGACATGTGGGAAATGTTATTTATTAACTATTTTATGTCACTCTCTGGTATAACGGAATAAAATTCAAAATTTGAAAATTGCTAAATTTTCAAACTTTTTGCCAAATTTTCGATTTTTTCACAAATAAACACAAAAATTATCTCCCTAAATTTACCACTAACATGAAGCCCAATATGTCTCGAAAAAACAGTCTCAGAATCACTAGGATCCGTTGAAGCGTTCCAGAGTTTTTGGCTGAAGGCACACATTTGCTCAGCAGAAACACGCATTACATGTCTACAGGAAAACCAACGTTCATATGATAGAAATCTTACAGATAGCACAGTGCAGCACAAAACACCTCCCCCCTCCCAGCACAGAGAGGAGGAACAGAACACCAGCTTGGGTGGGTGTGGATAGTTAAATAACACTTATACAGCAGTCAGACTATTTGGCTGGTAATATAATGGAGAGGACTAATGTTCCAGCTCCCTGACGGGTCTGAAAATGCTTATGGTAAGGAAACTACAAATGGCACAATAATGATTTTACATGTTTTTTAAAGGTCTTCCCAGGCACTATTCAAGGCTAATATTAGTATCATACTGAAAAATGACCTGACAGAGTACCTTTAAGCTTAGGAGTCAATTTATTAAAATAAATAAATAATATTCAAACAGTTCACCTGCTTCAGTGAAACAAATAGAAGAAAAAGAAATGGAAGCAACTGGGATGAAACCTGAAGAAAAAAAAAAACTTGTCCAATCCTCTCTGGTAGTAAGACGCCCACATTATCATGAGTGCAGTCTTAAGCTTCATTCACACTGTGCATTTTTGCATCCGTGTTTTGGATCGGTATTTTGCAGTGCACTGCACAAAATGGATCACAAACAAAACGTATCACTCAAATGAATTCCCGGCCAAGTCAATGGGTTTTCACTTGTGATCATTCAGACAGGGAATATTTTGACTGATCCATTTTTTCTGCCTGGAGGACTGATCCGTCAAACGGAAGTGCCTGTTAGTTTCTGTGGTGTTTTTCTCCTCCGTTTTACCTATAAGGCACCATTGTAAATGGGGGAAAAACACAGCCCAAAAATATTCACCAAAAATGCAATGTGAATGGGTGGTGTTGGAAAACAGATTGGTTCTCCAGCTGGAAAATAGATTCAAAACAGAAAAGAACAAAAACAGTGTGTCTGAATGAAGCCTTAGGTTACATTTCCACATCCATTTGCGTTTTGGTGCCATGTCAGATACTGACCAAATTTATCTCAGGCGATATTCTTTTTGTTTGTGTTTTTTTAACACAGATTTGTGATGTGAATATTTCCTTATACAGAGATAAGGATAGTTTTGAGGCTCTGTTCACATCACGTTTGGCCCTATATTCAGTGTCTATCAGGTCTTATGTCTGAAACCCCACAAAACAGGATTTGAGTATATGCAATGATGGGGCCATGGTCTCTAAGGATGCAGATGGAGTCAGTGTGCTCTTTCATGCATCACTTTGGACCATGTAAGGCTACGTTCACAGGTTCCATTTTGGTCTTACCTCCGTATTTCTAGCCAAAACTTGTAGAGGATGAAAAATACAACTGTAGTGAAAGCTGTCTACTTTACTTTTCCTCTGATTGTTCCACTCCTGAGTTTGGCTTGTAAATATCGATGTAAATTACTGACCAAATACTCAACATGTGCAGAAACATGGGCAACACTTCACTTTTTGTAAGCCAAAACCAGGAATGGATATAAAATACGGAACATGAGAACATAGCTCAAGTCTAACAGAAACGAGCACCAAGACATACTTGAGTAGATCTTGCTACCCACCTTAACTAAGCATATACAGCCAAAAATTATGCAAGAAAGGGTACACACTCATTCCGTCTGCTCTTTTGCTGTCAATTACTCTTAGGGGTTTATACCTAAATTCCGGTTTGGAGGTGAGTCGGTCGACAGGGTAGGGGGTACTCGGATACCGGGACAGGAGGTTACTTCAGTGGAGATCACGGCTGGTCAGTTCCCGGTTTCGTGTCCTGGACCCTCAATGGCGGGTGGGAGTGATGATGATGATGGGGGAATTGTAACGTGACACCACCTGTGGTACCTGGTAATAGGGTTCCCAGCGCTGCTGCTGGCCGCTGAGGTGATGGAAATGCAGCTTTGGTAGTCCAGCTCCCGACAGGTGGAGCTTTACCTCAGGGCAGCGGGGTGGATGAGGGGAGTAGTAGTAACGGTTCTGCTGTGAACACTGCAGGCGGCGGTGGTGACGCAGGCACACACACACACAGTAGTCTCAGTTTCTGTACCTTTTTACTGATGTTCGGTAACAGGCGCAGTCCAGGAGGGTAACCAGGTTATCGGTGCAGTTTGGGACATCCACCTTGGAGAGTTGTCAGGCCTCCTCTATTAGTGTGTGCGGTAATTGGGGTAAGTTCTCCCTGTAGCTGAACCTGCCACTCTTTCTCTCTCAGGATGCTACTCCACAACCGACAGTGAGGACCTTTCTGTGGAGGATCTATATCTTCAGCTTGGGTCTCTGGTGCTATGCTTGGTCAGGCTTGAGGTATATTTGTTCCTGAGCTCCAGGGGGACTAAATCCTCCTGGTCTGTCTGGGCTTTCTCTGCTACCAATAGAGTAATAGCAGCTTCGGACTCTGGTGTCCGGATGAGCTAAAGGGATCACAGCTAAGTTCCCTTCTTTTGTTCTCCTAGTTCTCCCACTGGCCTCCATCACTCTCTAGGGTGCTGCACAGCTGGGTCAGGCTGCCCTGGTTCTGGGCCTGGCTTGGTCCCAGCAACCAGCTCTTTCCAGTACCTTCTCCTTTGCTGTCTTCTTACTTCAGGACTCACTGTTCACTTCTCTGCAGACTGACTGACTCCTCCCCTCAGAACTGGATCCTTATAGGGGATCCTGCTTAAGGCAGCTAGTAGGGCTCCCCCTCCAGGTCTGGGTTGCAAGATGTTGTGTGCTGTGTGTGCCAAGGTGTACATCCTTCCCTGCACCGGTGGGTCCTGTGACAATCCTCGCAGGAGTGCCACACAGTGCTTCAGACATAACGTCACTTAATGTATGCTAAAACACTATGTGAACATAGCCATAGTCGCCCCTTGGGTTTAGTGCTTGATTGTGTCTAAGAGAACAGTAATCCTATAATTAGTACATGATTGTTTCTGGAGGGGCTGGCAAACCCTTTTCAGGTGTGTGCAGAAGTTTAACATTTTTTCCATTGAAACTAAATGTTTTTGGAGTTCTACTAAGAAACGTTTAGGCTGGCTTCACACTGTGGGTTCCATCCGATCCGAGGCTGCCTGTGTAAATCGGACAGCCCCTGACAGGATTTTGGCCCCATAGCAGCCTATGGGGCGGATAGAAGTCGGATGGCAGCTCTCTGCCATCTGGTTTCTATCTGTCCGGGACAATCCGGGAGAATTCAGTATTCTCCCACGGACACAAAAACGCTGCTTGCAGCATTTTTGTGTCCGAGAGGAGAATATCTCCTCTAATTGGCAATTCCCAGATTGTCCCGGATTGCCTCGGATTCGCCCGGATACTCAAGGATCCGGAGCAATCCGGCACTCCCTAACATGGGAGCCTATGGGCCGGATTGCACTGGTCCGGGAGGATACGGGAACCGGACCCCTGTGGCTGCACGCCGCAGTTGTTTCAGGACCGCGGCTAGCTCCCTGCCAGCTGCGGTCCTGATTCATCAGTGGCGGCAGCTGCGTGCGGGTGCACACCGGACCGGAAATGCATATTAGCCCTTCCGGTTCTGTGTGCTGATCCGATCCGGGGCTGTCAGGTTCATCCTGACATCCTCGGATCGGATGTGACCCGCAGTGTGAAGCCAGCCTATATCACATCTCACAGCTCTTTCGATGGATATATCACTTAAGGTACCGTTACACGCTACAATGTTGAAACGAGATCGCTAGCGATCTCATGGGCATGCAGACATTAGGACATCATTTTGATTGGTGAGATGTCACACGCATAGATATCGTGGACAACACACCAACGATGTAGCAAGCAGCTATCATTCACACAACCCAGCGATCGATACTTGTTCACTGTTGTGAATGGGCGAAGTCGTTAATGAGATCGTTATTGTGGTGTCATACAGAATGATGCAGCAGGTTGGCGGATCGAGGATCGTTTGATTTGAGAACATGTTCTCAGATCTGCGATCAACAATCCTACGATTTGTCGTAGTCGTATTGCAGTGTTAAACACAACGACACCGTAACGATGTTCTTTCAACGGCTCCAAACCCTTGACGTTTGAGCGAAACCGTTCACGATATCTTAGTGTGTAACTGGGTCTTTAGAGAAAACTGGAAAGACAGGATCTGGCAAAGACCTACGCAAATGCCGAAGCTTGTTGTATGAAATGTAAACATGAATTAATCTGACCCTAAACACCATGTAAGGTGGAGGCACTTACTACCGTATCAGTCATACATCACTATTTAAATGTTCCTTATTATAGAAACATCTTTCATGCCAGAAACACAGGTTCAGGACACACCCTCTAGGATCTGCCAATTTACAGGAAAGTGAAATGCTTTCTATTTCTGATGTTTGCCTTAAGCAAGAATATGACCAATGCCAACATATGTGCAGCTTTCAATTCCGGCAAGTTTACGATCAACTGAAATTCAACATGATAGTGTCTGCATAGAGCAACGCTCACGCATTATGGCTAGAATACACACACACACACACACACACACACACACACACACACACACACACACTTTCCCCCCCCAAACACAAAATTGCATCATTTTCAGAAATATTTGAAAATCACAGCAAAAAAGAATCTGTTTTACCATGAATACAGCTGCAATATGGTATGTAATCTTTCAACATAGGAAGGTATTGAATAGGTTTCCAGTGCATTTGCTCTGGAGCATAATTAAGAGGAACTTGTCACCAGGTTTTTCCCTGATAAGCTGTGGCCACCACCAATAAGCCTCATATACAGTATTCTAAAATGCTGTATACAAGACCCCAGAACGTTCTGTAAAACAATTTTTTTTTACTACTCACTTGAGGGGTAGATCAGTCGAATGGGTGTTGCTCGTCGTGACCTAACACATCCTGTCTTCTTGCGATCGCCATCCTCCTTCTCTGCTTCTGGTGGATGACACATCATATGTCATCCACTCATTGGCTTTTATTGCGCTTAGGCTGCTTTCACACTGCCTTTTTTGGGGATCCGTGGCTGTCCGTTGTAAAACAGACAGCCACGGATCCGATTTGGCCTCCATGTATCCTATGGCCAACCGATCTGATCGGATTTGGCCTTAGGCTACTTTCACATTGCATTATTTTCCTATCTGTGGGGATCCTACTTTTTGCAGGACCCCACGGATAGGAAAGGACAGCATCGGTGGTGACCTCCAGATGCAATTTCTGTGTCCGAGTCGGTGATTTTCATGGATCCAGACACAGAAAGTCCGAGCCTGCAAAGCGCAGGCAAGCCAGGCACTTTTACTCCCGCAATGTATATACATTGTGGGAGTGAAGCAAGGGTTGATTAAAAAAAAAAAAAAAGATCCTCACCTCTCCGGCGTGTGTCCCGTGCAGTCTAGCTCCCGAGGCTTAAGAGCCTGGCGGGGCGGGGCTACCCGATCAGCTGATCGATCACATGACCGCATCAGCTGAGTGGTTTAAATAGTCCGCCCACCAAAACCGATCGGAGGTGGGAGATTTAAACTGTGCTGATGCGGCCATGTGACAACCCGATCAGCTGATTGGTCACATGACCACATCAGCTGAGCGGTTTAAATCTCCCGCAGATCAGTTTTGGTGGGTGGGCTATTCAAACCGCTCAGCTGATGCGGTCATGTGACCTATCAGCTGATCGGGTAGCCCCGCCCGGTCTTAAGCCCTGGGAGCTAGACTGTGCGGGACACACGCCGAAGGGGTAAGCATGTTTTTTTTTTGTTTTTTAACCCTTGCTTCCCTCCCACAATGTATGTATATACATTGCGGGAGTGAAAACGCCCGGCTTGCCTTTCTGTGTCCGCATCCGTGAAAATAACAGACCCGGACGCAAATGGCATCCGGAGGTCACCTCCGATGCTGTCCTTTCCTGTCTGTGGCGTCCTGTAAAAAGTAGGATCCCCACGGACAGGAAAATAACGCTATGTTAAAGCAGCATTAGGGACACTTCTCTCTGCTATGCTGAAGGCAGAGCAAAGGACTGTGATGTGCAGGCATGGGGTAAGGCCAAAGAATGACTGAGCATTCGTGCTACAGAGGGCAATGAAAGCCAGCGAGTGGATGACGTAGGTCGCATCAACAAGAAGCTGAAACAGGAGACGGCAATTGCAAGAAGAGAGGAGGTGCTGGATGAAGACCAGCGGTGCTCATTGGACCAGACCTCCTCTCAGGGAAAATAAAAGCTCTCTGTTTTAGAGATCTTGGAGACCTTATATATAGAGTATTCTAGAATACTCTATAAGGCCTTACTGCTGATGGCCGCAGCTTATATGACAAAAAGGTTCACTTTAGAGCTGATAACTGTTCTTTACCAAGCTTTGTAATTCACTCAGTATTTTAAACATTTTTATGCACCAACAGGGTTTATTTTGTGCAGGAAGAATAAAGCTGACCTGCGGTGCAATTTAAAATCAATGTGTCATTTTCTCCTGCAGGAATGCTGAGAAGCACAGGCAGCAGTTGTGTTCTGACAGGTTAGAGTATTGCCTTTCCATGCAGGTGAACAACATGAAGGAGGGAAAACATGGAGTTATATAGAAAGTCAGGGCTGATCGCCATGCTGCATGATATTAATATCGTAACTGGTTTCTGCACAACAGTTAAGGACATATACAAAACTATAGACTGGGTGTCAACGAGAAATGTGCTTATTTGCCTTCTGCACATATGTGCATGAATAGAGCACAAAAAACATCTTTCATCATGTTCAGACTGATAAGCTGTCATCACCGCTATATAGTCTGATTTTCTCCATGGGGGTAGTATACTTATTTTAAGAATCAGACATTCTCCAGGTAAGCATTGTTTTGTTTCAGGAAGGTTTAGAGTGTACAAATACAATAATAGCTCTGAAACTTAAGCTCCAGTCACACACAACGACGCACCAGCAATCCAGAAGATAACGATCCTGTAGGGATCGTTGGTGCGTCGTTACCTGGTCACTGGGGAGCTGCCAAACATGCATATCTCCCCAGCGACCAGGGAGCCACCTCCACATCGCTGGTAACTATGATAAACAGCGGGTATCTAGGCAGCGTGCACTGCCTAGATAACCATGGTAAACAGCGGGTATCAGCCTGTGAGATCGCTAATCAGTGGTCTCTCGCAGCAATGCGTGCTGACCAGCGGGAGACCAATGACCTAAAAATGACCCGAGCATTTTCTAACGATCAGCGATCTCACAGCAGGGGCCTGATCGCTGCTAAGTGTCACACATAACGAGATCGCTGTTACGTCACTAAACCTGTGACGTTACAATGATCTCACTAACAATCTCGTTGTGTGTGACGGGGGCTTAAGTATACAACTAAAAGCAATTCTAGATCGAAATCACTTTAGCGCTAGACCATGCAGACAAGCAAGAACGCCAACTTCACTCTGAAATACTTAAAGATCATTCATATGTAAAATAACCGGCCAGTCAAACTCAAAACTGCAAGCGATCGCAAATTTTCCCTTCAGACCCCAATAGATTATATGGGCACATCACTATTTCAAAGTCCTTTCCAGCAATACCTTTACGTGACAAATCCGTTCCTGAAAAATCAGTGCTTGAATTTATATGTAAATGAGGTTGAAGAGCTATTTATGGATCTGAAGCCTCTGTCATTCCAGCTCTATTCCTTATACAAAACTGCTTCCTCCTGCTTTGCCGACAGCCTTTAGCATCTGGGACTTCAGGCACATGAGAAGTCAGTGATGAGCAAGTAGCGAAATATTCACATTTGCTATTATTGTAACAAATATTTCCAGGACATAGTGGGAAGGTGGAATTTGTCACATTTCTACTGCATAAAACACCTCCAGTGAGAGCCTAATGGCCACTTTACACGTCCCAACGTCGGTCCGATATTGGATCCAACGCCGCGGGAGCGCGCTTTTTCTGGGCAGAATTCCAAGATCGCATAGGAGATGTCACACAGCGCGATATCAGCAGCCAATGCAACAGCAATGTGTACGCCCCCTTGTACGGCCGACCCAGGAACGACTATTTAACATGGGAGAGGATAGGGGAAGTTGTACTCCACATCGTAGTTGGGCTTTTACACAGCACGATCCGGCCACATCGTCCATCCAATATCGGGCCGTTGGAGAGCACGCTCATTTGATCCCAGATATCGTTTTGGCATCGTTCGTGCATCATTTATACCATACAACGCACAAACCACGTGACTTTTTGTCGGAGTTGGACACCGATATTGGGACGTGTAAAGTGGCCATAACATTCAATCTGCTCTCACTGAGGTGCCAGCTCCCATTGTTTACTGGAGCAAGCTGTCAATATATGTCAGATCATTTACGATCTCCACATCACTCACAAGCACCAGCGATAGCCACCGAGTAATGAGTATCACAAATACCGTACTATCCGTGAACGTAGTGAATAGTAACGATTACTCTGGCTCATCACTAGTCATCAGTCAAGCAGTCCCTGGTGCATTTACACTGGAAGTTTATGATAATCTTTCACTGTAAACAGACTGCCGATTACCCCACCAAAAATCATGCAAAGCACTCATTCATCAGGTGGAATGAATTTGAAATTAAGCTTAAAAATAATTATTCTCGGCAGAGCATCATCCCCTCTAAGCAGGACTCTTCTTGCCGAGAATAGAAGCGTATGTGCACTGAGAAATTATAAAGCCTATAAACATGCTTTTAAATAATAAAAGGGGTAAATAATTACCGATCAGTGGTTTAGTGCCACTGATCAGTTTGCGTAAACAGACCTTTAGATACTACTCAATCAATTTATTCCGGAATTGAAAAATTCCTTCTTTGCTATTCTGTATAAGCATAACAAAGTCAAGTGCATAGCAATGTAATTAAGGTTATTAAGATTGTGTAGTAATGGCCCTAAACCAGCCAGAAAAAGAAGAGTTATCTGGCACACAGTTGCTTAACATGAATGTCCCAATACAGAGTAAAGTTGGCAGTATCGGCTGATTGTGTAATGTGGAGGGGGGGGAGGGAATCTGCCAGCAGCATAGTCTAGCATCAGATGTCAGAGAGCACAGGAGTGCTCAGTGGGAAGAAATGAAGAGGTTCTCCACTACTTCAATACTGATTGGCTGGAGTCCGGCACCCCCACTGACCAGCTGTTCTCTGTGCTGGCAGAAGGTGGCCGGAGGTGCTCAGTTTCAGAGCTGCCTGTCAGATAGCGTTTGCGGCCAGGTACTGTATAACCAGCTATTCAAATCAGTAGGAGGCGGATGTACAGTACCCAGCCCCATAAACTATCAGAAAATGGGGCAGCTCCGCCCACCAGCTGCCGACACCGAGAACAGCTGAACGGTGTGGGATGTTGGGTACAGGACCACAGCCAATCAGACATGTATGCCTGTGCTAAAGCCAGACCATGTTAAAGTAATGGTCAACCTCTCTAAATAGCTGAGCAACTGTATGGGGGGGGGGGGGGGGGGGGGGGGCCTTTAGTAAAGGGAATCCTGAAAAGATGCATTACGTTTATTAGAGTTGGGAGCACCATATGATTTATAAATGAAACAAAAACTCAAATGTGAAAAATGTGCATTGTTTTATAATATTTTATATATACAAAAGATATTAGTGCATGCTAAATACAGAAATATAAAAACATCAGTGCTAAAAATTACTGCTCACACACAAGAAATAATTCACATTTTTATAAAACAAAAACTCTTAATAAATCTACATTATATCTGTACATATTCACCTGCCTCAATCATATCCAAAGATAGGGAGACAGAAAGAGGTTGTTGAGTAAAAAGAAGTGCTGTGGTAGATACTAAGAGTATAGAGGTAGAACATCTCTGTACCTAAACAATGACTACACTGTGAGCCATGACCATATTCCATCTCATTGATCTTAAGAGTTTCAACCTTTTCTAAGATATACATTAGTACAGGAGCGACACTTGTTATTACAGTATCCCTAATACACAGAGGAGTGCATAAAGTTCTGGCTCCTTTATGGAAGTCACATCAATCTTAATTGTTTGGCTGTACTTTTTTCCTTTTGGCGTCTTTACCATGGGCAGTGTTTTCTATTATTGCTGCTTACTTTCAGTTGTTGTATACGCCTGAAGGCATTGCATATCTCTTTCACCCTGGAATGTGACACAGATACCATAATAAAAGGCGGGAGCACAGACGAGCTGTGAGAGATACCGGAACTATGTGAATTAATAGGTCTACCTCATCTAAATGCATGGCCTGAATGTCAGGAAAAACAAATGCATATAGGTAATCCTTCAGAAGGTTACATCATAAACTCAGAAATGTAAAATATCTTGTTCTGGACAACCGGATTTGACACATTCTTTAGTTATCCCATTATAGAAATGTTTTCCATCGTGTGTAATTTAGGTTTCCATTTAGGATTCCCTTTTTCTTCCATATTTACAGAGTTCAATTAGGATTTACAAGTTTTTAAATAAAAAGCTTTGGAGCTGGAGGGCTTAAAAGAAAACAAAAAAAAAGTTAAAATTAAAGACTATAAAAAAGAACCAAGGCCAAACCGCACTGAGCCAAATTGTGACCGAAAATAATCTGGGCTACCACAATTCCTACAGGTCAGAAACTTGAGTGCACAATTTCAGTGAATGTCTACCTTGGAACACCATTTTCCTATATAGTAAGTCTGAAACTCTGCTACTTAATTGTCAATGTATCAGGTTTATAAAAGCACAGAATACTCTCCATAGACATAAGAGCTTGCATGCTACAACATTTTTGTGAAATTGTCCCTCCGTTTATTTTTGGCACAATGCTTTGCAGTAAAAACTGAGAGTGCAATCCTCACCCCTCAAACACAAATCATATCTAGACCCCATAAAGAAGGGCAGCACATCAGAAATTCTCGTGAAGTTCACAAGAAAGGCTCAGTCACTAGTTTGAGCAGAAATATCTGAGTGTAAAATGGGGTGTCTGCCCTCTTTTTATGGAATATAGAAGATATGCTTGGAAACCAAGACCAGGAAAGTCGCTGCTGTGGAGGACAAAAATAAAATAAATTAAAAACTCCTCTAAAATCATAAAATTCTGACTGCTGCCACCACTAGAGGGAGCTTAAGGGTATGTGCACACAATCCGGAGACACTGCGACCTGGACACAGTATCTCCACTTCTTCGGGGAAGCAGGTAATCTCTGCAGATGAACGAAGCCACCGCGCCCTGAACACTGACCATGGGGCACCTGCATTCACCCGACAAGATCACCTCCTACTTGGCAGCATTAAACTGAAATGATGGTGTCCGGGAAGCTACCCAGTATGTCAGCTTATGCTGCGCAGAAAACAAGCACAATGGACATGGGATTTGTCTAAATCCATCCACTGTGCTTATACTGTACAGCACAGCGTTTTGGACGCAGCGACAACACTCTACATTCAAAACGCTGTGAATACTGATTGTGGGAACGTGCTCCAAGAGGTAAACTATATAATAGAAGTGATGAAGTGGCCAAGTGGCGAGTACAAACAGCCATTTTATCATGGTTCTTTGCAGGGAACATTGATTATCATGAATAACTTTCTAAAATTAGTACAGAATATTTACCCTAATATCAGGGAAAAAAAAGATAGACATTCACTTTATGGCTCAGTTCTCACTAGTATCAGGGATCCAGGTTTATTCTCATCCCAAATAGGAAAAGATCCAAGAGAAGGAATAGTGATCTCTCAGTTTCACTGAACTATAGAAAGTAGAGAACAGATGCCATTCTTGCAAATGACAACTGGACCCTACTAGGGTTACGTGTTTTTTACAATTCTTCCAGGCAAAACAATGCTATAAACATTTGCATTAGACAGACGTTATGTACTAGACGTCCAATTAGGGTATTTGCACTTGAGGACTTTTCTGTGCTGAAGGAGCCTGCATTCTTTCACAGAAAAAGGTAATTTCAGAGTCTTCTAGTTAGAAATTGTCCTACCGAGGTCACTGTCCGCCCTCAGCAGTTACTGGTCTGTGTGTTACTGGACGTGCTGGTGTATGTATTGCTCTTTCGGGAGTATTTCATAGAGCTGAATGAGATCCGCATTCTCTCCACAGTCCGTACACTCCTGCAGATCAATGCGTTCTTCACATTTTTCCTAAAGTCTTTGGACACGAAATAATAAACAAACGGATCAATGCAACTGTTCAGGGCAGAAAGACAAAGGGCTGTAATGTAGAAGGCATAGATGTCCCCAATGTGGCTTACTTTTATAGTGGCATAGTTCACCAAAATCAGAATGTTACTGGGCAAAAAACACACCAAGCACATAATCAGTACCGTAACTATGAGCATGATGGCTCGCTTTCGTTTTTTGCCAATGGCTTCATCTGTGATAGAGGCATTCAAGGTTTTAATCATAAATGTGTAAGCCACTGACATGAGAATAAGGGGGAAGAAAAAGAGCCCAATAGCCAGTGAGATGAAGTATGTGAACATATCGTCAGCCAGGACGCTGAGTGGCAAGACATCATGGCAAGTTGTGATGTTGAGTTTGGTGATGTAGGCTGTCTGTTCAAACAGATATAACGGAATAGTGCTTAATATAATTATAAGCCAAACCACTCCGGATACAATAAATGCAATTTTTGTACTCTTTCTGGTATGGGAGATCGGGTTTACAATAACCCAATATCTCTGAACACTAAGACAGGTGATGAAGAGTATCGAGCAGTACATGTTTCCATAGAAAAAGCCCACTAGTACTTTGCACATGGCTTCTCCATAAATCCAGTTGTTGCCATTCAGATGGTATGCAATCTTGAGTGGAATCCAGATAATGAACATCAGGTCGGCCAGTGCCAAGTTGGCCATATAGATGACCGCTGGGTGCTTCTTCTTTGTTCGGGTTAAAAATACCCATAAAGCAATGGCATTACTTGGCAATCCGACAATAAACACGATAATGTATATTAAGGGGAGGAAGACCTTCGTCAAGCCACCAGTCAAGGCTTTCTGTGCAAATTCATTCACTGAGTAGCCAACTCTCCCGGTGATGTTGTCGACGGCATCTGCCGTACCAGCAAAGTTTCTTCCTTTCTTCGTAGCATTGTTATCTACAAAAATAGAGAAAGAGTTAGTGGGGTTATTGTTCAAGCTTCCCAAACATTCCATAATAACAAATAGAAATATAATAGTATTTGCTATTATTGCACTGTGCTAATTAATGTCTTACTACTCCACAAGTAATCTTGAAACAGAAAAATGCAGTCCAATATCCTGTCCAGGACTACTGTCGGCAGCTCAGTAATTTGGTAATCTTCTCGTCTTTGTGTTCAGTTACAATGGGGCAGATTTACTAATCCTACATAATTCATAGATCGAGTAAACTTACACTAAACATAATGAAAATGTGAAATACACAAACTAGATTATAGAAAGAGGCATCCTCATACATCAGAAAAAGCAAAGCCCCACCGAAAAAAAAAGAAATTACACAAGAACTCACTACTAAGTATCCGTGCCCGGAAAGCCCATCAAAAGACTGTAAGCTGGCGGGAATGTCAACCAAGGGCATGTGTGATCACAGTAAATAAACTCGCTGCCACAAGAATGTAGCAGACGGTTAGAACGACACAGAGGCGGCCATCACCCTCCACACTATTGCTATATATCGAAACCCCATCTTTTTGTTTGACTATGCACCCCCCTGATGAACCCCTGCGAACTACGGGGGAGAAACAGGTCACCCTGATTTGATCACTTTTAAGTTTTCGCCATCAGTGTGTGTCCATCACAAACTGGATGCACCTGTATAACAGCGGATTATAAATTTGGCACATCTTTAGAAACTTGTGTCCAACTTCACTCCTCTATAGATTCTGTGGCACTTCTTCCCAGAAAACTCCTGGCACAATTTAACCTCACACTTTCCAAGCATCATTTAAATGAGGTGTCGAAAAATGTAAAGTTTTAGCTTAGTAAATCTTTCAAAAGCCACACAGCTGGGAATGTTTTTTTTGTTTTAGCATCTGATCACAAACCTGTTATATCCCATATATTAATTGTTTCATATAAATCTCTGAATAACTCCAGGAAAATATCAAAAGAAATTGGTGCAGAGATTAAGATTATTTATATCTATCTACAATGTAACTCTTAAGGCCCAGTCACACACAACGATTGCTCCAGCGATCCCGACAGCGATAACGACCTACCGGGATCGCTGGAGCGTCGTTATCTGGTCGCTGGGAGCTGTCAAACAGGCAGATCTCCCCAGCGATCAGGGTCATGGGAGCCACCTCCCACATCGCTGAAGGCGATGTCAGCGTCCTCCCTGCAAGCAGGGAGAACGCTGGTAACTATGATAAACAGCGGGTATCCAGACAGCGCGCGCTGCCTAGATACCCGCTGTTTATCATAGTTACCAACGTTCTCCCTGCTCATAGGCAGTGCTAAGTAGGGAGGATGCTGGTAACCATGATAAACACAGGATATCTAGGCAGGGTGCGCTGCCTAGATACCCGGTGTTTACCATGGTTACCAGCCAGTGAGTTCACTGATCGCTGGTTTCTTGCTGTCACACGTAGCGATGTGTTCTGACCAGCGGGAGACCAACGATCAAAAAATGACCCAGAGCAGAATGTAACGATCAGCGACCTCACAGCAGGGGCCTGATCGCTGCTAAGTGTCACACAGAACGACATCGCTGGAGAGATCGTTGTAACGTCACAGTTACAACGATCTCTCTAACGATATCGTTGTGTGTGACTGGGGCTTTAACCAGAAAGTGATTTGTTTTCTTTTAAAAGACCAAATACAAGAAATCTATATGGGACGACTACAGCATGTGTACTTATATAGGCCTCCTCTCCTCGAATGGGTGGAAGTGTGTACAAAGACAATCCCTTTAAAAATAACACATTTGTTTGCTTCTATGATATAGGAATAAAGCGATTAATCCCTGTCCTTGGCTTTTATACCAGGTTGTTTGACTAAGAATCCAAGCAGTGAATATAGATCTATAATGGTGCACAAATAAATCTTACGGACCTAGAGAAGATCACTATAGTGAGAGTAAAGAATCCTGCACCATGATTGTGAGGGACAAGTACTTGGTGGCTTAAAAAATGCTGCTCATGGATCTTATGGACAAACTAATTATCCATATACTGTACCCACCAGGCATTGTTCTAACTGAATACAGACATCACTACAAACTTCTAGGCCTTTTAGTGCAGACGCCTTTGGGCTAGGGGACGCCAAGTCTGGCTCTGCTCTGAGGAATCCTGATGACAAGTTCCTTAGTAAGCAGACACCATTACACTGAATTATTAACCATTTCATAACCACCCTACAAGCCATTCATAGTGACCACATAGCCCCACATGTACGTACATCTACAGGTGAATCTCAATGAATTAGAATATCATCAAAAAGTTAATTTATTTCAGTAAATCAATACAAAAATGACATGCATATATTAGTCATTACAAATAGTGATCTATTTCTACTGTTTATTTCTGTAAATGTTGATGATTATGGCATCAAAGGGTGAATAGAGTACTGATTTATTAGTCAACGCATTTCAGGCCTCCCTGAAACATGGCAATATGATATTGATTTGTCCTGCGGAAGGAGCCAGGGAGGCCTGAAACACGTTGACTAATAAATATTATATTCCTCCTTTGATGTCAGGTGGAATACGGCACTGCGGTTTTTAACCCTTCATCCTCTCTACTGTGTATGCACCATACTGGGGACTGCAGCAGCCGTGATATGCTTTTACAGTGGTTGTGACTCTCACAACCACACAAGGTGAAGCCTCTGATACCTATTTAGGTCATATTTTCTCTCTCAGACCCTTCACACTGACCTACCTTAATTTTTTGAGGTAATGACCTTTGGGTTTTCATTGGCTGTAAGCCATAATCATCAACATTAACATAAATAAACACTCGAAATAGATCACTCTGTAATGACTCTATATAATGTATGTGTTTCACCTTTTGTATTGAACTACTGAAAAAAAAAATTACTTTCTGATAATATTCTAATTCATTGAGATGCCCCTGTATATTTGGTGCAGATATGAATACGTGTTTTTTTTGTTTTTTTTTTTAAATACTACAGAAAAGCTTTAAAAATGGTGTTTAAAAAAAAATATAAATAAATAAAAGAATTTAAAAAAAAAAATAAAAAATTTAAAGTAAAAGGTGGTTCAGCGTCATCCACAGATGCACCAAGGGTGATGGTATCATAAAACCCATCTACTTTGCTTCAACACTTTGGCCGTGTTCACATGTAGCGTAAATTTATTTTTTCTGCTGCTTATTTTTTGTCAGCACTTTGTCCTATTAGACCACGTGCACACGTTGAGTTTCTTACCTCAGTAACTAATTAACAATATCAGTAACGAGTTAACAATAACGAAAAAAAAAAAAACATGGGTCCCAACTAGAGATGAGCATAACGCACAGATGACGTCGCACCAGTCCTGGAATATCAAAAGCCGCGCCAGGGATACAGGAAGGTAAGAGATTTCCAGCCTCCTGTCTAGCCCCTGGGTACTAATGATCTGAATTCTGGACCGGAGTCCCATAAATTGATCCACTAAAATGTAGGCCCAGCTTTTCTGTATCCAGCTGACAGTCCTGGATTAAGGGCTATGCCCTGCATTCTTGGGTGTTTGCTGATTTCCCTCATTGCCAACAAACCCCCCCGCCATGCCCCTGAATTTTCATCTGCCAGGGTACAAATGGCAAATGGTTGAGGATTGGGGGTGGTCAAAGTCTGCCATGGTGCTCTATGGGCGCCACATAATTTTTCTTTATATCTGTCCTGCCAAAGTGGGGGGTATGCCCATGTCTGCCCGGAGGTAGCTCCTCTAGTGATAACAGCTGACAGATGGCAGTCTTAGAAGAGGACAGTGGCTTAACTTGAAGTTTCTGGGGCTCAAAGCAAATTCTCACAACTAACACACATCTATAATAATATTAGTCTTGGGGGAAACCTTATTGGGCCCTCCTAAACTCCAGGGCCCAATTGAAAAAACACCCAAAAGACAACCTTTTCATTGTACTCACACAGTTGAGTCTTTATATTTACAACCAGTTTTACTAGTGATCCATATAACTGAGGTCATAAGTCACCATACTGCAGGCTGTCACCGCGCCATTATCCCCGCACCGCTGCACACAAAGGTCATATTTACAATTGTACAAGTATTTCTCAGCAATGATGAGTCTTGAAATGAGTAGTGTCCCATTATGGTCTTACTGAATGAATGCTTTAATCCACAATTCCCACCGTCACCGACTAAACTCCATATTAGAGACAGAGCACAATCATCCATTCAGGTGCACATAACCTTGAGGATATCCGCAGACGACATCCACCTCTACCCAATACACAATCATCTTGTGGAACAGTAATTACCCAGGCACAATAATTAAAGAATTTAATTTCCGCAATATAATTTATATTACATGGGCTGGCTATGGATAGTTTTCAGTTAATTGGTTTTACTCTACAATTATCATTTAAAAATATCCTGGAGTAATGAACCCCTGCCAGACGGAGTGTAAGGCATAGTATTACCTGCTGAGGAAAGAAGGCTCCTGGATGAGTATGTGCGCACGCAGGAGACATATGCTTGGCACATTGCATGGTACAATAGAGCATCACTCCTCCACTTTTGCTCTCAACCACATGGGCATAATAGACCCCTGTCCAGCACTACCAGCTCCAGTCTCTCTTCCCTGACAACTATTGATGCGTGAGCTCTACCATGACCGGATGCTCCGTAATCATAACGTGCTGAGGATGCGCTCAGGTCGGCACAACTCGAGTACAGAGAATGATGGAAGTCAATGGGGAACTCAAGCATCTATTCGTTGACTTCCATTATACTCAGGTACTCGAGTAGTGCCGATCTGAGCATCCAACTGCTCGTCATGGGGACTGAACACGGTAGAGCTCACTCATGACTACTGAAAACAAAATTAATCCAGCTTTGCCTGGTCCTTCTTTCCATCAAATGTTCTGATGACCACCCTGTCCAGCAGGCTTTACATTAAGTATATATAGAAAGCAAAAAAACAACTGGACCGCCATTGTGGGCATGCAGTATATAGGTGCACGTTCACACAGGCCCAAAAGAGCAAAACCAAAGAAAGAAACAAAAATGGGGAGATATCCTAAAATAAGTTGTTTGGAATAGTGCATGAAAATAGAAAAAAAAAATTGGTACTTGATAACATTATTTTGATTACAAAATGTAAAAGCCATCCCACCATGTCAAGGTAACCCCATCGAGACGAGGCATAAGTATTTATAGGCAGAATCCAATAGTGGTGATCATGGCGAGTATTAGTCATGTGCCTACAATTGTAAGGCAAGGAGTCCATTATACATCTCTCACCTATGCACACTCAGTTTGGCAGAACCTGCATGTGCTTTAGGAAGGGAGAGTGGAAGAATAGGGTATGTTTACACTGTGCGTTTTTGATCCATTTTTTGCATGAACATCAGATCACTTCCTGTGATGTGCAGCAAAGTCAGTGAGTTTTCAGAAATGCTGTGCAGATGCTGCGTTTTTTACCGGATTGTTTTTGGGGCAGAAAATGCATTGAGAAAAAGAATGAGCATGTCAATAAGTGATCTGTTTTCTCCATAGACCCCATTGTAATAATAATAATAATAATAATAATAATAAATCTTTATTCATACAGCGCCAACATATTCCGCAGCGCTTTACAATACAGTGGTTTGTTTGTTGTAATACAATAAAGCATTAAAAATGGATTGGTAGCACATATAAACACGATACATTTTTTTCCCCAAAAAACAGTTCCAGCTTTGCTGCTGAAAATTCAATAAAAGCGCAGTCCAAGAAAACGCAGTGTGTGAAACATGGCCATAGTGACATCTTATCTGCGGGAAGTAGAGGAATAAAGGAGTAGAGCAATCACCAGGTGTCAGCTGCCATCCACAGGATACACATAACACAATGTCCTGCTGCAGCCTGTGCCTGCGGAGCGCCCTCTAGATCACAGGGACCCCTATCGGGGGCATAACCACAACAGGTGCAGGGGTTGCGATCGCACCCGGGCCAGGGAGCCTAGAGGGGCCCAAAAGTCTCTTTGGCCTATAGAAAAAGACCACCGCTATTAAAGATTTGCAATAATTGGGGGCCCCATTGGAGGTCTTGCATCAGGACCCATGCAATTCATGTCACGCCACTGACCCCAATGTGTGACCGTCCTGAAAATGAGCCAAGGGAACTGACAGGAAGGGGGAAACGCCACAGGGCACCGGCGGGGAAGGAGGGGGAAACGCCACAGGGCACCGGCGGGGAAGGAGGGGGAAACGCCACAGCGCACCGGCGGGGAAGGAGGGGGAAACGCCACAGGGCACCGGCGGGGAAGGAGGGGGAAACGCCACAGGGCACCGGCGGGGAAGGAGGGGGAAACGCCACAGGGCACCGGCGGGGAAGGAGGGGGAAACGCCACAGGGCACCGGCGGGGAAGGAGGGGGAAACGCCACAGGGCACCGGCGGGGAAGGAGGGGGAAACGCCACAGGGCACCGGCGGGGAAGGAGGGGAACACCACAGGGCACCGGCGGGGAAGGAGGGGAACACCACAGGGCACCGGCGGGGAAGGAGGGGAACACCACAGTACACCTTCTTTAGAGACAGTTTTCTTTTCACTTATTTGCAACTAAGTGATCTCAGATTTATGAGCAGAAATATAGAAACTAAGAGTAAAGTGGAGCAATGTGTAATGGAAGCATAAGAAAACATTAGGTGTATTAAACCCCAAATACTGACAGAAGAGGACTGAGGGCTGCAGCCTCCATTGCTGACCACACATAACAAGTCACCCCTGCCTCCCAATAACTGACCAATGTGACCTCCATTACCAGCCACAGGAGAGCTCACTCCAGGACAATGGTCCCGGCCATAGACACACAGGACACTTCACTCACCTGTAGCCGCCGCCAGCACACAGGAGCACAGGAGCGCAGCACTCAGCAGCCGGCAGCCCCTCATCCTCAGCACCGGAGACCCCGCAGTCACAGCGAACACTGACCCACCACCAACTGTGCTCAACTCTGCGATACTCTGGAGCCTGACGTCACTGGCCTGACCACGCCCCTAACGAAGGTTTCACTGAAACCAGGGCACCTGAGAGGGGCGGGGCCTGCAGAGAGCACGTGCGGCCGCTGACGTCACCGACAGGTATGTGAAGGTCTCATGAGGGCGCCCTGGTGGAACGAGTCACAGTGAGGTCAGGCAGCTGACGTCACTCAGCCACAACCATATAAGGAAATAAGGAATGGAGGCCAATGTGTCAGTGAGCAAGAATATACTAACAGCTGAGACCTGAGACTCCTCAGCTCCAAACCTGTAAGGCTAGACTATGAGAAGTAGACATAGTGCAGAGATGGGAGATTATTGTTATAGACACACGATAATTGTGATGATAATAATACTATAATGATAATAATATAATATATATAATAATTTAATACAATATGTAATATATATATATTTAAATAAAAAAATATATACGGTAATAATAATGATAATTGTGCATTGTGACTGAGCTATTGTATAAGCTGCACTGCTGTGCCCGATCAGTCAAATGCCCACCGACTGGACCCCTATCACTTATACTGGATTCCATCAAGCTCCTCCGCTGTGCCCACTCCAATCCATCATACGTGGCACCATACTGGACTCCATTCACTTATACTGGAGTCCATCAAGCTCCTCCACTGTGCCCACTCCAATCCATCATACGTGGCACCATACTGGACTCCATTCACTTATACTGGGGTCCATCAAGCTCCTCCACTGTGCCCACTCCAATCCATCATACGTGGCACCATACTGGACTCCATTCACTTATACTGGGGTCCATCAAGCTCCTCCACTGTGCCCACTCCAATCCATCATACGTGGCACCATACTGGACTCCATTCACTTATACTGGAGTCCATCAAGCTCCTCCACTGTGCCCACTCCAATCCATCATACGTGGCACCATACTGGACTCCATTCACTTATACTGGGGTCCATCAAGCTCCTCCACTGTGCCCACTCCAATCCATCATACGTGGCACCATACTGGACTCCATTCACTTATACTGGGGTCCATCAAGCTCCTCCACTGTGCCCACTCCAATCCATCATACGTGGCACCATACTGGACTCCATTCACTTATAATGGGGTCCATCAAGCTCCTCCACTGTGCCCACCCCCATCCATCATACGTGGCACCATACTGGACTCCATTCACTTATACCAGATTCCATCAAGCTCCTCTGCTGTGCCCACCCCCATCCATCATACGTGGCACCATACTGGACCCCATTCACTTATACCAGATTCCATCAGGCTCCTCCGCTGTGTCCACGGGCTGGCTGGCACTTTTCAGCCTGGGGGGCAATCACAAGGTAGTGGCCCTCAAGTTGCGGCGGCGGCCCATATTTGGCCAGTTTATCACTGCCCGCTACATTAAAGCAGCAGAGGTAAAAGGATTTAAAAACAGGCTGATGCATATAGTAGATGTGGGAGCAAAACCAAGCGTACTATAAAGATAAGGGAGCAGAACCAAGCTTACTACAGAGATAAAAGAACAGAACCAAGCTTACTACAGAGATAAGAAAACAGAACCAAACTTACTACAGAGATAAGGGAGCAGAACTGAGCTTACTACAGAGATAAGGGAACAGAACTGAGCTTACTACAGAGATAAGAAAACAGAACCAAACTTACTACAGAGATAAGGGAGCAGAACTGAGCTTACTACAGAGATAAGGGAGCAGAACCAAACTTACTACAGAGATAAGGGAGCAGAACTGAGCTTACTACAGAGATAAGGGAGCAGAACCAAACTTACTACAGAGATAAGGGAGCAGAACTGAGCTTACTACAGAGATAAGGGAGCAGAACCAAACTTAC
This sequence comes from Allobates femoralis, assembly GCA_033576535.1. NCBI lineage: Eukaryota > Metazoa > Chordata > Amphibia > Anura > Aromobatidae > Allobates > Allobates femoralis. The sequence continues at coordinate 779,609,025 of JARQOC010000003.1, forward strand.
TACAGAGATAAGGGAGCAGAACTGAGCTTACTACAGAGATAAGGGAGCAGAATCAAGCTTACTACAGAGATAAGAGAACAGAACCAAACTTACTACAGAGATAAGAGAACAGAACTGAGCTTACTACAGAGATAAGAGAACAGAACCGAGCTTACTACAGAGATAAGAGAACAGAACCAAACTTACTACAGAGATAAGGGAGCAGAACTGAGCTTACTACAGAGATAAAAGAACAGAACCGAGCTTACTACAGAGATAAGAGAACAGAACCAAACTTACTACAGAGATAAGGGAGCAGAACTGAGCTTACTACAGAGATAAGAGAACAGAACCGAGCTTACTACAGAGATAAGAGAACAGAACCAAGCTTACTATAGAGATAAGGGAACAGAACCGAGCTTACTACAGAGATATGGGAACAGAACCAAGCTTACTACAGAGATAAGGGAGCAGAACCAAGCTTACTACAGAGATAAGAGAACAGAACCGAGCTTACTACAGAGATAAGAGAACAGAACCGAGCTTACTACAGAGATAAGGGAGCAGAACCAAGCTTACTACAGAGATAAGGGAGCAGAACCAAGCTTACTACAGAGATAAGGGAGCAGAAACAAGCTTACTACAGAGATAAGGGAGCATAACCGAGCTTACTACAGAGATAAGGGAGCAGAACCGAGCTTACTACAGAAATAAGAGAACAGAACCAAGCTTACTACAGAGATAAGGGAACAGAACCGAGCTTACTACAGAGATAAGGGAGCATAACCGAGCTTACTACAGAGATAAGGGAGCAGAACCGAGCTTACTACAGAAATAAGAGAACAGAACCAAGCTTACTACAGAGATAAGGGAACAGAACCGAGCTTACTACAGACATAAGGGAACAGAACCGAGCTTACTACAGAGATAAGAGAACAGAACCGAGCTTACTACAGAGATAAGAGAACAGAACCAAACTTACTACAGAGATAAGGGAACAGAACTGAGCTTACTACAGAGATAAGAGAACAGAACCGAGCTTACTACAGAAATAAGGGACCGGAACCGTGCTTACTACAGAGATAAGAGAACAGAACTGAGCTTACTACAGAGATAAGAGAACAGAACCAAACTTACTACAGAGATAAGGGAGCAGAACTGAGCTTACTACAGAGATAAGGGAGCAGAATCAAGCTTACTACAGGGATAAGGGAGCAGAACCGAGCTTACTACAGAGATAAAAGAACAGAACCGAGCTTACTACAGAGATAAGAGAACAGAACCAAACTTACTACAGAGATAAGGGAGCAGAACTGAGCTTACTACAGAGATAAGGGAGCAGAATCAAGCTTACTACAGACATAAGGAAACACAACCGAGCTTACTACAGAGATAAGGGAACAGAACCGAGCTTACTACAGAGATAAGAGAACAGAACCAAACTTACTACAGAGATAAGGGAGCAGAACTGAGCTTACTACAGAGATAAAGGAGCAGAACTGAGCTTACTACAGAGATAAGGGAACAGAACCGAGCTTACTACAGAGATAAGGGAGCAGAATCAAGCTTACTACAGACATAAGGGAACAGAACCGAGCTTACTACAGAGATAAGGGAACAGAACCGAGCTTACTACAGAGATAAGAGAACAGAACCAAACTTACTACAGAGATAAGGGAGCAGAACTGAGCTTACTACAGAGATAAGGGAGCAGAATCAAGCTTACTACAGACATAAGGGAACAGAACCGAGCTTACTACAAAGATAAGAGAACAGAACCGAGCTTACTACAGAGATAAGAGAACAGAACTGAGCTTACTACAGAGATAAGAGAACAGAACCGAGCTTACTACAGAGATAAGAGAGCAGAACCGAGCTTACTACAGAGATAAGAGAACAGAACTGAGCTTACTACAGACATAAGAGAACAGAACCGAGCTTACTACAAAGATAAGAGAACAGAACCGAGCTTACTACAGAGATAAGAGAGCAGAACCGAGCTTACTACAGACATAAGAGAACAGAACCGAGCTTACTACAGAGATAAGAGAGCAGAACTGAGCTTACTACAGAGAGTGCCAACATCAATCTATCATACGTGGTACCAGACCAGACCCCATTCACTTATACTGAGGTCCATCTGGCACCTCCACTGTGTCCACAGCAATCCATCATACATGGCACCATACTGGACCCCATTCACTTATACTGGGGTCCATCAGACTCCTCCGCTGTGCCCACCTCAATCCATCATACATGGCACCAGACCGGACTCCCTTTGCTTATACTGAGGTTCATCAGGCTTCTCCGCTGTGCCCACCCCCATCCATCATATGTGGCACCATACTGGACCCCATTCACTTATACCGGGGTCCATTAGGCTCCCCCACTGTGCCCACTCCAATCCATAATACGTGGCACCAGACCGGACCCCATTCACTTATACTGGGGTCCATCAGGCTCCTCCACTGTGCCCATTCCAATCTATCATACGTGGTGGCAGACTGGACCCATTTACTTATTTTGGGGTCCATCAGGTTCTTTAAAAAGGTAGTTTTACTGAACAGAAACCTGATAACTACTGTGAACATTAAAAAAAAAAAAAAAAACGTGAACCAGCACAAACTTAGCAGCCCTGTTTTCCAGGCGTTATATGACACTTTTCTCTGCAATCAAAACTGGAATCTTTAAGGCTGGCTTCAGACTTGCGGACCCTCTGCAGCGTCCTGCGGAGGGGATCCGCAAGCTGACCGCAGCCCCTATGTTTATAATGAGAACACACGGAGCTGCGCAGGTCTGCACATGACCGTGCGCTCCCATTCACTGCAATATGTGATTTGTACGCAGGCGGATGCCCGCGCACAATTCACACACAATCACACACTCTGGTCCGCACCAGGAACGCGACTATGTCGCGTTCCTGGTGCGGAGGGGAGTGTGTGATTTGTGCGCGGGCATCCGCCTGCGTACAAATCACATATTGCAGTGAATGGGAGCGCACGGTCATGTGCAGACCTGCGCAGCACCGTGCGTTCTCATTATAAACATAGGGGCTGCGGTCAGCTTGCGGATCCCCTCCGCAGGACGCTGCAGAGGGTCCGCAAGTCTGAAGCCAGCCTTAAGTAAATGATTGACTGCATTCAGTATCCCAATGCTGGTAATGCACTGGCTTCACTTTATAGCTCTAAATCCTGCTCGTTGGTTCCCTTTAAAGGGAACCTGTCAGCTTGTTTTTACCCCCGATCCGATCACTACCTGTCCCTGCACCTTGCGAGCACATCCCTATCCATCCCTCTCTGACCTAAAACTGCAATATAATGCTTGAGAACTACAATTTATGAACTTACATTTTCTTATGATAATGAGACCTCCAGGCTACGGCGTATACTGACTGGGCGATCTCCAGGTCTACATTCTCCCCCCATCGCAGGGAATTTCAAAATAGGGGGTGCACTGGAGAAGGAATGATGATGCCCAGCAGAGCATGATAAGAGCCTGCGAGGGAGGTAGAATGGAGCCCCGGAGACCCCAGTCAGTATACGCCATAGCCTGGATGCCTCATTACCATAGGAAAAGGAAGGTTAATGAATATTTTTTTATTCAAGCTTTATAGTGCAGTTTTAGGTCAGACAAGGATGGTTAGGGATGAGCTAGGATAGGGGATAAAAATGACCTGACAGGTTCCCTTTAACAATGTGGCCTGCACCCCAATAATATTTTTTAAAATGGCCCTCGATCCACTTTTCCTTTGAGAGCCCTAGTTTAGACTGAGTAAATATATGCAATATTTACTTACACTGGGGTGTGATTCGCATGAGTGCAATGCGAGAAAATCTATCATTACACTTAGCCCAATGTTAAGTAATAAAGCTACAATTTTTTTCCTCGTCCCTAATCAGACTGAGGAAAAAAATTGCAGCAAGCTGCGATTGTCAGCAAGTCTTGGATCACTCGCACATATACAAGGCTATGGGTTTCGAGTGAAACATTGGACTGCACTGATGTCATCTGAGTACAGTGCAATATATGAAGAGACTGGCAATGGAGGAGATGGAGACATTAATCTCACCCTCTCCTCTATACCTGTGATATAATCATCACAGTATTTTTCCCTCGGATCACTAGCAGTAGAGCCTGAGCGGAGTGTCATTAGCATATCGCATTGAATGCCATACGGTAATGTGTCTCTAGCCTTAGCCTAAGACCCGAGACACACTATGCGAGATGCATGCTAGATACTCACAATTTGCATGAGTCTCACATGACTCACCAGGAACGGCCCCTGCCTCTCTTGACGGGACCATGCAGCTGCATAGAAACACACACAGCTAATGGGCTCCCGTTCAGAGAGGCAGTGGCAGTTCCGGGTGAGTGATGCAAAACTCATGCGAGTATCTTGCATGCATCTCGCATAACATGTTTCCACCCCAAGGCCTCCTTCATACTGTGTTTTTGGGGATCCATGTCTATTTGTTTTGAAACGGATAGCCAGGGATCCATTTTGGCCTCCCATGTAGTCCCTATAGGAACAGATTGGTCCAAAGTGGCCATCCGTTTGTGTCATTTTTGTCAGGGATCCGTTTGTCTGCTTTTTTCATGTACGAAGAATCTGAGACTGCTCCGATTTTGGGCTGCCTTCAAAAAAGCAGACAAATGGATCCGTAGCTGTCCGCGTCAAATAATATGGGGTCTATGGAGACGGATCCGTGAAAAAAACTGATCCGTTTCTCTGTACTGAGCATGCTCAGAAGCAAGGGACAGCTCCTCCCACTCCTATCTCTACTAATTGATGACTAATCCGTTAAAAAAACGGTCCGTGGACATCAGTTGGCATCTGCTGGCACAGATCTGGGCCTGTCCATGTGATTCCTTGAAATTCAAGGATCCACAAGGATGTGTAAAAAAAATGCAGTGTGAAGGGGGCTGCTACTGTTCAGCCTGGAACCTGGATTATTTTGATATCTTTAAGGTGGGGTTACACGTCGCGATATCAGGCCGATATCGTACCCAACGACGCTGGAGCACGCTTTTTGAGCGCGCTTTTCCCTGCATCGCATCGCCGGTTTACACAGCGCGATATCGGGATACAACGTCCCGACGATGTGTACGCCCCCAACCCAGGAACGACCATTTAACATGGGAGTGAATGGGTGACGTTGCAGTACACATCGTAGTTGGGCTGTCACACGGGACGATCCAGCTCCAACCGGCATCCGATATCGGGCGGTTGAATAGCACACTCATTCAATCCCCGATATTGCATTGACATCGTTCCTGCATCGTATTGGACGTTCACACCATACAACGCAGGAACAATATCGGCTCCAACGATCGAACCACGTGACTTTTCATTGAAATTGGACGCCGATATCGCAACGTGTAAACCCACCTTTAGTTTCCAAAATCTGTTGGAGAGGAGAGAGGCAAGGTGCTTGTCATTGCCTGATGAAGTGTTTTCCTCAAGTGGGCTCCAGCTGTGTGAGGACTTGTAGATTGTGCACTGAGTTACACAATAGTGTCATTTGCTGCCAAGATAAATACATTGTAGTGCAATGTATAACAAAGGCATGAATTCAGAAGGAAAATCACATAATCAAATTTACTATAAATTACTTGGTAGACCACAACTGAGATAATGTATGTAAGGTTTAAAAGAATACAGCCGCACTCTGAAATGTTATAATACATTGAATATATGAAATAGGAATTGCATTACTGCTATTGAAACTGTTAAAAAAATAGGTACGTAATGCTCAAATTAGCCAATTCATCAAGGCTGAACAGCCAGCAACAAGGAGTACCCATTTGTTGGAACCCTAACTGCATACGCCTCTACCCGGGCACAGGGTGGATTTGATTTAAATCTAACTGATTTAAATCACGATTTAAATCACTAGTCAGTAAGGCCTGATTTAAATCAGTGATTTAAATCAAAGTTTCTACCTAAACTAGTTCTTGCTACTTTAACATGCAAGTAGATGAAGATTTTTAGAATCACTTTTTATATTACTTTTTTCTCCCCAGTTTAATGGGTTAATCATTCATATTTGGACACCACTGTTCTGTTGTACTTAGGAAGGAGAAAAATAATCCTGACCTTAACAATTTAAATAGATTTATTCAACTGAAACAATAACAACATTACAGCATAAGTTATTTGCTTAAACAAACATCCATGTTTGTTAACTAATTTGGCTAAACAAAATATATATATATTTTAAAAAACTTGGACTGTCAGCCCAGCCGACACATGAAAAACTTAAATACTACTGTCCCTGCTGTCCTCTGTAGTTCACTTGTCGTCATCTTCATCATCATCTTCTTTGTTCCTATTCATAATCTGGAAAAGAAAAACAAGCTTTCCTGCTTTATTGGGTTCCAACCGATTTCTCAATTTAGAATGAATGAGTCCAAAGGAAGAGAATATTCTTTCAACGCCTGCAGAAGAAGCTACTGCTGTTCATTTTCTTGTCTGCTTGCCCTTCCTCCTCCTCACACTTAGATTCACATTCTTCTTGTGTTGTGCAGATCTATTCCACTCCAAACAATCAGAAACATATTGTCTAACTTCTTGGACTTGGCACTGAAGGGGTTGATTCTGTATTCATAGGTTTGTAGAACAATAGGATTAAGGTCTTTTTCTCAACTCTGTTCATGTTGTAACATTTTTGCCGTGAAGAAGAGGCTGGGACCTCTGCGGAGTCAAATTCAGTTTTGAGAACTGCGTAAGTAAAGCGAGCGTCTGTGATAATATAGGAGAGAAACTGCCCACTAATCCTACAGAAACCTCTGGAAGAGCATGGCATTGTGAATGTTACACATATACAGCCTTTATTCTACTGAGTTAAACAACTCAGCTTTATCTCATGATGGAAGATCCTTTGGATGGTAAAATATTTTCCTCAAAAAGCAGTTTATTGAAAAAAATCCGATTTAAATCAAAAAAATCCGATTTAAATAAAAAAAATCCGATTTTTTTGATTTTTTTAAAAAAAACATTGATTTTTATCCACCCTGCCCGGGCCGAAAGTCTACACTTTTAAAGGAACCCAACCAGCAGGATTTAGGGCTCTAAAGTGAAGCCAGTGCCTTACAGGCTCTGGGATACTGAGTGCAATTATACCTTTACTTCAATGATTCCATGTACGATTGCTGAGATAAATGTTAAAGAAGTCCTTAGAATGTGTGCAGCAGGGAGACGGAGTGTGCAGCAATTAGCATAAGAAGGGCTGGGTTTCTTTGTATTATTCCCCTGTTTGCTCTAAGCCAAACCCTCACTCCCTCCTCTCTCAGTCCCTCCCTGTCACTCTACCAGGCAGGTCCTATCTGCCCCAACTCATTACTTCCCCCTCCCACCTCCCTCCCTGTCTTCTCCATCTCCTGCTTCTGCTGAGAGTTGTAGTGTCACTGGATCTGCACATTGTGTGATGGAGCATACTGGGAGTTATAGTGTTTCTGGATCTGCATACTGTGTGAGAGAGCATGCTGGGAGTTGTAGTGTCTCTTGATCTGCAGACTGTGTGCTGGAGCATGCTGGGGGTTGTAGTGTCTCTAGATCTGCAGACTGTGTGATGGTGCATGAACCCAAAAACAACCGTGAAAGTGTATATCCCACGATTAAGGATTAGCGAGTATAATCGCAAGTATTCGGTACTCGGCGAGTAATGCGGTACTCGCAATACTCGAAACAGCGAGTATTTCACAACTTGACACTCCCACTCCAGGGCCGGGGTACTCAGGGAACCGGGCAGCAGTTGTTCTTCACTCTTGGTTCTTTTCACGGGGACAGACCGGGTCCGAGACTCGGTCCCGTGGCCCTGACGGTGTCATTTAATAAATGGGGATAGATGACGGGTGATGACAGGAAAAAGGGGTATTCATGACGCCACCTGCGGTATGCAGCCATGGCGGCCGCCGCTGCTTCAGAACCTCCGGGGACTGTGACTGTCAACTTGGATGGTTTTGCTTCCTGCAGGTAGAGCGCAGTCCCCAGGGCAGTAGGATGGAGGAGTCAGTTCGTACCTTGGCAGATATTCATTAGGTCATCAGCACCCCGGTGTCTCATGAGGCCTCTGCGGACGGTGGTCACCGCTAAAGAAAGTCTCGCACACCACAGCTGAAGTTCTGTTACTTTTACTCAGTGGTTTCAGCATGGCCGCCAGGTAACTTCCCTTGCCAACCTCCGGTTCAGTGTTGTCTCCAGAACCGGGACAGTGCAGTTGAGCCTTTGTTGGTGTACCTTTCTCTCTTACTAGGTGTTTCTGTCTCTGGTGGTTCCTCAGCGCTATATGCTCATTTAGCCGCTCCTCTCAGCGCCTCCGTACACAAAGCTCGGGGCTCGGGTACCGACAGCCATGGGTGCTCAGCTGTACCCCTTCCGGGCACTGCTCCCTAGTTCAGCCGCCTTCTACTAGTTGTGTTGGGTGTTCAGCCACAGCTCCCGTTAGGAAGTTGGGGCCTCTGGTTCAACGGCTCGGGCCTTAAGCATCCGCGCTGTGTTCAGGCGTACGGGGATCTACGTTTTGTTCCGTACCCCAAGGGCTCCCTTCTTCCTCCACACCTGTTGGTCTTTCCCTCTCCCAGGGCAAGCGTGGTCATGCTCCAGCCCACGGGAGTCAACACCACACCGTTCCTACACTCCAGACTTCCACTCCATTCCTCTCTCTTCTCTGTTCTCTTTTTACTTTACACTTTTTCCCTGCCGGTTATGCTTGGGTCCTCCGTCCACCCACCATCCCTGGGTCCTAAGTGTTTTCTGTGTGTGTGTGTGTGTGTGCAGCTCAACTGCACCATCCCAGTACTTGGAGACCAGAGGCACAGCCCTCCCGCTAATGGAGGAGTGCAGTACCTCTGGTGGCGGCCTACCCGGTGGGGCACCACTTACTCGCCTCGCAATATTCGGATCTCCTACCCAGCATTAGCCAATCACAGTAATGCCACAGCCTTCTTGGTTGTGGCATTACTATGATTGGCTGGCCACCCAGCATCATAAATGAGTCATAGCCTATGACTCATAGGCTCTATATAGGCCCTGCCGCCGCCATTTTCTGCACATTGCATGCAGAACACAGTTAGTGTAGGGAGAGTGTGAGCAGCTGCTAGGGAGAGTTGTTCTTGTGCAAATCATACAGAAATCCTCTGTAAAACTCAAAAGCTCTTGTGAGAGCTACCAGTATGGTAGTACTAGGTGACTGTAGTGCAGGGAGACAGGCAGGAGTGAGTATCACATAGTACAGTCAACAATATTTCAGCTTTTCTCAGAGCTGAAAGTATAAAGTTAGGGAGTAGTGACAGTTTTCCCAGCTATTTTTGGGGTCACATTTACCCCTGCAGGCCAATCTTTTTGTGCCATTGCGTTGCTGTGTTCAAACCGAATAGTACGCATGGTACTGCAAAAGTGACACACAGCCAGCACCGCTGTCTTCTGTGGTGAGTGGCGCACGTAATATATCACCTTAAACCTCAGGGCAATTTTTTTGTGCCGTTGTAGTGCTGTGTTCACACCGAATAGCACGCACGGTACTGCACAACTGATATTCAGCCAGCATTGCTGTCTTGTGTGGTGACTGGCATGTGTAATATATCGCCTTAAACCTCAGGGCAATTTGTTTGTGCCGTTGCGGTTCTGTATTCACACCGAATAGCATGCACGGTACTGCACATCTGACACGCAGCCAGCATTTCTGTCTTGTGTGGTGACTGGCACACGTAATAATATCGCTGTAAACCTCAGGGCAATTTTTTTGTGCCATTGCGTTGCTGTATTCACACCAAATAGCAGGCACGATACTGCAAAACTGACACGCAGCCAGCACCGCTGTCTTGTGTGGTTACTGGCGCGCGTAATAATATCGGCTTAAACCTCAGGGCAATTTTTTGTGCCGTTGAGGTGCTGTGTTAGTACTGAATAGCACGCACAGTACTGCACAACTGACACGCAGCCAGCACCTTTATCTTGTGTCGTGACTGGCGCGTGTAATATATTGCCTTAAACCTCAGGGCAATTTTTTGTGCTGTTGCGGTGCTGTGTTCACACCGAATAGCACGCACGGTACTGCACAACTGATACGCAGCCAGCATTGCTGTCTTGTGTGGTGACTGGCACTCGTAATATATCGCCTTAAACCGGAGGGCAATTTTTTTGTGCCATTGCGGTGCTATATTCACACCGAATAGCACGCACAGTATTGCACAACTGATGCGCAGCCAGCACCGCTATCTTGTGTGGTGACTGGCGCGTGTAATATATCATCTTAAACCTCAGGGCAATTTTTTGTGCTGTTGAGGTGCTGTGTTCACACCGAATACCGTGCACGGTACTGCACAACTGACTCGCAGCCAGCACCTCTGTCTTTGGTGACTGGCATGCATAATATTTCATCTTAAACCTCAGGGCAATATTTTGGGTGCCGTTGCGGTGCTCTGTGTAAAACACAAAGCAGTACTAGGCTGTAGTGCTACCTTCCACAAAGCACTAACTGCTTCTTGTGTGGCACCCTGCTCACACAGGTAGCCACAGACTTCTCTAATGCACAGTTGGGTTTCCACAGCAGGTACCTACTACATGTAACATCTTCCACCCTGGCACAGTAGGGGAGCCCAACTTGCTGACCTTAGGCAAGATCCCCTATAAATACTGCTGCTGGGGGAGGAGTTAGTCAGAGTGTGCAGACGCTAGGAGAGCTGCGAAGACGTCCTGGTGGTGGGTGCCGCGGTTAGGCCCGAAACAGTGACCCAGAGTGGCCCTTCTGTCGTCCAGCAAGCCTAAGTGGGGACAGAAGGCGAGGAGCAGACAGCCAAGAGGGAGAGAGGAACTTGAGGAAGTTCACCCAAAGAAGTACCGGACATCGGGGATCCGCACCTGTGGGATACTCCAGGACCACAGAGAACCCTGTCACACCGTGGAGACTTCAGCCACCCGGTCTCCCTGTGGGTCAAGAGAGGGAGCTAGACACAGCAGTGTACCACCGCAGTGATCAGAAAGGGTAACCCGGAGACCGCACAGGAGGAGAGACAGACATCAGAGTCAGGAAGAGAGAGAAGGCAAGTCTGGCTGCAGGCGGACTGAGCTTCAATCATTACAGAGGAACAGAGGAGGCCTTATACCCACTTGCTGTGGGGACCCACTGTGCAACCTGGTCACCTGTCAGTGCCCTGGACGTTTTACCTGCCGTAACATCAGTAAAAGGTAATTCCTCTCTATCCCGATGCCCCTCATAGACTGCTCCAACACTCCCCATCCCATCCACAGCTCCACTACAAGCTGCCCCTTCATACTACGCTGCCCCGGAGGTCCATCCTACCTGTGGAGGACTTTACCACACTAGCCGCGTTACCAACTACCTCCGGCGGACTGTGGCGGCGCTGGTGGCACATCACCAGAAACTACAAGTGGCGTCACGACAAACTGTATATAATCCCCTGTAAATACCTGTTTTTCAGAAGAATAGTCCCCCAGGACACGGGATCAGGCACGGCCACCACTCCCCGTGACAACAGGAGCCTGATATCCGAGTACCCCAAAGCCTGGGGCTCGACATATCTTTTTCTGGCACTCACAAACAGGATCCCGTGCACGGTATTACCGGGTACTGTGTGCCGTATTATTGACTGTGTTGAGTGACTGTTTAAAACTACGCCGCCATTACTGCGCCGAAGAGCGGGAAGAAAGGGGCATGCCAGCCTGTAGAGCGTGAAACTGAAACCCGCCCCTCGCTCAGCCGAGCATTCCCGAGTGCCGCGGCCTAGTCCGGAAACTCCCGAACTGCTTAACTCTTTAAGAACTGGCTGTAATTCACTAGGGGGGCCTCCAACATGTCGGCCTCCTCCAGCGACGACGATTGTGCGTTCGCTGACTGTGGGAATTACCCTGAAGGACCTGTGGCTGCCTCCGGTAGCACTGCCAGCGCCACCAGCGCACCGGGTGCACTCGTCCCAATAATGCCAATGTCACTCCCATACATTCCGGGGGCCAAGTGGTTGCCCCAGTATGATGGCCGCCCTGATACGCTGGATGAGTTCCAGCGAAAAATCAATAGCGTCTTAGATATGTATGCAATGACCGGCCAACAACGCGCTGCTGTGGTACTCGGACAGTTAACTGGCGCAGCAGAGAAAGAAAGTGCGTCCAGGTCTGCTGCTGAATGCAGATCAGCAGCTGCTATATTTAATAAACTGAGAGCTACCTTCGAGGAGTGCAATGAGGCTGGTATACGCATGCGCTTCCATTACTGCTGGCAGAGGCCGAGAGATGATATAAGATCTTATGCCTGGCATCTAGAAGAAGCATTGCGTGCCCTTACACATGTCAGCCCCACCAGTGTATCCGATGAAAACAAGCTCCTCATTGAACAATTCACTCGGGGACTGCTATCCCCCGAGGACAGTAAGACTGTACGTTTCTGGTCATTAAGCAACCCTGAAGCTGACTTCAACACCCTGAAGGAGATGGCCATCAAAGGGTTAGAGTGGTAGAGACCTATGAAGCTACTGCTATTAAACGGTGGTGCAGTGGTGAGGTGCAGGCTACCCCAAATCCATTACCCGTGTCTACAGTCACGCACAATGTACAATCTGCTCAGCCTGACAAGTATGATTCCCTGAGAGCTGAGATGCGTCAAATGAACAAAAACATCGCTAAGTTAATGGACGCTCTGCAGCTGCAGCAAAGCAAACAGCCAGCGCCTGGACCCAAGCCCCGACCTCAGCCACTGATCCAACTTGCTGACAGTCCGGAGGATGTACCCTGGATGCGAGGAAAGCAAGCCACAGCGTACCGAGGAAGAACCACCGACCGCTACAGCTCCACTGGGGAGCCCATCTGCCTCCGCTGTAACCGCACCGGTAACCTCGCCAGGAACTGTCCTTTAAACGGGCAGTCAATGGGGGCCGGGGCCAAACCTCAGGATTAGATCAACAGGGCCCAGTCACCTGGTACAAGACCTTCATTGGACAGAGGCCGTTTCTGTCCATTGTACTGGATGGCATCCCGACACCTGCTCTGCTGGACACCGGGTCACAGGTGACCACCATCCCCTATATCCTTTATAAGAAGGATTGGGCTGATGCAGAACTGAAACAGCCTGACATAGACTTTACCCTTAATGCATCTAACGGTGAACCAATTACCGTGATAGGGGTCAGAGAAGTCCCAATAAAGGTGAGGAGGGTGGAGTTGCAGAACCAGGGGGTCTTAGTTGTAGCAGAAGCCAGTAATGCTAATGATAGCACTAATATTGTTAGCAATTGCATGGAGGGAGTTTTGTCTTTGCTTCAATAGATTGCAGACACTGCCAGACCTGGTCAAAGGAAGGTCCTCCAGCGTGAGATCAGAGCCATCCTGCGCCATCAACAGGTAACAATTACAGGTGGCGAGATTGGTACTGCACGGGTGACAGACCCGTTGCCTATTGTGATTCCCCCAATGAGTGAAATGATGATTTGGTGTCGAGCTGCTATAGGTCTGAGAGGGCAGGACTATCAAGCATTAGTGGAGTCCGTCAGAACTGAGCACAGACCTACACTGTTGACAGCCAGGGGGGTGGTTGACGTACACAATGAGAGAGTACCTATTTGCATCTTAAATTGTGGCAGTGAGGAGGTTAAATTACCCAGGTATACTACCGTTGCTAAATTGTACACAGTCAGCAACAATGAGATCCAAACAGTGGGGCCCGTACTCTATATTAAAGGGGCAAAACCCGATCAAACAACGGGGCCACTGGAGGACTGGTGCCAGCAGCTCCATGTCAGAACTGACACCACTCCTGTGTATGAAAAGCAAGGTGTGTACCGGGTAGTTCAAGAATTTGAACAAGTCTTTATTAAGCATCCACTTGATTTTGGTAGGATAAAAGGTGTACAACATCACATCCCCACAGGTACACATCCACCAATCAAAGAGCGGTACAGGCCTATTCCACCTGCACATTATCAAAAAGCCAAAGAAATTTTACAGGACATGAAGTATGCAGGGGTTATACGAGATAGCTGTAGTCCCTGGCAGCCACATTAGTCTTAGTCAGGAAAATGGATGGCAGTATGAGAATGCGTGTAGACTATAGGCAAATAAACCGCATAACACACAAAGATGCTTACCCGTTATCTCAGAGAGAGGAATCCTTAGCTGCGTTGAAGTCTGCCAATTACTTTTCCACCCTAGATCTCACTAGTGGGTATTGGCAGGTGTCCATAGCCGAGGAAGACAGAGAAAAGACGGCATTCACAACACCTATGGGCCTATGTGAATTCAACAGCATGCCCTTCGGATTATGTAATGCACCCAGGACCTTCCAGCGATTGATGGAGAGTTGCCAGGGACATAAGAACTTTGAGACGGTACTGCTCTACCTGGATGACGTGATTGTGTACTCCAAGACATACGAAGAACATGTAGCTCATCTAGGAGAGGTGTTTGATGCTTTGGCCAAATACGGGATGAAACTAAAACCATCAAAATGCCACCTGTTAAAGCCAAGAGTACAGTACCTGGGACACATAGTCAGTGCCGAAGGCATGGCCCCTGATCCAGACAAAGTGACAGCAATCAAAGAGTGGCCAGAACCCAAAACCTTAAAACACGTATTTCAATTCCTGGGTTTGGTGGGCTACTATAGGAGGTTCATCAAGGAATACACCAAGAAGGCTGTTCCCCTGCAAGACCTCCTAGTAGGCCAACGCATGAAGGGCAAGCCAAAGGATTCTTCGTGGAGATGGGGTAAAGAACAAGAATAAGCATTCCAGACGATGAAAGAAGCCCTGACAGGAGAAGAAATCCTTGCTTACCTGGACTACAACCTGCCATTCCTGCTGTACATGGACGCCAGCAATGTTGGACTTGGAGCCGTCCTTTCCCAAAAGCAAGACAGCAAGGAAAGGGTAATCGCTTATGCCAGTAGAAAGCTGCGCTCCCACAGAGAGGAACCCAGAAAACTACAGTTCCTTCAAGCTGGAATTCCTGGCCTTGGTCTGGGCCGTCACCGAGAGGTTCAAACACTATCTGGCCTCTAGCAAATTTACAGCCTACACAGATAACAATCGGCTGACCCACCTGGAAACTGCGAAGTTGGGAGCCATGGAACAAAGATGGATGACCAGATTGTCCAACTACCAGTTCACCATCAAGTACCGGGCTGTGCACCAGAATGGAAATGCGGACGCCTTTTCCAGAATGCCTCACCTGTCAGAAGAAGGTGTAGACAAAGACGAGCTGGAAAAAGTGGAGTTGCCTGCCTTCCATCAAGTAAGAGTAACTCAGTGCCAGCAAACCTGTCAGGATCCTCCTACAAGAACGGTGAACCCATTGCCCCACTTCGGTTGAAAAGACGTGCAAGACAATGACCCGGCTGTCAGCTTGATCAAACAACTGATAACCCAGGAGTCAGCGAAGCTGCCTGAAAATCCCCAATCTGAAGCCAAACATCTGTGGAGCGAGCGGAGCAAGCTATTCATATACCAAGGGAAGCAACCCAAGAACACACGGGATGGCCTGGCAAATCATAGTGCCAAAATCAGAAATCCATGTGGTCTTGAACGCCTATCACAACCAGACTGGTCACTTCGGGTGGAAGAAGCTAGAGATGCTACTGAGGGATAGGTTCTTTTGGGTTGGCATGCGGACATCCATTGAAAAATGGTGTAAGAATTGTAAACCTTGCGGCCTAAGAGTGCTTTCACATTACGATTTTCAGATTTCCGATGCTGTCCGATCAAAATCGGACAGCATCGGATCCGAATTTGGCCTCCATGCAGCCCTATGGGCATCGGACCGAATCGGATGTGCACTAAATGCCATCCGATTTGGTCCGATCCGATTCTGTCCGATTTTATTATCGGTGCAAAAATCAGAGCTTGCTCCGATTTTTGCACCGAAAATAAAATCGGACAGAATCGGATCGGACCAAATCGGATGGCATTTAGTGCACATCCGATTAGGTCCGATCCCTATAACATGGGGCCCTATGGAGAAGGGTCCGAGGAAACATCTGATGTCTCCTCGGACCCCGTTTTACTGTACTGAGCATGCTCAGTACAGTAAAACTGCTCCTAACTAGGAGCACAAGGGTTAAAAAAAAAAAAAAAATGTTATTCTCACCTCTCCACGAGCCCCCGCCGTCTTCCGCCATCTTCCGCCATCTTCTTGGTGGCTCCCGAAGGCTGCCGGTGTCAGCAGAGGGGTTCCTCTGCCTTATAGGACCTGCGGTGATGTCACAGTCATGTGACCGCGGGTTACCATGCTGAACCCGCGGTCACGTGACTGTGACATCACTGCAGGTCCTATAAGGCAGAGGAAGCCCTCTGCTGACACCGGCAGCCTGCGGGAGCCACCAAGAAGATGGCGGAAGACGGCGGGGGCTCGTGGAGAGGTGAGAATAACATTTTTTTTTTTCTTTTCTTCACCCCGCAGGGAACGATTTTATGCCGGAATCGAGTGCCTATTTGGCACCCGATTCCAGGCATCAGAAGGGAGCCGATGCTGTCCGATTTATATCGGACAGCATCGGCTCCCTAAAAATCGTAATGTGAAGGTAGCCTAAGAAGGAAAGACTTACAGAGCCAGAAAGCCCAGCTTCATTCCATCGTAACAAAGCAACCTCTGGAAATTGTAGCCTTGGACCATGTAAAACTAACTCCAAGTAGATCCGGCTACACCTACGCGTTGACCATGGTAGACCATTACTTGAGATTCTTAATGGTTGCCCCCTTAAAAGACTTGACAGCTGCACAGGTGCAACTGCTGCTAGAACATTCCAAAATGTCTTCTGCAGACTATTTGGATACCCTGAACAGGTCCTAACAGATCAAGGATCAGCCTTTGAAGCGGGGATCTTCCAAGAGTTCTGCCACATGTATGGGTGCAAAAAGATCAGAACAACCCCATATCATCCACAAGCCAATGGACTCTGTGAGGAAATGAATCACATCATCATCGACATGCTGAAGATTTTACCCTTAGAGGAAAGAAACCAATGGCCGGATAAACAACCTGATTTGGTTGACATGTACAACCACATTCCAGTAAGCTCTACAAACTGTACACCAGCATACCTGATGAGAGCCCGTACAGGAAAGTTACCCGTAGACTTGGAACTTGGAGTAGTAGATCCCAAAGCAGATAACACCATTCCCAGGTGGAATGCCCATCGTCTCAAACAATACAAGATGGTTCAAGCCAGTGTCGAAGATAACCTGGAGAAATCCTGTGAAAAACAAGAAAGGGACTATAACAAACATGCTTCAGCAGAAGTATTGTCCTCAAGAGAAAAAGAACAAGCCACAAATTAGATGACCAGTGGGAACATAATGACAGGCACAGGGGTCATTAGAAGACTCTGGCTGTCATGACAGCCCCTTGGCACCCCACAATCACATCACTGGCATGCTGGCCGCAAGAGGAATGACGTGTGTTAAATGCCACTGTCAGTGACTGAGAGAGGCATTCAATTGGTTAACAGGTGCAGGTGGATCTCCAATCCACCCACGGCTGTTATATTCACTTGATTGCTGAATAAATCAGTCGTTATGTTCCTCATCAAAGGCAGGGACATGACCTTTGATTTGCATGTATGTGAAAAATCGTGAAAGGTTTAAGCAATTACCAAAAACATTCATGCAACATTTCTGCGACGTTCCATCTCACAACTATTTTAGAGTTGTGATTTTGCTGTTAATAAAACTTAAAAAAAATAGCAGAAAAGTCGAAGTCTTATATAACTTTCATTGATGTCTATGGCAAATGAGTCAAGTACAACTTGCCACCAGTGAGAGCAAAACATTTGGAAACATTTGTGACTCTAAATTGCAATTACATTATATTACAGGTTGTAATGCCATAACATAGGAGATCAATAGATGTGATGTTGCAATGTGACATTGTAATCTAAATGTCACACAAAACTTGTCGCAGTGTAGTGCTAGCCTTGAAGTGATGGCATATTATTAAAGGGAACTCTAGGATCTCCACTGATCCTTAAAGGGGAAAAGGTTTATTCAGACCTTTTGTTTGGTACATAGACGTCTAAGAATTTATCAGCAGGTAGTCTCTGTCTCCTTGCCTGTGCTGACCTGCAATGATCTGTTACTGCTCAAAGCAGTCATGGACCACATGTTGGGATTAAAAGGGTTATTTTTCAAACAAAAAAAGCCCTCATCTGTTGTCTCCAATTGTTATCCAACACTGACTCTGTGGCAACCCTCCTAGTCTTTGTGTACTAGTGACCATCATGTCACCACTGCAATTAGTCAGTGGCTTTGCAGCACCTTACAGGCAAGAGAATGCATGAAATAAGGAGCCTGGGGGAAAAAATTCCTGTCGTATATGGTAATTTTTTTCTTTAAAATAGTTGGTCAGATTGTCCTCGCTGAAGTGGCTGGTTGGAGCCTGCGCTCTTGGACCGAGGACGGAATAAAAAGAGTCGTTTAGGATTGTTGGATAGTGAGGCAATGAGGGCGTTGATGTAGGCTTGTTAGGAGAGATGAAGAGCAGAGGTGTATATTTTGAAGGGGTAATTTGGGCTTTTTATAAAATCTCAGTATATCTAGGCTTCAGAATGCTGACAGTTTGTAATTTACCTTCTCTCAGCATTTTGCAGTTTTACTTAGGTTTCATTATTTTGCATCTGGAGGAGACCAAGTAGAGGGGTGTTTGTTTTGGAGCTTGTGTGTAAACACCATAACTGGTTGCTCACACCCACTCTCCTACAAGCACGCCCAATACAGCAACAAGCCCACCCCAGTCTCGGTGTACCCACCCCCCAGGCTCAGTATGCTACCCCCCAGTCTAGGTATGCCCGCCCCCCAGACTCAGCACCCGCCCCTCCAGTCTCCAGCATGTCCACTCCCCAGTCTCAGTATGCCTGCCCCCATAGACTCAGCACCTGCCCCCTCTAGTCTCCAGTATGCCCACCCTCCCAGTCTCAGTATGCTCTGCCACTCCAGTTTCAGGTGTGCCCGGCCATTCCACACTCCATTGCCCTATGTAATCTGTGATAGAAGCCGCAGAATTGCACTGAGAGCGATCATCTCCTTCTCTGAGACACTGTGATGAATCCACAGCTCTGAGATGATCGCTCTCAGTGCTGTGGTGTGTCCGTTCACCCCCTCCCCCATTACCGGCGTTGATGTGATATGATGAAGCATGCTGATGCCTTACAGCCGCCCCGCCCCCTCTGTGAAGAATGAATGAACTACTCACTGCACAGAGGGGTGGGGCGGGTCCAGGTGGCTGTGAGGGGTGGACCAGACCTGGGCGGCTGTGAGGGATGGGGCGGGCCCAGGCGGCTGTGAGGGGTGGACCAGACCTGGGCGGCTGTGAGGGATGGGGCGGGCCCAGGCGGCTGTGAGGGGTGGGGCGGGTCCAGGCGGCTGTGGGGGATGGAGCAGGCCCAGGCGGCTGTGAGCGGTGGAGCAGGTCCGGGCTGCCTTGAGGGATGGAGCAGGCCCAGGCGGCTGTGAGGGGTGGAGCAGGACCGGTGGCTGTGAGGCATCAGTGCGCTTCATCATATCACATTAGCAATAGCAAACAGAGTGTGGAATGGCCAGACATGCTTGGGACTGGAGTGGCCGGGCATACTGAGACTGGGGGGATATGGAAATACTGAGACCTAGGTGGATGGGCATGCTGGAGACTGGATATAAGAAACTTACTAGCATAAGAATACACTTCATCTCCTGAAATAATGCAGCCGTGTCCGTTTGATCTTAGAGGCAGATTCTGTGATATCTCATAACCTGTGTGCTTTTTCATATTTCATCCAGTCTATATTTGACTTTACAATATGGGGTATATTTTAATAGAACTACATTAAAAGGTTTTCTTTTTAGGTTTGCTTATTTATTTATCACTTTTTCTTTGCTGTGTGATTTATTACCAGCTTTTAAGTTCGTTCCGGTCACTGTGTCCATATATCCCATCCACTTAAACCTTAGTGGAAGGACAGAGCCTATGCTGACCAGAGGTTCTGGTTCTGACATCCCCTCTAGCACCAGCACAGCTCACAGAGTGAATAAGGCGACTCCTGCGACAAAAAAAAAAGATATTACTGGAGCAGGTTCTGGTGAAGTTGTGACAGTAATTTTCGTACTCGGGTAATAAGAGATGTCTAATAAAATGTAACAAACGCTACAAAACAAAGTTGACTTCCTCTTGCACAACTTACATTTTTGGTTGGAAATTGTGGCAACCTTATAGTTAGGCCAGTTACAGATGACTGTACTAAAACGTCGGCCAGGCAAGTCAGCAATTGTAGACATGACTGGGGCTCTGTGCCGTTCTGTGCCCTCGTCAGCATGGTAGGTGATTGCAGGAATTGCTTGTTATTGACATGTACCTGCTTGGTCCGTATATCAGAATCATTCCATACTGACAATTTATCCATGTGAAAAATCATCGATGATCAAAGTTACTCCTGAATCAAAAATCTGAATGAGTGCTAAAAAAAATTGCTCAGAGAGGCCTTTTTTGGTGAACTGATGGACAGAAAATGAGTGATCTGAACAGCTTCAGGAAATAATAGCTGCTATCAGCAATAGTCGTATTAAGCAACTGTTATTATGTAATTATGTAACCTGGAAATCCAGAGGAAACTGAGTCTAAATTACCTGGTTCTTGTACTCTATTGGTAGTTGTGCAATGGGGCCGATCCGGATGTTTTTACAGGTCTTCTCAGCGAAAACAGTGCACTCTTGATCTGTACAGCAAAGTCATTTTATGGAGGTTATTTGGCGCTTGAGGCACATGCGAGTGTGACCTTAGTACCAATGTTTTATTACTTCTTTACTTTTGTCGCTTGAGCAAGCAAGGAAAGAAAAACGTGTCATATTAGTATTTGTGAATATATTTTTTATCACACTTTCCATTTTTACTTAAAGTATAAATGTAATTTCATTGAAGGAAAAAAACAATACTGCACTGGTTGTTAATGATGGGCCACACAGCTGCTGGTACGAGAGCTCAGATCTCTTTCTAAAGAAGCCTCCTCTCGCCTGGATTAGCAGTATCTGCACTCTGTTGAAGCAAAAACAGCACTTCATCTAGACAGTTAACCATCACATTGGTACCCAATATCACATGTGGATCTTGATCGTTTGGTTTGTCTTGAACCACTATAAGTCCCTGGTTCTTTAATTGCACCCTCCCCACCTTTACTGTTGCCTCCCACTACCCTTATAGTAACGGGCAACCCATTGGTTGCTACAATGTTCAAGTCAGGGTTTGGAGGCTCAAGTTCTATTTCAGACCAGAACCGTTTGTAAAGGATACTCGGGATGGTGGTCACCTGGGATCCCGTATCTACCAATGCAGTGGTAGCGATGCCGTTTATGATGATGGACAGGTACAGACAATCTCCCACGTACCTGCGCATCCAATTGGATGGGCCTGGACAGTCTACTCCTGGGGTTGGGCCCCCGGCCCCAGGGGTTGCTCGTTTAAAGGGCAGAACCGGTAGATGTGCCCCTCTTTGTTGTACTTGCGACAGATGGGCTGTCCGCTGGCGATGTAGCGATCTGTGGTCCTCCCTCGAAGCGGTGGTGTCCTCTTCTTCATCCATGGAGCGTCGTCCGGGCTGTCAGCGAGCTGGATCTTTGCTGGCGGCTGTGTCTCCGTCTTGGGTTGCCTAGCACCTCGGAACTTAGCCATCGCACTGCTCAGCTGGCGCACCTCGGAGCACAGGCTGTCAAACCGGTCAGGGGTCACAGCCTGCGTGCTGGTCTCTGTTGCAGGGGATGAGGAAGGTGCTTCTGACAAAGAGGGGTTTTTAACCCATTGCGGCTGTGGGGTTAAGTCTGGCACGGCTGGGAGCTGTTGCCCCTTAACAGTTAGTTCTTACAGAGTAGCAAACTCTGTATCAGGGTTTTGGAGAGCCCACCAGTGTGCTTGCTTACTGTCATCCAGTAACTTGAGGCCCCTTACAAGTTGTTCAATGAGCATTTTATTTTCATCACAGATGCCATCGGGATCAACTTGCTTAAGGACTCTCAGCGCATCTTGCAGGCATAAGGAATAATCTAGGACACTTTCCTGTGCCCCTTGCTTGCAATGGTAAAACAACAGTCTTAATTCAGTCTCACAGTATGATGATCAAAAACTCTCTTTAACTTTTCAAATATTTGTACAACAGACCCCTGATCTTTCTCAGACCAGTTTCGGGTTTCCAGCTTTGCTGCACCTGTTAACTGTCCCATCACTGCTGATGCACTCTGCTTACCGGTCATCGCATATATGTCCAGCACATTACATATCTCCTCTGGAATGCGTCCAGGGCGCCTGGCTTGCCGTCACACTTGGGTAACCAGGCTGTATTGAGGACGTACGGCAGCGAGATCGGCATTATCGGAGCAACTAGTGCAGGTGCCAGTAACGGTATTGCGCCGCATGGTGGATTGGCGACTGCGGGCTGTCCGTTCAGGGCTCCTGCCGCGGCAGCAGGCTGGTTCACGATCGGGACTGCTGCATTGCTTGGGTCCGGGGCACTCATTCTCACTCCCCCCTAGTGAATCGCTGCCAGTCTCTGAAAAATGAAAGGAAGTAGTCGGCTTGGCGGACGGGGAGTGGACCACATCGGATATTTCCGGATCCAACTGCTGTGTCCAGCGGTTCTCGTCAGAGTGTGGGGCGGGGCCTATCTTCGCGCCCTCGCACTGTAACGCCCCCTTTCTTTCCCGCTCTGTGGCGCAGCAATGGCGGCTTAGATTTACAGTTCAGAAACACAGTCAACATATATGGTGCACAGTACCCGGTTACACCGGGCACGGGATCCTGTTCGTGATGCCAGAGTTGTCCAGCCCAGATTCGGGGGTACTCAAATCTCAGGCACAGTGTTGGGGAGTCACGGGCAGCGATGCCTGAGACTGTGGGCCTGGGGGACAATAATGAACAGTGATAGAAAAATAATAAAAATGTTGAGTCGTGACGCCACCTGTAGGTTCCGGTGATGACACTGGCACTGCTTGGGCCTCCGGGGTGATGGGCGGCAGCAAGATGGAGTGGCTCCCTACAGGAGAAGCGGGGTCCCTGGGGGCTGAGAGTTGTAATGGTGGAATAGGGTAGCACAGTCATTTCTGTGCAAAGTTGGGGTTGGGGAGCGCAGTCGGTGTGGTGCAGGTGGAAGGAGGGACACGCACACATAAAAGTCTTTTGGAACCTTTACTGTTGTTCGGTTACACACGTCCAGAGTGAGGGAAACACTTTGGGATCTCCACAGCGAGTAGGGTTGTAGGCCTCCTTGTTTAGCTTTCCTGGTTGAGTCTGGCAGGCATGGAACCTAACCGGACTGCTACTTCTCTTTCTATTCACACCTGGGTTGCTGCACTAAGGGCTCTCTCTTGGGATCCCGCTGACATGCTCCTCGGTCCCTGGCTCTCAACTGTTGGTGTCCGGGAAGCTAAGCCTCCTCGTGATGCTGGATTCTCTGCTGGGCCTATCTCCTCTGTCCCTGCAGACTCGGACTCCAGTGACCGGGACTCTGGTGGAGTGAGTTGGTATGACTCCTCTGCCCCCTGTGACACGTTCCTCTCCTTTGCCTTCAACCCCTACTCTGCAGGTCTACCACTGCCTCTGGGGTACTGGTCTGGGCCTAGCGCGGCTCCAGTACCAGCTCAGCTCACTAGACTGTGAGCTCTTCACAGTTCTGTAGTGACTGCACACTCTGTCTGTCTCCGCCCCCAGCACCTGTATTTATAGGGGGAACTGGCTTAAGGGCAACCAGTGGAGCTCCCCCTACAGGCCTGGAGTGGAAGGTGTTTTGTGTAAGTGGTTATTCGCTGTGGGAAATCCTTCAGTGTCCCAGGGAAGTCTGTGGTTACCTGGTACAGGGTGCCACATAACCACGGTAACACTCTACTTGATTGGCCAGCAAACTGATATAAACCCCATAGACAATCTATGGTATATTGTCAAGAGGAAGATGAGAGACAACAGACCCAATAATACAGACGAGCTGAAGGCTGCTATCAAAGCAACTGGGCTTCCATAACACCTCAGCAGTGACACAGGTGGATCAGCTCCATGCTACGCCGTATTGATGCGCTAATTCATGCAAAAGGAGCCCCGACCAAGTACTGAGTGCATTTACTGTACTTACTTTTCATTAGGCCAACATTTAAGAGTTAAAAATCATTTTTTTTCAGTTCTTATACAATATTCTAATTTTCTGAGATAAAGACTTTTGGGATGTCATTGACTATAAGCCGTAATCATCAACATTTACAGAAGTAAACACTTGAAATAGATTAATCTTTTTGTAATGACTTTATATAATATATGCTTTTCACTTCATGTATTGAATTACTGAAATTATGATCTTATTGATGATATTCTAATTTATTGAGAAGCACATATCCTAATATATAATCGTCCAGTGACCAATCAGCGACGCTGGATTTCCGTTACAGAGAAAGAGACAGAATTAGCTGCAGATGGCCACACCCACTACTCCCTGGCATCTCGGCGGCGGAAAATGGTGGAGCTGTGGAGCAGGGTCGGCGACAGCAACCGCTGTACCCAGGCAAATGCTGGGGCCCAGTAGTGACTGAGGGTCTCACCGTCGCGCCGGTATAATTATGATACTGGCGGCGTGACGCGGTGCTCTCATTCATTCCTGGCCCCCGCTCTGCACCCGCATCCAGGCCTTCACTTCTGCTGCGTGGAACGCATGGAAGAGGAGCCCCCTTCACTTCCTCTTCCTTTGCGTTCCACACTGTTGAACGCATAGAAGATTAGTCACTACTGAGAGGCTGAGACGGGATGGCGCGTGTGAGCCACACGGAGGTCAGCGGCAATGCAGCTGGGAGATGACCGGCTCTAGCCGGTCATTTCCCAGCCGCTCGCAATGGAAGTACCCTGACTGGCGCTAGCGATGTTGCTCAGGTTGACATGCAGCAGCAACAACCAGGCATCCACTCTGAGATCACTGATTGTGGCGATCAGTAAGGTACAGTCACACTTGGTGACACTCTAGCGATCCCAACAACGATAAGACCTGTAGGTATCCCTGGAGCGTCGCCAAGTGTGACGGTACTTTATTGATCGCTGGTGAGGTGTCACGTGCACATATATTGAAAGAAGCCGCGTCGCTGCCGCGACCAATCAGCGATTTTGGTGCAGAATTTAACCCCCACTCACAGTGCGAGCAATAACATTTAATGATAATGTATATATTTTACCTGGAAAATCCTGTGTTTTTATTGCATTATTCTTAAATCTTCATAAATAAACTACATACATATGCTAGAATACCCGATGCGTTAGAATCGTGCTACCATCTAGTATATATAATATACGCACACATTTGTCATTGCAAATAAAGTGGTCCATTGAGTGCCAAGGTTCATGATCTCATTGAATAGGGAATGGCATTGTGTTTACTTGCTGGGTGCGGCACTTCACTACTGTTGATACACTGTACAAGTAAAGTCTGCTTATTCTACAGCTGGCTGCAAAGAAGCAAGTACAGATACTCAGTTTCCAGAGTATATATTTGCATTATTTGTTTATATTAACAGAATATTCGATCAAAATAAATGTTATAGCTGTCAGGGCCACGTCACACACACAGATATCTGGGCAGATATTGTTTGCAGATCTCTGATTGCAGTGAAATCATGGACTGATTGTTACATTTGTACACAGCCACAAAATGGACCAATGTGTCCATGATTTCACTGCAACCACAGATCTGTGAACAATATCTGCACAGATATCTGTGTGTGTGACGTGGCCCTTAGGCTGCCTTCACATTTGCGTATGGGAACGCAGCGTATTTGGCTGCAGCAATGTCGAAAAGACGTCAGTGGCCCATCCAGTGTCAGACATCAGGAGCAAGGTCTGAGAGTCGTTGGTGGACCCATGTAGCCAGGGTAGTAACTTAATTGAAAGGAAGCAACCCATTTAACCCACACAAAGAGTTAGCTATTTTAATTGTTGGATTTCTAGGTCACCGTGCTAAGAAGAGTCATTGATTTGGTTGCAGGTATGGTGAAGAACTGTTCCAAGGTCAGGAACCCAGCCAGGGGCTTTTGAAGAAAAAGCAATCAGGGTTAGATGGTACAGAAAGCAAGATAGGAGTGGACCATTGGTACCAGGCAGGTGCTTACATAGAAATCATGGGCCTCCTTTGCAGAATGTCTAATTGCCCCCCCCCCTAAAAAAACATAAAATAATATTTGTCTGGGTCACAGAAGTGAATAACAGTAGGATGAGCCTAATGTACCTTCCCCTTGGCAAAGTATGGTGACCCTAATATAGCCATCCATGTAGTATAATGGGCTTTCATGCAGTATAATTGGCTAAGCACATCTCTTTACACTATATAAAGTAATTGCCCCCACACAGCCCTCCAAACAGTATGGTGGACCCCACACAAACCTTCACCCTGTATAATTGTTTGCATACAGACCAATGGCCCTTAAATAGCCCTCCATAAAGTCTAAACGCTCAAGTATAGCACTACTAATATTATAATCACCGCCACATAGCCTGCTACATAGTATAATATCTCAAGGGCTGTCACACTGTAGAGAGATCAGCTTTATTTTCATTTGCACAAGGAAACACTAGAAGCAATGGGATGAAACTGAATAGAAGGAGACACAGATTAGATATTAGAAAAACCTTGTTAACAGTGATGGTGATCAACGAGTGAAACAGGCAGCCATGAGAGGTGGTGAGTAGAGATGAGCGAACCTGTTCGGGGGAATTCCGTCTTCTAAGTGCTGGAGTCGGGATCACTGTGCTCTGGTAGCTGGGTGCTAGGGCCAGTGCTAGCCGCTGGGTGTGTGTGATCGGCTCGCATTAGAGTTAAATCCTACGTTATCGTTTGTAGTGTGGTTGGAAAAAAAAAAGTTTAAAAACCCCACCCTCTCGCCCCGTAAGACTTTTGCTTATGGTTGGCTGTATGTGGGTGGAGAGCTAAACAGCTAATCAGTGACTTTCGAGGATGTATGGGGTCATACGTGGGTCACGAACAGGCAGCACCAGAACATCTAGACGTTCAATCATCTCTAATGGTGAGTTCCCCTTCAATGATGATATTAATAATATTTTTTCATTATGAAACGGCAACATATTATGCAGCACTTTACAATTCAGAGGGGACATGTACAAACAATATGAGACAATAACGAGTAACAAAAATTAAAAAACCATGAGGAGTGAGGATCTTGCTCGCAAGCTACAATCTAAACAATCTATGAGGAGATAGGGGAGGCACAAAAGGTAAATGGTAAAAAGTTTCATCATATATGGTCCAGCCTTCAATATCATAAATAGGGGATTCACATAACGCTGCATGAACTGGTCACCAGCCAGGATCTGTACTTCAATGGAAGACTTCACACAGAGGCTGGACAGACATCTGGGATGATTTAGTGAATCCTACTTTGAGCAGGGTGTTGGACCAGATGACCCAGGAGGTCCCTTCCAACTCTACTATTCTTTGATTCTGATATATTGTGCCCCACATTGCCTTCCATATAGTATAATGCAGCCCCATAAGACTCCATATAGTATAATGGGCCCTTCATAGACCTTCATATAGTATAATAGGACCAACATTGCCTTCCATATAATGTAACACATCCCATAATCCTTTATATTTATAATATACCCATAGCCCTCCATATAGTATAATGCGCCCAATAGTCCTCCATATAATATATTGCATGCCCATAGTCCTCTATATCATCTAATGTACACAACGTAGTCTTCGATCTAGTATAATGCACCCCGTAGTCCTCCATATAATATAAAGCACTCCATAGTCTTCCATATATTATAATGCACCCCCATAGTCCTCCATATACTATAAAACACCCCATAGTCATCCATATGGTATAGATCACCCCCATAGTCCTGCATGTACTATAATGCATTTCACTGATAAATAAAGCAGGGGAAGTCCCTTAAAGCAATAATTATATTCTTTTCCTGTGGTATGACACATTTATTGTTGCATAATCTTGAAGGATTCACACTTGTCAGTCCTATTACCAGAAAGTGAGTATGATCCAGATGTAAGAAACAAAACCTTACATCCGAAATCACTTAATTATGCCTCAGCGGGGCAATCCCCTTGTCTGACGTCTGGTGTTATGAATAGGCTGCCGTTCTGTATGGTTTGCTTTGTCTGCTAAGTTTTGTTACTCATCCGTGTCCTCTCTCCTTCTAGTTATTCTACATAGATTCAAAAAGCATCGACAATGTAGTAATTATACGGTAACAGTGACTCATAGTGAAAGTGGAAGATTAATTACTCTATGTGGGATGTCTGGATGAGAGATACCAGTTATTCATAATCTCTGACTCACAGACTCTTATTCCAGGTGGGGAAATACACCGAACAAGATGTACAGTTTAAGGCGTATGACTCGCGTTAGGATCGCATCGCACTGTCCAGACCTGAACCGAGCGTGACAGCTCCATGTATTTCTATGCAGATGACATGCTCAGGTCAGGAGAGCCGCTGGCCGGGCTGTGCAGTGTGATGTGATCCTCGCAGGAGTCATACGTTAATGTAACTCCTACAGCAATATTCTGTTACACTTGTCACTATGCAACGGAAATTACAATATATATTATCTACAGTGATTGTATCCACCCCCAGGGAAGATGTAGAAGCCTCTGCCAACTAAAATAAAAATGGTGCCCTGGCCAGAACAACAATGAAAAGTTGAAATAATCTGTTGATAGCACCGCTCTCACTGGGATTGTAGTCGAGCTTTCTCAAACGCTTGAATTTAGCTAATTTCATTTATTCACACTTTTATTTAAAATTTTTAAAAATTCCGTGAAAATACATTATGCCCATGGCCACAAAGTGTAGGGCCCCATGAATTTAAATAGGGCCCTTTGTTAAGTTTTGACTAAGGGTTTTATCTCTAAAACTGTGTAAAAGTACATTTTAATCAATAGATCTTGAGATAATAAAAACTTCCACAAATGGATGTGATTCAAATAAATGTTCCTGTGCTGAGATAATCTGATATATGTCCCTGCTATGCACTGTGTAATTCTTTTTTATGACCATACAGGGACATAGTCTGATCATACCACATCTCCTGACATCTCCTGGGCTGGCAAGTAAGAAAAAAAAGTAAAAATTTGAAGTAAAACTGACTGATTTTTGGCTACCATTGTGAGCGGGGTGATGTCACAGTCAGTTTCACCTCAGGTCAGCCTCAGCGATGCACCTGAGCTCTGACCTGAGGTGAACCTGACTGTGACATCACCCCGCTCACAATGGAAGCCAAAAATCAGTCAGTTTCCGGTCCCTCCGCCGCAGCCGTGATAGGACATTGCAGAGGATCATGGATTATTTCTGTGGGAGTAATAAAGATGGAAACGAGGATTGTGATTGTGATCTTTTTCCAAATAAATTATTTTTCACGGTGTGGTGTATTATTATATGGTTAGAGGTTCCTAGTGTCTGGGTCTAACATTGGCCCGACATTATGAACCTGGGGCTTAGTACCAGCTGGCAATACATTGCTGGCAATAACCCATTTATTACCCAGCTTGCCACTAGCACCAGGGCAACTGGAAGAGTCGGGTATAGTGCCAAAAAATGAATGTGCCATTGTCAGGGGTGGCTGCGGGCTCCAGTTCTCAGTGTGGGGGGCAAGAATGCTTGGGCCTCTCCACACGGTGGATTTCAGCCCTCAGCTGCCTAGTTGTATCTGGCTAGCAACTAAAAATACGTCAGAGCCCCAAATCATTTTTCTTTAATTATTTCAAGAAATAATTTTTTAAAAGGGCTCCCCTGTATTTTTATTACCTGTCAGGAAAAAAAATTCAGCTGAGAGTTGGTGGCAGCCCGTATCTGCCTGCTGTGCCTGTGACCAAAAATACAGCAGAGCCCCATCAGTGCGAAGTAATGGACATATGCTAGAAAACAGATGACTATTTATCAGACCTTTTTTCCATGGACTTCGAAGTGAAATATACAGAAACCGTTGTGTTTGCACAACTTTTTTGTCAGTGGATTGCTGCTGTATCCAATCTAATGGATGATTCTTGGACATGTGAACTTAGCCTAACAGACCCTATATGGAGGAGTGTAAGGATCTAGTAGTATGTCTCCCTGCAGCAGTTAAAGAGAATTGGTTGGAGACACTGATAGTATAGTACGTGAGACAATGAGTCGCTTTGTGTACCATGTGTGTGTCTCTGTGTGAGACTCGTTGTGTGCCCAAAGTATTATTTCTATCTGACTTATGGTCTGGCACGAACAACTGGTATTTGCCATGACCCTGTCTTAAACTCGACTTAGTTATTATTTCACGCTTGTGTTCATAGCTTAATAGGGACTTGTGCAATAATGTACACTAGGCAGTAGAAAAGAGGTAAAACCGGATTCTTGGGAACATTTTTAAAGAGGACACTGCCACATATACCTGTTTATATTGGTAGATAAGAAGTTCTGTCTCACTTCACAGTAAGGGCTTTTTTCTCATACCGTGTTTTCTTTTTTAGGGTGAAGGCACACTATCATGCATCAAAAACAGAGCGTTTTTAATGCATGACAGTCATGCGAGTGCTGGGCGTATTGTCCTGTGAGTGTGGTGCATGTGTGGTGTGTGTGATTGGCTGTACATGAGATTGTGGTGCGAGTGTGGTGGGAGTTTCTAGCAGGCTTTCAGCCTGCTTTGTTTTGTGCTTCACAATCTCCAGTTGCCCGTCAAAGCAGGCTGCTCTTAAAATGAACCTGTCACCTGGTGCTGAAGTTTGCTCGTTAGGATTTCTCAGCTGCTGTGCAGCATCCAAGTATGGTATCATAGTTAGTCACCAATCCAAGTCTATGGCTACATTTACATACACTATTTTTGCACCTTTTTTTAAATCCATTTTTCAGCTGCAAAGCTGATCCGCTTTTCAAGAAACTCATCACCTATTCACACTGCATTTTTAATCCGTTTTTTCTGCATTTTGGGTGCTGTGTTTTTTTTCTCCTCCATTTAGAATGGTTCCTATGGGAAAAGTGGATGAGAAAAACGCCACAGAAAGTAACATGCCCTTTTCATGGAAGGATCACTTTTCCAGGAAAAAAACGGATCAGATCACAAATTTCCAGTCTGAATGGCAAAAAGCAAAAACCCATTAACTTTGCTGGGATTTCATTTGAGTGATCCGTTTTCTGCAATGCACTGCAAAAAACGGATGCAAAAAGACGGATCAAAGTCGGTGTGTGTGAATGTAGCTTATGGGTCCAGGAAAAAAAAAATCAGACATCACTCGAAAGCCATCCACGTAGGGTTTATTTAGAAAAGTTTAAAAAACCTCCATTATTTATTTATTTTTTATTTGTGAAAAACTGATGAAACTTTGCCCAAACTCTGATCAAAACACTGATGAACATCAGACCAATTTTTGCAAATGAGAAAAACTACTAACGTGTGATTCACTATTCAATTCAGTAATTTTTAGTACTATCGGGGTATATCAAAGTTGTATTTGAGCCCATTTATGACTTGCCAAATGTTAGCATTACCAAAAAGCTCTGCTCTGTGATCCTAAACATTAACCTCCCACCTCCTTTTGCAAATACACAGAAGGGGAGGAAGGAGTAATATCAGACACATGTGAGCTGATCCTGCCCACATTTACTGCAGTCATTATGCAAACTAGCGGTACATTTGGTTTTCATGACAAATACAGCTGTTCCTCTTACTGTTTAAAAGTTGAAAATATCAAAACTTGTAACATTTTTCGTATTGTACCACTAAAAAAAATAGAAATAATAAAACATTATGAATTTACATTTTTGAATTGTTTAAAAATGTGTTGTTTTTTTTTTCAATAATACTTGTATTTAATGGAAAGAGACTAGATACCCAATCACAGGTTAAAAATTCAAAATCGAAGGTTGCCCTGATAATATATAGGAAGGCAATGCTCCAGATAATGCCCCGTATGCACGAAGACCTTAGGTTGGATAATCATAGGCGATGTGTGTTTGGATCAAATTCCCAAACCATCTGAAGGTAAATACTTTAAAAGCAATGGTATGTGCTCCAAGATAGTTGCACGACTCACTTTAACCCAGGGGTGGGGAACTCCAGGTCTCGAGGGCCACCAGAGGTGCAAGTTTTTAGGATTTCCTTAGTATTGCCCAGATGATAATATAATCAGCTGCACTGGTGATTATTCCAAACCCTGTGCAATGCTAAGGAAATCCTAAAAACCTGCACCGCTGGCGGCCCTCGAGACCTGGAGTTCCCCACCCTGCCCTTAACACTACAATGTGAAATAAAAGCTCCACTTTCATCCAAGAGACATCATTTCTACCCCTTATAATGACAATTTAGGGAGAACAATGTTTTGCACAAAGCAAGATGACAACAAATATCCTCATCCATGGAAGAAGGGAAGTTTATTAACATAATGTACAGTGGATTATTGTTGGATGAATCCAACTGCTGGATCACACCTGTTTTTTTTAACTCAGTAGCTATTAATAATTTACGAGAACATACACAATTTCCTACGCTGCAGAACTGTAATGTATACCTATGCCACAGTACGGCATACGTTTTTCTTTTCACACCCATAGCCTTGAATGGGTGAGTCTCTTCTTTTTCAGAATATGTGTCTCGCTCCAAGGGCTTGGGGTACTCGGAGCTCGGGCGTAATGGTACGGGGATGTCATGGGTGGTCGGTGCCCGAGTCTGTGCCCTTGAGCGGACAATAAAAAGGGGAAAATAATAAAATAAAGTCAATCGTGACACCACCTGTAGGTCCGGTGATGGCACCGGCGCTGCTGGAACCTCCGGGGTGATGTTCGGCAGCAAGATGTAGTAGCCCTCTACAGGTAGGGCTGAGTCCCGGGGTGTTGAAAGTAGCAATGGTGGAATAGGGCTCCACTGTGAGGTATAAGGCAGGTAAACCACAAATCATCAGAAAGGAACACAGACACGTTGCTCACTCTGAACGGTACTTTACTCCAGTAATATGCACATTTACAGGGTAATGCAGTTCTTTCAGCTAAGGTAGTGGACCGGGTGGTTCTGGCAGTGAGCAGTGTCCCTCTGAAGCTCCGCGGATGTTCCTTCTCTATCACTTTCTCTGTCCTTTCTCTGCGCACTCCTTCTCCCTTGCTCTGCCCTGCACAGATCCCACTTACTACCAGGCCCATCGGGTGTAATGAGTCATCCCCACCGCTCCATAGAGGGGAGCTCAACCCGGCTTGGTGCTTCTGGTGGAGACTGTGCTTGATGTAGGGCGGTTGGATCGTGCTCCTAAAAAGACATCAACCACGCCGGTGATTTGCGGTTCAGGGATAGACCTATGTTCCACATCGGAGCCGGTACCCCACCTCGGACTGGGCCAGGGTATTTGATTACCCTCTATCTGCCCCTTTCTCTTCTGGGTCACCAGGTTGAGGTGCCCTCCCTCTTAGCTTCTCCTCTGCTGTTCTCTACAGCTTCTCCTCACTTCACAGCTCTGCACTTCACTTCTCTTTCTCACTGTTCTTCTGCAACTCCTACTACTGTTTCTCTCTACCCACTCACTTTATAGCCTAGCTTCTCCACCCACCAGGACCAGTTACCCTAGTAACAGGCATCTGATTGGTCCCCTATCACTAGCTGTGTGTGTGGTGTTGGCGCTTCAGGCTTCTACTACTCCTTACCAGCACAAAGCATACTGCACCTTCTGTTAGGGGTGCAGTATCCTTTTGTAGCACGCTGACTAGTGGGGCGCTACATATGCAGATTCTGTCAGTGATAAAACCTGTCATCTGCACTGCTTCATAGAATAACATTGGTCAGTGCGCTAAGTGATGAAAAATCAGATAGCAGACAATTTGCCTGTACAGATGTATGAATGAGCTCTTACAGTGACAGGTTTGATTTTTTTTTTAATTGCACTCATTTGAAGTCCTAGAAATTATTCTTTCCAATAATATATTTTATGGCCTCAATACATTTCATACATACAATAAAATGGAAAATACATTAAGTTGCAACATTTCAAATAGTCTGTATTAAAACTTTCCAGCTATTTGATGTCTGAGTCTCCTGTTCTACAGGGACAGGTTACAAAGAATGTGACTCTCGTATGAAACTATATTTGGTTTATTTGTAAACTGTCTCATGGTAATATTCCAACACTGCTTGCTGTCAATCTACTTGTACCCAACTCATTGTAACAGTGCATGTTCAATATACCTGTGATTGTTGCAATGATCTCCATAGCAAGATCAGCTTGACTTATAGTCTCATGGTAATATTCCAACACTGCACTTATTGTAAAGTTTCCTGTGTCATCTCTATGCATTACATTACTCACTCACCAGTATATGACAATTTGGCAGATTGTAATAGTTATCTTGTTGGAGGTGTTATAGTGTGGAGGGAGTCTTGCCCTTTCATCCTCTTGCACCCCTGCTGTTCCTTGTAGCTGCTAATTACCTGATACCATGTTTCCTCCCACAAGCCCCCTCACCTGATCCTGATAGTGTCTCCTATAAATTTAGCTCATTCTTAAGGGGTACACGTGTGGGGGGTCAGACACGTGTGGCATCTCATGCAAAGTGGCATTGAATGCTAAGTGGATGCAGTTATTTCATGGCAGTTAGTCAGGGCAGGAGTCAGGTAAGCCACTCTATTTAACAGGGAAAAAAAAAACTTCTTTTCCTTTCCCTATCACCATGTCCTTTACTTCACCATCTTTTGTTCTATGCGCTCTTGCTGGAAGACAATGACATAGAGGGACACTCAAACACTGTGCATAACTCCATTCACTACTAATCTTTACCATGTCTTGTATTTCACTGTTTGTTTTCTTATGTGCTCTCGCCACCAATTTTTATCACCCCATCCCCCCTCCATCACCACTCATTCACATCAGCCCCTCTCTCCTGCCCTACTCTATGTACAGCTCCCATGCTATCTTCAGTTTACTGAAGACTCTCAGCCCATCATATTCCAAAGCTTGTCATAATAAATCATGTCCTAATCCCAAAAACTATCTGCTCTTCCTCTTTTTACTGCTGCTCCTCTCAGGTGATATCTCTCCCAACCCTGGTCCGCCATCTGCTAACTTCAACCCCTCTCCCACCTCACACAGAAACCTCACTAACCTTATTAATATTACCTGCACACCTTCACCTCCCTCTTTTAATTGCGCTCTCTGGAATCCACGGTCTGTATGCAACAAACTTCCCTTCATTCACAATTACTTCCTTTCCAACTCTCTTAACCTGCTGGCCCTCACAGAAACCTGGATCCAGGATTCAGACACTGCTTCCCCTGCTGCTATTTCTTACGGCGGCTTACACTTCTCTCACTCCCCTAGACCTGGGAACAGACGTGGCGGTGGAGTCGGCCTCCTCCTGTCCCCACAATGTACTTTCCAGGTCATTCCTCCAGCCCCATCACTCTCATTCCCTTCTTTTGAGGTCCATACCATTAGGCTATTCCATCCCCTCCCCCTCAAAGTAGCAGTGGTATACCGCCCCCCAGGGTCACCCACCCAGTTCCTCGACCATTTCTCCGCTTGGCTCCCGCATTTCATGTCCTCAGATTTACCAACCCTTATTCTGGGAGACTTTAACATTCCCATAAACAGCCCCATCTCCCATCTGCATCCCAGCTCCTATCTCTAACTACCTCTCTTGGCCTATCACAGCTCTCAACCTCTAAGACACACGAAAACGGTAACACCCTTGACCTTGTCTTTACCCGGCTCTGCTCATCCTCCCCATTGGATAACTCAACTCTACTCTCTGACCACAACATTCTTTCCTTCTCACTCACTAACCCTCGGCCAACACAGCCCAAGCCTACCTATCACACATCCAGAAATCTACAGGCCATTAACCCTCAAGCACTCACAGACTCCCTCATCTCATCTCTGTCCCCAATCTCTTCAATCTCTTCTCCAGATCAGGCAGTAAATCACTACAATGACTCTCTCAGAAGCTCCCTGGACCAAGTAGCGCCCCTCACCCGCAGAACCTCCAAACAGAGAACAAAACAGCCCTGGCTCACATCACAAACCCGACTCCTCCAGCGATGCTCCAGGAGTGCTGAACGCCTATGGAGGAAAACTCGCTCACCAGGAGACTTTATCCACTATAAATTCATGCTCAAAACCTACAACTCTGCCCTTCACCTTGCCAAACAGACCTACTTCACCACCCTGGTCTCCTCACTATCCAACAATCCAAAAAAACTCTTTGACACCTTTCACTCTCTCCTCAGTCCTAAAGTGCAGGCCCCCATCACCGACCTCTCTGCTGATGACCTGGCTTCCTACTTCATGGATAAAATAGACAACATCCGCCAGGAAATCAGCTCTCAGCCTCCAAGCACTGCCACCCCCATTCTTCCTCACATCCCCTCCGGTTCACTCTCCACATTTGACCCAGTCACAGAAGAAGAAGTCTCCAGGCTCCTATCTTCCTCTCGTCCCACCACATGCACTACCGACCCCATTCCCTCACACCTGCTCCAGTCCCTCTCTCCAGTCGTCACCACTCATCTAACCAAAATCTTCAATCTCTCCCTCTCTTCTGGCATCTTCCCCTCCTCCTTCAAATACTCGATCATTACTCCATTATTAAAGAAAACCACTCTCGACCCAACCTGCACAAATAACTACAGACCAGTCTCCAATCTCCCCTTCATCTCTAAACTCTTGGAGCGCCTGGTCTATTCCCGCCTCACCCGTTACCTCTCTGCTCACTCTCTTCTAGATCCATTACAGTCTGGTTTCCGCCCCCTTCACTCCACAGAAACTGCCCTCATCAAAGTGACCAATGACCTTCTGACAGCAAAACGTAATGGTGACCACTCTCTGCTTATTCTCCTTGATCTCTCTGCAGCTTTTGACACTGTCGACCATCAGCTCCTACTCTCTATGCTGCACTCCATTGGCATAAAGGACACTGCTCTCTCCTGGCTCTCCTCCTATCTTTCTGACCGCTCTTTCAGTGTATCTTTTGCTGGCTCCACTTCCCCCCCTCTTCCCCTCACTATTGGGGTCCCTCAGGGTTCAGTCCTTGGCCCTCTCCTCTTCTCTCTCTACACGGCCCCGATTGGACAGACCATCAGCAGATTTGGCTTCCAGTACCATCTTTATGCTGATGACACTCAACTATACACTTCAGCCCCTGACCTTACCCCTGCGGTAGTAAAGAACACCAATGACTGTCTAGCTGCAGTTTCCAATATCATGTCCACTCTCTATCTGAAACTAAACCTTTCCAAAACTGAACTTCTTCTGCTCCCCCCATCCACTAACCTCCCTAAATCGGACATCTCTCTCTCGGTGTGCGGCACCACGATAACGCCTAGACAGCAGGCTCGCTGTCTGGGTGTTATATTTGACACCGATCTCTCCTTCTCCTCCCACACGCAATCTCTCGTCCGCTCCTGTCGCTTACACCTGAAGAATATCTCTAGAGTCCGCCCCTTTCTCACCCTGGAAACAACAAAAACCCTCACCGTGGCCCTAATCCATTCCCGCCTTGACTATTGCAACTCTCTATTAAGCGGCCTCCCCCTCACCAGACTTTCTCCTCTCCAGTCCATCCTTAATGCAGCAGCCAGGATCACCCATCTGGCCAATCGTTACTCAGATGCCTCTGCTCTGTGCCAGTCATTGCACTGGCTGCCCGTATATTACAGGATCAAATTCAAATTGCTTGTTCTTACCCACAAAGCTCTTCACAGTGCAGCTCCCCCCTACCTCTCCTCCCTCATCTCTGTCTATCACCCCACCCGCTCTCTACGTTCCTCAAATGACCTTCAACTAACATCTGCACTAATCCGATCCTCCCACTCCCGGCTCCAAGACTTTTCCAGAGCTGCACCAAACCTCTGGAATGCTTTACCCAAAGAAATCAGGACTATCACAACTTGCATGGCTTCAGACGATCCCTAAAGACGCATCTTTTTAAGGCGGCCTATCATACTCCCTAACATGTCCATTGTACTGTAGACAGTGAATGGGCTATCCTCTGGACATTATTCTTCTACAAACTCCACCAAACCATAAAGGTCTACACAGACTGATGACCATTCATGTAAGCTTAGCCCTATACCCCATTTCCTCAAGATGCCTGGACCACCAGTGCAATAAGCCCCGACACCTTGTACAACCCCTATCCCGTTGTAGATTGTAAGCTCTTTTGAGCAGGGTCACCTTCATTTCTTGCTTTATTTATTGTATTTTATTTTTTTTTTTCACATTGATTCTATGCCTATTGTTTTTGCATCCAATGATTGTACTTTATTTGTTCTCTATTGTAATTACTTACTGTATATTTTCTGTACGCTAACCCTACATTGTAAAGCGCTGCGGAATATGTTGGCGCTATATAAATAAAGCTTTATTATTATTATTATATTATTATTACCTTGGAGATACACATAAGGTCATAACATAACAATAGGATATTGTCTAAGCTATCTGATGGATTAATATTAGTCCTAGTGCAAGTCACATGCCAGTGTGATTCCGGCCTAATGCACATTCACAAAATAAGCCCACCAGCATTGGCCATCCACGATACAAGGCAAGTGGGTATTGTTTGCAATGCTACTTTGAGCCATAATAAATACTGCCCAGCCATGAGTCTCCTAATCAGAGATCCCAGTTTTTTCCTGCTAGCACCTTCACACATAGGGGTTGCCAGTCGATCCTTAATGTCAGTATCACTATTTTTTTGTCTGTGCACTCTTCCCCTGCCTTTAGCAATGCTAAATCCTCCATCTTACCATGGCCAGGTTCATAGACATACCCATCCATGCAGGTTTTTAATTGCACTCAGAGGCATATAACCCACACTTGCAGGTGTATACCGCAAGTAGAGGCATAAGGTTAGGACCTAATAAAATGAAAACACCTTGGCGTAGTTATCGGGCTCTTACGCAATGGCCAGTGCTTAAGCCAAGTTTCTCAATTTTCTCTATAATCTGAAGCAACTTCTGCTATGTCCTTTGCCATATTCACATTGCTGTACACATTGCCTTGCTATTCATTTGATAGCCATTATGCTAGTTCACATTCATTTTAGTGTTAAGTGTGCAGCAGATTTCTTTACTTACCGTAATCCTAATCCGAGCTCCATAGCACATATTAAACGGTTGAGTTCAGGTCAGGAGACTCAGGGCCGGATTGTGCATCCAGGTTCAAACTAAGACCATGAAACACAGAAGTGTCATTCCTGCCTTAAAGTAAACATCATGCAAATCAATTTAGCCTTTAACCCCTTCCTAACATCTGGCATATATGCGTGAGTTGAATTACTGGGTCAGTTTTACTATACAGTACAGTGAATACTGCAAAAAATAAAAAAAAAAAGTCCAGAATTGCGTTTTCTTATCAACATTTCTCCCCACTTATAATTATTGTTCTCATTTTTCAGTACACTATATGGTATAGTGAATGGTATTATTCAAAACTACTATTGAAACCACAAAAAACATGCCACACATGGCTATGATAACAAAATAAGAAATCCTGACTTTTTACAAGGGAGTAAAAATCTGCTAAAACAAATAGAGGTAAAGGAAAATGTATAAAGGGTTTTCCTGGATTAGAAAATATAGCTGCTTTCTTAAGAAAACAAAGCCACGCCTGTGCATAGGTTGTGTGTGTTGTACAAATGTATTCATTTTGTCTTCTATTCATTATGATGACTCAGCGTCAATAAGGAATATCTAGCCCTTGTGTGGGGGTGAACTATTCTTAAAATGTGACAAAGTGTTCCTTTGTTCCATGAGTGAAGGGCTATGGGCCATTGTTTAATGTGGGACTGTCCAGTGCCCTTCTTGTATGCTTAATTTTGGAATGCCTGCTGATTGTGGATTGCATCACTGTACTTGTCTACATCATCTGGAGGACAATTGAACTAGCAAGCAATGAGGGAACAGACATGATTATCTTCTCAACCTCGTGGGACACAATGCCCTGAACTGTGAGCTGAGGGTTATAAAAAGGGGCCTGCTCCTATGATTGTTAATTCTACAGGACATCAGTTTAGGGTCCATGGTTCCAGCTGGATGATTATACTGTAGAACTGCTCCACTGCCCAAAAGTGAGACCATGAATGAAGAATCCAGGTTGGGACAATCCAGTCACCTGGTCACATGCCTCACTATGCACAGTCAGCTTCCTAGGCTTGCCACTACCTCCTCTCAATTGGTACCTGACAAAAGCGAGGTTCTGCTGGCTGGTGTAGCTGGTCCTAGATGTCCTGAAATCACGGAGGTTCAAATACTTGGTGAGTCGGCAAAAGGGAGACACTTTGTCACTTGCACCATCTTGTGTCCTATATTGTATATAATGTTGTCTCTTAAGAAGCCAATAAAGTCTTACAGGAGTGTGGTACCCTCACCCTGTGTTGTCTGAGTAGTGTTTTGCCTATGGAGACAGAGTTGGGTGTTCAGTGGGATTGGCCCTGGTCTATGCAGTCTTTCTAAGGACAGCTAGGTTAGCGGATGAGGGCATCCCTGACCCTCGTGTCTCCAATTTTCTTACCCAGTGGAGCTGCAGAGGACTGAGGTTTGAGGATATCATCCAAATGCTACACAACCGGGGAGGCATATAGAGCATTACCAGCAGGCCATAGGTGAATGACTCACCCACCTCGGGGCCATGGGGTACTCGGGCCAGGCAACAGTTCTGCCGGGGAGTCACAGGGGTTGAGACCTGGCTTCCATGACCCCAGGGGAGTCAGTTCTC
This sequence comes from Allobates femoralis, assembly GCA_033576535.1. Lineage (NCBI taxonomy): Eukaryota > Metazoa > Chordata > Amphibia > Anura > Aromobatidae > Allobates > Allobates femoralis. Next base: position 779,649,688 of record JARQOC010000003.1, read on the forward strand.
TGGGGTGAACTGGTTCTAGGGGGTATTGGTTGGGAATAAAGTTTATTAAGGTAAAGTTTGTGATGCCACCTATGGTTCTCAGTCAACAGAGACCCACGCTGCGGTCAGACCTCTGGAGTTGTTGGTATGGCAGCCTGATGTCGCTCCCCATAGGTGGAGCAGTACCCCGGGGCAGATGTGTTTATTTACGAGGGTGTATAAGGCCTTGGTTGCACTGGGCTTCTATGCCTTGTCTTCTGTTGCAGTTGGCAGCTCCGCAGACAGGAGAATAAGTCAGTCTCACACAGCGTTGGAATTTTGTACCCGGTTTACTCACTGAAGCTGCAGCAGATCGCCAGGCGCTTCTCTCTACCAAGTCCAGTCTGGCCTGTCCACAAGGAACAAGGATAGCTAGCCCAGGAACCCTTCGTGTGTCTCTCCATTCTCTGATCTCTCTCTCCCAGCGCTACTTCTTCGCCCCTCCTGTCAGTGCCTCTACACGCATCCAGCATCCACGGCCCTCTCTGATGACTGGTACCTGTCTCCTGACCCTAGTTCGGCTGCCATCTCAGTTGGTGCATTGGGTTGCAGCCACCACTCCTCTAGACTGTGTGGCCTCCAGTTCAGTGATTCAGGCATACAGCGTCCGCGACATGTTCAGGGCCGGGTCCCTGGTTCTTGACCAACCCCTCCGTCCGACTATCTTAGTCCCAGATCCGGGCGCCCAGGTTGTTCTCACTCCACTTGTGACCCTGGGATTTTCTCTGCTTCTCTTCCCATTCCTGCACACTTTCCTTCCACCTCATTCGCTCACTCACCAACTACTAACTACCAACTACTCACTAACTAACTACTACCCCCCACCTGTTCTTCCCCTGTCCCCTTTGACTGGGCTCTTCCCCGGGTCCGCCCATGGTCCATTGGGTCCTAGGGTGTGTGGGTGTGTTTGGTGGGGCCTGAGTTCACAATCCCGTTTCCTTTAGGACTGAGACACCACACCCATTCATTGAGTGTAGTACTCCTTTGTGGCGACCAGACTGGTGGGGCGCCGCATGAAGCATACACAGCACCCCTGACCCTTGTGTCTCCATAGTTATCATTTACACAATGACGGCTTCCACTCAGCTAGTGTCATAACAACATGAATGTAGTCATTTTTACAGTTTTTCATCTTCAATGGGTCACAAAAATTACTGCATGCTGTATTTGTTCATAAATTTGCTACTCTTTGCTGTGTTATGCCATATTCAATACTTTTTAATAGAGCATGAAAGCAGATGTGGTTAGCTATACACATGATGGTACCTTTACACGCCGCTACCGAAAGGTAGAAACCGGCAGGTGTCGGAGACAATTGTACCTTTTACCTGCAAAACACCACGAAGTGGCGGCGTGTAATTCAGGTTGTTCCTCCCTGTCTCTTTGGATACCTGTCTTTCAGCCGTGCTGAAAAACAAGCAGGTATAACCCCTATGGTAGCGGCGTGTAATCGGGGCACAGGTACGGTATTTGAGTTACCTGGGGCGTGCTTGAGCGCCATGTATACCACGCCCCATCAGCTATCATTGGTGGAGACTACTGTGTACCCATTGACTGTCCGTGCACAGAGCGGCATATTTAACGAGCTGACCAGTCACAATACACATTTGCTATAGCGTCATGTATTAGCCAGCCTCCCTGCGCTGGCTGGCCAATCATGATGTTATTGCATTGTCCAATCACCGTACGAGCATCGCGTAATACACAACACTGTCACCACTATGTAGTTACGGCGCACAATATGTACGCCCAGATTCCCTTGTGGTAGCGGCGTGTAAATCAGGGAAGGTGCCCCACAGAAGGTAACCTGCGGCACCTGTCGGCACTTGCGGGGAACGAAAATACCTTCTGTGGAGCACCTTGTGGCGGCGTGTACTTGCGGCATCAGGTATCGTTAGGAACCGTTGAAAACGCGCGCGTGCACGTGCGGTGCCTACCTGTTGCTACCTTCGGTAGCGGCGTGTAAAGGTACCATAATGTTTAAGTCAGATTGATAAATGGCAAGTTTTTAAAAAGCGAAAAAAAACTAAACATGGAGGAATGAATGGAAAAAATGCTCTAGTAAAAAGTGTTATATTTATCAAACATTGTACAAGACATTGGCACAAATGATGGCAACCTAGGCACAAGAAAACTGACTAAAAACATTCCACCAATGCTAGCATACCTCCATGGTGAATTTGTTTAAATTAGCATAGGCCCCAAAGACAATGTTCACATTGGTCTTAAGGTTGGAGGCGGACACTCGTGATACAATAGGAGGCACATATGATGGTGTGTCTGAAAAGTGGCTTGCATCTCCATGGGCCTCGCCAATAAAACTGGAGAAAGACTACTGGCATAAGGTAGACTGCAGCTTGTCATTAATTAGATAAACTGTGTTGTCATGCTTATGCCCTGCCTCAGATCATCCCACTTTGGAAAAGCTGGGCTAAACTGCGGTGACCCAACCACCTCGACTCCCATAAAGTGAACAAACAGGAATACTGGTGCGATTCTTCTTATTGATCCTTTATTTAGATAAAATCATCAATATATCAAGAGGACACGCTGGATGCGTTTCGAGGAAGACCCCCTTACTCTTCAGCCCTCCCCTTCCTTGGAATTAATCTCCCATAAAGTGACACAACACCATTTTAATCAACCAGAAAAGCTCTATTGAGTAGAGATATACTCAAGGAGTCTCATCTTTTAACATGGCATAAGTTTTATGGTCACATGTCCGGGTCTCCAAAAAGAGGCTAGAAGCTGTTGGGCAGGGACTATAAGTCGGGGAGGGGGAGGGAATGGGGGGAATGCCCCGGGAAGGAAAAACACCTCCAGCCTGCGTGACCTTATGGAGACCTCTCTGTAGCCCGGATGGAGGGTCCAGCAGTCAGGGGGCAGCAGACGAACAGTGGCTGCAGTGCCCCTCAAACTGTGTTGAAAACGGCAAAAGTCTCATAAACTTGTGCACACTATGGAAACAATTTTGCAAACTCCCAATATTTTGCAACTTATCCCAGTATTTTACGACAGATTTCTGATAGATCAGTGTCCTTATTTTACAAATAGAGACCTGGGGATTTTCTTGTATTAGTCATTTTGATCAGAGTATCGGCATGCAAGAACAGCTTGTATCTAGTCTTTCGATAACTTGTCTATCGACATGACAAACTGTTATTATAACCTCGTTGTTGATCTCACCACCATGAAAACGTACTGAATCTTAAGAAACTTTTTCTTATTTCAGTTTCTAATAACCCCACACAGAAGAATGATAAGAATGTCCAATGTAAACTATGTCAGATCTGTGCAGTTGTTTCATGTCCTCACAAGTCTGTAAGTAAGGTGTGTAAGAGAAGAAACCTTGGAAGACTTGAAATGTGTGATTTTGTAAATGCCGTATTTGTAATATTTTTATTGTGTATCCTAAATCAATCTTTAAACTAACAATGGGAATGAAGAAAAGAACTGGCATGAGTACAACACACCACTGGAAAAATGTCAAATAATCTTTATTAGGGACACAAAAGCAATAGAAAATTAAAAACAATTAAGAAATCAGAAACCAGAAGTGCCTGAATTGCTGATCTCCCGCCCTATGGAAAAATCAGAACAATAGTGTATAACATGGATAGGCCAGCACAGATTCAATTATAGATCACAATTGTAAATACAGATCGGGCGTAAGCTTGCAGGTAGAGTATAGTATAAATAGACAGCCAAGTAATGGATAAACAAATAGAGTCTGTGGAGCCTCGTTTAGGAGTCTCAACACAGGACTAGAAACAGCTGTCTGTGGATGGATACCTGGCCTTGGTATTGCCTTGTCATATCTTTAAGCTTGTAAAGAGCTGGATATTGACTCAAAGGGCCACTTAATATGGCTAGGTCCTTCACTAGAGGAAGATCTGGCTAGTCCTGTGTTGAGACTCCTAAACGAGGCTCCACAGACTCTATTTGCATATTCAAAATTCCCAGGGGGCAATGGGCCTAGGAATTCACTGTGTTGAGCGCTTTAGCCGGCTGCCGCAGTGTTTTCTTGAACTGGTCTCCCTGAGATCAGTGAATACTTTGTTTTGTTGGTCTACTAGGCATTGTTCCCACCTAGCCAGAATCCTACTCCACACTGATGAGGGGCAACACCCCGAAACAGCTGTCTGTGGATGGATACCTGGCCTTGGTATTCCCTTGTCATATCTTTAAGCTTGTAAAGAGCTGGATATTGACTCAAAGGGCCACTTAATATGGTGGTTATCATGGCTAGGTCCTTCACTAGAGGAAGATCTGGCTAGTCCTGTGTTGAGACTCCTAAACGAGGCTCCACAGACTCTATTTGCATATTCAAAATTCCCAGGGGGCAATGGGCCTAGGAATTCACTGTGTTGAGCGCTTTAGCCGGCTGCCCGCAGTGTTTTATTGAACTGGTCTCCCTGAGATCAGGGAATACTTTGTTTTGTTGGTCTACTAGGCATTGCTCCCACCTAGCCAGAATCCTACTCCACACTGATGAGGGGCAACACCCCGAAACAGCTGTCTGTGGATGGATACCTGGCCTTGGTATTCCCTTGTCATATCTTTAAGCTTGTAAAGAGCTGGATATTGACTCAAAGGGCCACTTAATATGGTGGTTATCATGGCTAGTTCCTTCACTAGAGGAAGATCTGGCTAGTCCTGTGTTGAGACTCCTAAACGAGGCTCCACAGACTCTATTTGCATATTCAAAATTCCCAGGGGGCAATGGGCCTAGGAATTCACTGTGTTGAGCGCTTTAGCCGGCTGCCCGCAGTGTTTTCTTGAACTGGTCTCCCTGAGATCAGTGAATACTTTGTTTTGTAAGTAATGGATAAAATCACATGCATATATCACCATCAAAAAATCAATCAGATCGAGAGTGGGTATCTGAAGAATGTACATACTGTATATCCATATATAAGGATATATCACAATGTGGCGCAAGAATCAAATGCCTGTATGTAAGTACGTATAAGAAATATAAAATGGTCAATCACAATGAAGAGATGTGAGTCAAGGGTATAGGAAATCATTGGAAGCCTTTCTCTAGCAGCAAAATGAAAGCATAAAAGCAGACAAGTAATGTGCCTTAAGATCCGAATGGACCCAAGGGTCTAGTTGGAGAGCAAGATTGCTGCAAACCTGTAATACCAAATTGGTCACAATAGCTTCATGAGAGACCGTAGACCAGAGAGGGCTGGGGGTCCTAGTCCCATGCGTATTGCCGCAGTGGGTGGCTTCGTCAAAGAGGAGTGGCTTGTGGGGCGAAGTGTGTACATTAAATACATGACAAATAGACAATGATTTACCGGTGTGTGGCTTTGCCAAGCAGGATTTATTATTATTATTATTTATTTATATAGCGCCATTAGGTTCCATGGCGCTTTACATGAGGATAAGGGAGACAAGAAGAAGTACACTAAATCTAGGCGATCGGGACGTACAGGTACAGGAGGGGCAGGGACCCTGTCCACGAGGGCTCACAGTCTACGAGGGGCGTATTGAAATACAGTAGGATGGGGGGATGTCAGGTATGGGGTGGTCACCTGGGTCTCATGGCAGGTTGTAGGCTTGACGGAATAGGTGAGTCTTCAGGTGACACTTGAAGCTTCTCAGGGTAGGAGAGTGTCTGACGTGTTCGGGCAGGGAGTTCCAGAGTAAGGCAGATGCCCGGGATAAGTCCTGGACTCGGTTGTGCAAAGAGGTGACAAGGGGGGAGCAGAGGAGGAGTTCTTGGGAGGAGCGGAGGTTGCGTGAGGGTAGGTATCGGGAGACCAGATCGGAGATGTATGGTGGGGCCAGGTTGTGTATGGCTTTGTACGCCATGGTTAGTGTTTTGAATTGGGATCTCTTGGAGGCGGGGAGCCAGTAAAGGGCTTGGCAGAGGGGGGAGACAGGGGAGTAGCGGGAGGACAGGTAGATTAGTCGGGCAGTGGAATTGAGGATAGACTGGAGAGGTGTGAGGGAGTTAGCCGGGAGGCCATTGAGAAGGATATTGCAGTAGTCAACACTTACCAATAGATCAGCTGCACACCACACTATATCTTTAAAGGAAATGCCAGAATGGCTGTGTGAATTTATTACATCATATAATAGGAGTCAAGGAAATAATTAGAAAGCTTATTTCAAGCTGGCCCTGATCTAACGAATAAATGTGAAAGCATTAGTTGATATTGCAGTAGTCAAGGCGGGAGATGATGAGAGCATGAATGAGTGTTTTAGCGGTGTCGTGGTGAGGAAGGAGCGGATCCGTGAGATGTTCTTGAGCTGGAGCCGGAGGGATGTGTTGAGGGCCTCGATGTGGGGCTTGAAGGATAGGGAGGAGTCAAGGATTACCCCGAGGCACTTGGCTTTGGGGACTGGGGAGAGGGCGCAGTCGTTGACGCAGATGGATAGGTTGGGAAGTGGGGGGGAATTTCTTGGGGGAAGACTATGAATTCAGTTTTGTCCATGTTGAGTTTAAGGAAGCGAGCAGGGAAGAAGGATGAGATGGCGGAAAGGCATTGTGGGATTTTGGAGAGTAGGGAGGTGATGTCAGGGCCGGACAGGTAGATTTGGGAAGCCAAGGAGGAGTATCCCGGAAGTCCCTGGGTCACGTGCAAATATAGTGGGGTGGCATGGTGGCTGAGTGGTTAGCACTGAAGCCTTGCAGCGCTGGGGTCCTGGATTCAATTCCCACCAAGGACAACATCTGCAAGAAGTTTGTTTGTTCTCCCCGTATTTGCGTGGGTTTCCTCTGAGCACTCTGGTTTCCTCCCACATTTCAAAGACATACTGATAAGATGTTTGTTTGCCCCATTGAGGACAGTGTTGCAAATGTATGTAAAGCGCTATGGAATAGCGCTATATAAAATAAAAAATATTATTATTATATGGTCCTCCTCATCCCAATATATATGGTATATGTGGCCCCCATCATGGCATGTATAGTTCCCACCCTGGTATATACAGCCCCCCATCCTTGTATATATAGTCCCCATTCTGGTATATATGATGTCCATCCTAGTATATATGGCCTTCATTCTGTTATGTATGGTCCCCATCCATACTGTAGCAAGTGCGCAGGTGGCCGCACATCAGAGTGCACGTCATGGTGCATAACATATTCATACCACCGATGTCAGCTGCAGGCCACTGTTTGGCAGTCAGCATGTATCACAGAGCAAATATCTGATGGCTCTCTGTACTGAGATGCATTTTAACTAGATGTGCATCCTCGAACACACATGCAGGTAAAGGAGGCACTCAGTTTGGCAGATACCTGAATAATACACTGTGTGCAGAATTATTAGGCAAATGAATATTTTGATCACATGATTCTTTTTATACATGTTGTCCTACTACAAGCTTTATAGGCTTGAGAGCCAACTACCAATTAAGTATATCAGGTGATGTGCATCTCTGTAATGAGGAGGGGTGTGGTCAAATGACATCAACACCCTTTATAAGGTGTGCTTAATTATTAGGCAAATTACTTTCCTTAGGCAAAATGGGTCAGAAGGGAGATTTGACGGGCTCTGAAAAGTCAGGCTCAGAGGGATGCAGCAGTCTTGAAATTGCCAAACTTTTGAAGTGTGATCACAATCAAGCGTTTCATGGCAAATAGCCAACAGGGTCGCAAGAAGCGTGTTGGGCAAAAAAGGCGCAAAATAACTGCCCATGAATTGAGGAAAATCAAGCGTGAAGCTGCCAAGATGCCATTTGCCACCAGATTTGCCATGAGCTGCAACGTTACTGGAGTATCAAAAAGCACAAGGTGTGCTATATTCAGGGACATGGCCAAGGTAAGGAAGGCTGAAAAACGACCACCTTTGAACAAGAAACATAAGATAAAGCTTCAAGACTGGGCCAAGAAATATCTTAAGACTGATTTTTCAAAGGTTTTATGGACTGATGAAATGAGAGTGACTCTTGGTGGGCCAGAGGCTGGATCAGTAAAGCATAGAGAGCTCCACTTCGACTCAAACGCCAGCAAGGTGGAAGTGGGGTACTGGTATGGACTGGTATCATCAAAGATGAAATTGTGGGACCTTTTCGGGTTGAGGATGGAGTGAAGCTCAACTCCCAGACCTACTGCCAGTTTCTGGAAGACAACTTCTTCAAGCAGTGGTACAGGAAGAAGTCGGTATCATTTAAGAAAAACATGATTTTCATGCAGGACAATGCTCCATCACATACATCCAACTACTCCACAGCGTGGCTGGCCAGTAAAGGTCTAAAAGGAGAAAAAATAATGACATGGCCCCCTTGTTCACCTGATCTGAACCCCATAGAGAACCTATGGTCCCTCCTAAAATGTGAGATCTACAGGGAGGGAAAACGGTTCACCTCTCGGAACTGTGTCTGGGAGACTGTGGTGGCTGCTGCACACAATGTTGATCGTAAACAGATCAAGCAACTGACAGAATCTATGGATGGAAGGCTGTTGAGTGTCTTCATAAAGAAAGGTGGCTATAATTGGTCACTATTTTTTTGTGTTTTGTTTTTGCATGTCAGAAATGTTTTTTTCTAAATTTGTTGCAGTTATATTAGTTTACCTGGTGAAAATAAACAAGTGAGATGGGAATATATTTGGTTTTTATTAAAGGGACATTTGCAGGTCATTTTTCACTATGATACTAATATTACCCTGGAATAGGGCCTGGGCAGACATGTAAAATCATTATTCTACCCTTTGTAGTTTCCATGTTATCAACATCTTCACACCATGCAGAGAGCTTCTGTATTAGTCCTGTCCATTATAAGCTGAGACGATTAGTCCTGGCTCTATAAATTGTCATGTAATTATGCACGCCTTCTCTGCAGCTCTCTCCTCCCTCCTCACCTCAGCTCTCAGTGCTGTGTGGTTTCACTTTCTGGAGCTACAGGACACAGAGGGAGAAAGCTAAAAGGTCTGCCTTATCTGATCCAGATTCCATTTGTTTCTTTTAAATGGAATGTGTGCTGTGAGAAATCCTGTGTTTATCTGATCTCTTGATTTTGCTGCAAAGAGAGCCCCCCCCACTGATCTCCTGGGCTGTGATGTGACATGCATAATCATCTACAGGGAGTTGATAGCAGAGAACTAAGTGGATCATTTACTGTGATTGACAGATGGAATGAATCGCTTCATTTGAAGTTTACAGAAGATAGGGGAATATAAATAATAGAAATACATAAATAAAGATAGCTTAAAGAAAGGAATTAGAAAATGATAGCAGTTACATATGGATTTTTGACCTAACAGTTTTCCTTTAAGTTGCCTAATAATTCTGCACAGCAATAGTTACCTGCACAAACAGATATCCTCCTAAGATAGCCAAATCTAAGAAAAACCTCACTCTAACTTCCAAAAATATTAAGCTCTGATATTTATGAGTCTTTTGGGTTGATTAAGAACATAGTTGTTGATCAATAATAAAAATAATCCTCTAAAATGCAACTTGCCTAACAATTCTGCACACATTATAGTAGAAACTTGATTCCAGCTCACCCAGTTGCTCTACGCTCATTCACCTGTGGCTCAGACACCGGCCTCACCCTAGCCTCACATCAAGGATTTTTCTCTGTTATCCTAGATCCCTGAACACCCGGGCCCGGATGCGCTTGTGTCCCCTGCAACCCCGATCCCCATGCCCCCCTGATCGTAGTACTTAACTGCTTGGCTGCCACTAAAGGTTTTAAAATAGGGTCCGTGAGCAAAAGTAAATTTCATTTTCCATCCCTATCTATTTAATACAATAATCTAAGCTATTGTCTAATATACTTGTGATGGGCCACAGGGCCGTGGGGTACTTGGAACCGAGCTATACTGTCTCTGGAAAGTCACAGGGGTCGAGACCCAGCTTCCGTCACCCTGGGTGCAGCTGAAAGGGGATATTTCTGGCTTGGTTGGGAAAGGGATATTGATTTAAGGGAGTTATTCGTAGCGCCATTCGTGGTGTGTGGCTATAGGTGGCCACCGCTGCTGAAGAACCTCCAGGGATGATGGACGGGCACCTAGTATGGAGCAGCTCCCCACAGGCAGAGCAGATCCCTGGGGCAGTGGATGTAGTAAGGGTGTAGGATGCAGAATGGCGGGCGCAAAGCAACAGACAGACTCACAGTTTTGTAGTTCCTCAGTTCTTTACTGGTGCATCTGTAATTCAAGTTGTTTTTAACGGGGTCCTTGCCTGAGAGCAACTCAGGGTTCTCCTCACCCGGTAAGTTCTGAGGTTTCCTTACTGCGCTTTGGGTTTAGCTCCTGCTGCTGCTTTAGCTGAGCTGCTGGCCCTCTCTCTCTCCTGCAAGGTGCCGGTATGGCAGGCAACTCGGGTCCTTTATTAATCCTCGTTTCGGCTGACGGTTCCTGAACTCTCTATGTTGCTTTGCCTCCGGGCACATGGTGGCTGGGGAACTTGGAATTCCCCAACTTCCGGTATTGACTGCCAGGACATTAGACCCTGCTCAGCCTCGGACTCTGGTGTCGGTTCTCTGCTCTGTTCCTCTGGAGTGAGCATGTGGTTGCTCCGCTCCTAGACTTCCTTCCACTTCCTCAGACCCTTGCCTTAGGTCTTCCGCTGAGTTAGTGATCCTATGATGAGCTTTAGGTAGCCTCCAGTCCACCAGGATGTCTTCCTCAGTCCTCCTAGGAAGTGAACTGCCGTACCTAAGATGAGCTTGGCACTGCTCTATCCTCCAGGTACTCTTCACAGTCCTCTGAACTGACTAGCTCCACCACAGACCAGAATTTATAGGGGAGCTCACCCTGAAGCCGGGTTTAGGTCTCCCCCTTCTGGCCTGGAGGCAGAAGGTGTTGGGTTCGGTTACTTGCCTGGTGTGAACATCCTTCTGTTGCTCTCAAGCATGACACTATCTCCCAGGGGCGATAATGACACTGTGGCAATAGGACCCTGGGGTGCCACACTTGTATTAGAACTTCCCTACCATTCCCACTCTACACTAGCTGCTTTTCTATTGGATCCCACACAGAACATCCATTTGTCAGCCAATTTTTATGGATACTTTTCAATTATTAAACTAGAAAACTGTACATGTACATTTTTTAATCTACTGTAGATATATGGAAACGGATTGCACATTGACATCACCCGGATGAAAATTGGATGATGATTAGTTGACAATCATTCAGATTTTTGGATGAAACTGTTCCCGCAGACCTCATCTTAGCCTCTCATACAGCTAGATCAGTATCCTACACACTGCACTGATGAGGGTCAATCACCCCGAAACGCAGCGTCTGCAGTTTGGGGTTCTGATCTGGCACAAATCCTAAGTCATATTAAAAGGCTTGTTAAAGAGTCAATTATGACTTTTAGGATTGCTACCTTTATTAGGTGGCATTAGAATTTGTCTAATTCCTCATAGCCCTCCATATAGCATACATCCTCCCCACACAGACACACTGTCCCCTGTACAACCTGCCCCACTCACCCTGCCCTCTGTACATCCCTCCCACACACACAGACACACTGCCCACTGTACAGCCCCCCAACCCAGTCACACTGCCCACTGTACAGGCCCCCACACACACAGACACACTGCCCCCTGTACAGCCCCCCGACACATAGACACACTGCCCCTTGTACAGCCCCCCACACACAGACACACTGCCAACTGTACAGCCCCCCACACACACAGACACACTGCCCCCTATACAGCCCCTCCCACACACAGACACAAATACTTCCCCCATCCCTCCACACACGCAGACACACACACTCCCCCCATCCACACAGACACACACTCCCCCCCTGTCCTCTCTCCCTCTCCAGAAGCTGCTCCTGAATAGAGCGTCTCATCACTGCTCCCGGCGGCCGCTGCATCTGACTCCTGACTGTGATGAGGTCGTAGCTAGTGATGGGCGAATCCTAAATTACTCGGAATCGCTTGACTCTAGCGAGTCCGAGCCCGGGACTCGCTACTCGTTGCGAGTCTAGCGAGTCCAATGTTAATAAAATGGGGAAGCGAGTAATAGCGAGTAGTGTGCGATTTACAAATCACAGATGTGTTTGGAAGCTTCAGCTGAAGCAATCCTAGTTTTGGCATTGATTTGCATTGGACTAGTTTACTTTGCAAGTAATCGCTGGAAACTCGCACAGATAAGAGTCCTGTCTGCTCTGTGTACAGGCTGCCGCAGCTCCAGGGTCCTAGAGCCCGCCTGCTGCCTGATGTAGCAGAGCTGAGATTGTTCTCAGTCTGCTCATTCCCTGTGCATAGACATCTATATCTATGCACAGGGATGAGCAGAGAAGGACATCGCGTTTTGGACTGCGTCGGACGGAAGAGGATTTTTTTAATTAAAGATGGAGTCCCTAATGGCTTTTTTTTTTATTTCTAATAAAAAATTTTTCTCTGTGTTGTGTTTTTTTTAAAACAATTTAATAGAAATTCATGGCGGTCATGTCTAATATTGGCGTGACCGCCATAAATTTCGGGCTTAGGGCCAGCTGATAATACAAAGCTGGCCCTAACCTCTTTATTACCCAGCGTGCCACCGCCACCAGGGCCCTGGAAGAGCGGGGTTCAGCGCCAGAGGATGGCGCTTCAATGAACGCGCCATCTTCTGGGGCGGCTGCAGGGCTGCAATTTGCAGCGGGGGGTGCCCAGAAAGCTTGGGCATCCCTGCGCTGCGGATTCCAGCCCCCAGCTGCTTAGCTGTACCTGGCTAGACATAGAAATTGCGCGGAGCCCCACGCATTTTTTTTAAATTATTTCATGAAATTCATGAAATATAAAAAAAAGAGCTCCCCTATATTCTTGTGTCTGGCCAGGTACAAATAGGCACCTGGGGGTTGGGGGCAGCCCGTCGCTGCCTGCTGGATCCGGCTGGTTCCAGAAATACGGCGAAGCCCATGTAATTTTTTTTCTGAAAAATCAATAAAACAATCCTAAAAGAGGGACTGCATCTTTATTAACCCCTCGCCCATGGTCCAGGGGTTAATAAAGATGCAGTCCCTTTTATTTACATTGTTTTATGGATTTGTCAGAAAAAAATTTCACGTGGGCTTCGCCGTATTTCTGGAACCAGCCGGATCCAGCAGGCAGCGACGGGCTGCCCCCAACCCCCAGGTGCCTATTTGTACCTGGCCGGACACAAGAATATAGGGGAGCTATTTCATGAATTATAATAAAAAAAAAAATGCGTGGGGATCGCGCAATTTCTATGTCTAGCCAGGTACAGCTAAGCAGCTGGGGGCTGGAATCCGCAGCGCAGGGATGCCCAAGCTTTCTGGGCACCCCCGCTGCAAATTGCAGCCCGCAGCCGCCCCAGAGGATGGCGCGTTCATTGAAGCGCCATCCTCTGGCGCTGAACCCCGCTCTTCCAGCGGCCCTGGTGGCGGTGGCACGCTGGGTAATAAAGGTGTTAATACCAGCTTTGTTATACAAGCTGGTATTAAGCCCGAGATTCTTAATGTCAGGCCACGTTTACCCAGCCACTAAGAATCTCCAATAAAGGGTTAAAAAAACACAACACAGAGAAAAATTTTTATTTGAAATAAAAAAAAAAGCCATTGGGACTCCATCTTTAATTAAAAAAATCCTCTTCTGTCCGACGCAGTCCAAAACGCGATGTCCTCTCTGCTACATCCCCTGTGCATAGATATAGATGTCTATGCACAGGGAATGAGCAGACTGAGAACAATCTCAGCACTGCTACATCATCTCTGTGAGCAGGCGGGCTCTAGGACCCTGGAGCTGCGGCAGCCTGCACAGAGAAGACAGCTGGACTCAAAGTAACAGCAGTTACTTTGCGAGTTTCCCTGCTATCACTGGCACAGTAGCCGAGTCTAATGCAAGACAATGGCAATCCTAGTTTTGTCAGCGTTTGCCATTGATTTGCATTGGACTCGTGCGAGTAAACGCTGGGAAACTCAGCAGAGTACCGAGTCCTGCGAGTCCCTTACTACTCGCCGAGTAACGAGTCCTAGCGAGTATATTCGCCCATCCCTAGTCGTAGCATGATGACCTCATTACAGTGCAGCACGCTCAGCCGCGGGCAGTTTAAAGGTATAGTGCCAGTCAGTCCTGCGGCGGCTGGATCGCGTGGGGACCGGCCTGGCAGTTCGCCGAGCATTGACATGGATATGCGTACTCAGGGATGCACATCCATGTAAAGCAGGCGCAGCCCAGGGGTCGCAGGGGTTGGCGGGTGCCGGGCCCCTATACTTCCGGGGCCCGGTCGCACTTGCGACCCCTGCAGCCGTGGTTGTTACGCCACTGCTGGGCACACAATGGCACACATGGCAACCTAAAAATGCCAATGAACTGAAACACATTTTCCCAGAGCAAGGGTCCAAAAATACTCCTTGACGTTGTACAAATCTAATTTGCAGTTACAGGAAATATTAGGTGAAAACAATTCCTAAAGGGCATCTTCAGGTTGAATTTAGGGGTTCACTTTCTCTTGCTCTCTGCCCTAGGGGATGTTTACTCTTTAATATCTGTTAGTTTAGTTACAGTAATTTGTTATCTATAATTGTAAATTAGATGCAGACAATTTATTAACAATTAAAGCAGAAATAGGTAGTTCCAGCTCATTATTCCTACTATATGCTGTCTACTAAGCCTCCAGACTTCCACTGTACAAATTGACTCGGAAACCAACTTGTGGAATAAGTTGACATTCACTGTTTGACACAAGCATTGCACCTGTGACCATGTGACGACTTATCAGACCCTTGTCAGCAGTTCTTCTGTGAATACACAGCCTGCTTTGTGTGCCCTGGAGAAAGGAATCTGTAACTCCAGTTTCTCCCATGTCATCTGATGCTGATCTTTTGTATTCGATAAAGATATTTCTTTAATTCAAGCAATAATCTTCTTTATGGGCTCCAGGGAGTCATATTTATCAACCACTTGGAGATGTGATAATTTTATATATTTTTTCACTTTGTTTTTCTTTCCTTACTTTGCAAGACTTTTAACTTTTTTTATACATATATGTTTTTTTCTACAACAGTGTCATATGAGGGTGTATTTTGGGGGGTGGAACTGTTAGGCTATATTCACACACACCGTTTTTGATCTGTTTTTTTGCATGTGTTTTCTGCAGTGAAATGCAGTGAATACATCACTCAAATGGAATCCCAGCAAAGTCAATGGGTTTTCATATTAATAAATATGTTAAAAAGAAGTGGGCCCAATACTGACCCCTGTGGTACCCCACTGTTAACTGTGACCCAGTCCGAGTGTGTTCCATTAATAACAACCCTTTGTTTCCAATCACTGAGCCAGTTTTTAATATTTTTCCCTATCCCCATTATTCTCAATTTATGTCACAACCTTTTGTGTGGCACCATATCAAAAGCTTTTGAAAAGTCCACATACACACTTTGCACTGAATTTCCCTGGTCCAGTACTAAACTTACCTCCTCATAGAAGCTGATCAGATTAGTCTGACAGGACTGATCCCTCATAAATCCATGTTGATACTGGGTCATAAGGTTATTCTTCTTGAGATACTCCTGTGCAGCATCTCTTTAGGAAACCCCCAAAGATTTTACTCACAGAAGAGATTACATTTACAGCCTATAATTTCCAGGCTCAGATGTTGTCCCCATTTTGAATATTGGCACCACATTTGCTATGCTCCAGTCTTGTGGTACAGACCCTGTTATTATGGAATCTTTGTTAAAGAATCCCTCCAAGAAAAATATTGCCAGCCTAATGTGTGCCCTTAGACATAACTAGAATAGCCTATATCTCCCATATTCCATGTGTGGCAGTACTGCACCTCACCATTATTGAGGTGATTGGTTCATGTTTTGCATTATCACATATGATCCATTGACAGTAGTAGCACTGTTTTTGATAAACAAGAATATAGCTAATTTCTATTATTAAAAAACCCTTTAACCAGTCACATACGTTAGACCTGCTTGATGATCCACCATATTAATATCTGTACATATCCTGCACCTCCCTTTATAGTAACTGATGATTCATCACAATATACTTTTATAGTTTCACTCTATGTATGTTATTAATATTGTATATTGATACAGTGAAAGAATGACATCTCACCCATCACACTGCTAATGTTCTTGCAGGAGAGCCCAGCACTTTGCCATTGTATAGCAGTTGAATATCCACAGACCAAATATGATTCAGCTCAATTCACAGATTTAAAATATAAACTTTTATTGTAGATCTATTAAAAATGTAGTAAAATAGTGTAGTAAGACGTCAAATGATCTAAAATAGAAGTTGACATTGTTTATCCCTGGCTTGAACTGGACCAGCACTGTGTGATCACTATTATATACAGTTTGATAATAACTGTGCACTTGTATATATTATGTAATATTTCAGTTGTGTCATTTTCAGTAGCAAATTTCTTAATATCTATTATATAATGGCCTTATAATGTCCTGATATCTGGTTTGTCTGGATGTCTAGGAATCTCACAATTCCATGCTTCGGAAGTACGCCGACCGCCATATTGGAACACCTAAGTGATGGGTATTCAGATATGACACCTATAGCGCTGCCACCACTCGCTCTACCTGCTGGTCTCCCTCCTCCACCTCTCACCGATCCGTTCCTCCACCTCACCTATCCGTCCCTCCACTTCGCTAGCCTTTCCCCAGCACCATCAGCCTCCCACCACATTAAAAGCCTCTCGACGCATTATCAGCCTCCCCCTGCACCATTAGTCTCCTCCCACTAAATGTAACTGCTAGCCGTTCTCGGAGTCTTGTGAAACCAGAAGGATCATGTGATTCTGCACGTCACGTGACCCCATAACGTCACACAGGTCCTTCGGCATCTTGAGAGCGGCCAGCGGTAACACCGAGCGAGGGGAGGTTGATGGTGCAGGGGGAGGCTAACGGTGCGATGGTGCCGGGGGGAAGCTGATAATGCAGGGGGAGGCTGATGGTGCATAGGTGAGGCTGATTGTATAGGGGGAGGCTGTTGATGCGGGGGGAGGCTGATGGTGCAGGAGGAGGCTGATGATACGGGGGGAGTGGCAGACCGATGTGTGTATGTGTATAGTGTGTGTTTATTTATGTGTATGATATATGTGTAGAGTGTGTGTTGTGTATGTGTATTTGTGTGTTTATATGTGTATGATATATGTGTTGTGAGGTAGCGACCCAGGGAACTCGCTTGCTGCATAATAACACCAACATGTGCTTATAATTTTTCCAATGACTACCCGTTTATTTCTCACATACATATCATAAACCGGGTAGCATGTACAGTTGTGGCCAAAAGTATTGACACCCCTGCAATTCTGTCAGATAATACTCAGTTTCTTCCTGATAACGATTGCAATCACAAATTCTTTGGTATTATTATCTTCATTTAATTTGTCTTCAATGAAAAAAACACAAAAAGAATTGTCCTAAAGCCAAATTGGATATAATTCCACACCAAACATAAAAAAGGGGGTGGACAAAAGTATTGACACTGTTAGAAAAATCATGTGATGCTTCTCTAATTTGTGTAATTACCAGCACCTGTAACTTACCTGTGGCAACTAACAGGTGTTGGCAAAAACTAAATCACACTTGCAGCCAGTTGACATGGATTAAAGTTGACTCAACCTCTGTCCTGTGTCCTTGTGTGTACCATATTGAAGATGGAGAAAAGAAAGAAGACCAAAGAACTGTCTGAGGACTTGAGAAGCCAAATTGTGAGGAAGCATGAGCAATCTCAAGGCTACAAGTCCATCTCCAAAGACCTGAATGTTCCTGTGTCTACCATGCGCAGTGTCATCAAGACGTTTAAAGCCCATGGCACTGGGGCTAACCTCCCTAGGTGTGGACGGAAAAGAAAAATTGAGAGATTTCAACGCAAGATTGTGCGGATGGTGGATAAAGAACCTCGACTAACATCCAAACAAGTTCAAGCTGCCCTGCAGTCCGAGGGTACAACAGTGTCAACCTGTACTATCCGTCGGCTTCTGAATGAAAAGGGACTGTATGGTAGGATACCCAGGAAGACCCCACTTCTTACCACGAGACATAAAAAAGCCAGGCTGAAGTTTACCAAAACTTACCTGAGAAATCCTAAAACGTTTTGGAAGAATAATACTCAGTTTCTTCCTGAAAATGATTGCAATCACAAATTCTTTGGTATTATTATCTTCATTTAATTTGTCTTCAATGAAAAAACACAAAAGAGAATGAAGCAAAAAGCAAAACATTGATCATCTCACACAAAACTCCAAAAATGGGCCAGACAAAAGTATTGGCACCCTCAGCCTAATACTTGGTTGCACAACCTTTAGCCAAAATAACTGCGATCAACCGCTTCTGGTAACCATCAATGAGTTTCTTACAATGCTCTGCTGGAATTTTAGACCATTCTTCTTTGGCAAACTGCTCCAGGTCCCTGATATTTGAAGAATTTGTGATTGCAATCATTTTCAGTAAGTAATTGATTATTATCTGACAGAATTGCAGGGGTGTCAATACTTTTGGCCACAACTGTATGTGATTTAATGATTCATTGAAGCTTTATTGGCAGGACTAAATGCACATTAGATTTGCCAAAGCAAGTGTAGAAAAGGGAATAAGGGATAGGGACTGTAGAGATGTAGGGTAGGGGCTGTAGGTAAGATGGATGGGGGCAGATCCAGGGTGGGAAATATAGCAGTATATGGCATATCATAGTTCACTTCCTCGAAGTCTATGACATTGGCTCACATACCGCGCTGCTATCTCCACTGAGGCTCTCTCTTCTTCTCCCAGCAGGATATATGTTGTCTCTCCTTCCTTCATGGTGATGAAATCTGGTAAGAGATGTGAGAGTCTCTTGAAGTGAGTGTCCCTCACTGCTGAGTATTTGCAGCAGTGTAGCAGGAAGTGGGTTTCATCCTCCAGAGCCTCCTGGTCACAGTGTTGGCACAGTCTTTCCTCCCTTGGCTTGTAGCTCTACCTGTGTCAGACACATTTGATGGCCAGACTGTGGGCACTGAGTGTTTATTGGCTCAAGATCTTGCGAACTCTGGGGTCCGGGAGTTTCTCCAGATATGGGGACCAGTCTGTAGTCTCTCTGTAGAATTCGGTACATGGTCAGTTTCTGTGAGCTGATGATATTGTTCTTCCAGTCATTGACATACCTCTGTGGCACCCCAGGGGTTAAGTGTCACAGAAACAACACCAAAGGTTATCTCTCCACACAACACCTGACACTGCACAAGCACCTCTAGGTCAGAAAGGGGAGCTAAAGCAGCTCCCTTATATATTCTGGTGTCAAGAGGAAGTAGTTCAGTTCCTGGGAGAACTGAGGAAGAGAAGACTCAGGTTTCTCCATAGTCTGCTACTCGATTTCAGGCCTAGCCAGGGTCTGAGGAGAGGAGAACAAGAAACAGAGGAACACATCTGGGAGATAGAGTTAGCTCATAACTCGCCCCGAAGCAGCCCACAGACTGGATACCGGATCCGAAACTGTGACTGACACACGCGCACAGTAAACACCGGGATAGTGGAGGTTGGAGATCTACACTGTACTTCAGCGAAGCAACACGGCGGGGTCAGAAGCACACGGAAAGACTCAAGTTGCCTAGCTAAGGGGGTACCTGTGAGGAGAGACAGGGCCAGCTGCTCAGCTAAAGCAGCAGCAGGGCCACATACACAGCGCAGACGTGGGAAGCTGAGGACCCGGTCAGGGTGGGCGCAACCCCGGTACACACTCCGTGGACAGTACTCTGTTAACAACATCTGCAGTAAAGACTTGGAAAACGACAAAACCGTGAGTGTGTGTGATCCTTGTACTCAAGCCCTACTTTCCCTCATAAACTGCCATCGCCTCCACTATCATCGCTATCCTGCAACATCCATAGCATCAATCATAGACTATTACTACCATTGCCCCGGGTAACCAAGCTCTATCCGCGGAGAGCCGTTACATCACCGGCTGCCAAACATCATCCCCGGAGGTTCTGCAGCAGCGGTGGTCACCCTGACCACAACCCGTGGGTGTTGTCACGACAAACTCCCCTGTAAATACTCCCTCATTACTTGTGGACTCGGGACACGGTCCGGACCTAGACTGCCGTGACATCCCCAGCATATACCCTGGTCCAGTACCGAGTACCCCGCCCCAGTGGGCTCCACACCTCTCCTGGCCTTTGTCTACCATCTTCCTGATTCTGGCTTTTGTCAGGTTGTTGTGATTGGTGTTCTGGTTGGGTTGGATTTGGTTGGGCTGTTAAGAGGGTCCTAGTTTTTCTGTTTCACCTACATGTATCAGGTCTTTATGGTGATGGGAGCTTAGATTGCTCCTATGTAGGTGAGCTCAGAATGACAGTGCCCTCTTAAGGACCGTTAGGTGTAGAGGGAATCTGCCCAGCTCAGCCCGACAAGCATTGTTGGAAGTGCTCTGGTGGACCTGGAGAAGGTGCTTACAGAATTCCAGGTGGAATATTTCTATTGGTCTGGAATCCCCCTTGACCAGTCTGGATAGGTGTGAGGACCCAAGACTTTGCTGCCATACAGGAGGATTGGGGTGATGATAGAGTCGAAGATTTTTAACTAGACCCCACTGGTGGCTTCAGATGATAGAGTTTCCTTCGGATGGCATAGAAGGTTTTGCAGGCCTTTTCTTTCAAGGTCTCAATGGCTTGTATGAAACTCCCTGACTGGTGAATCTCGAGGCCCAGGTAGGTATATTTGTCCGTTCCTGTAAGGGCACAGTTGTTGAGGACAAATGATGGGTGATCTTCTCTTTCTCCTCTGGAACACCATGATGTTGGTTTTCTTTAGGTTGACCGGTAGTGGCCAGGTAGAACTGAATTTCTCTAAGATTTTCAGGTTGTCTTGGAGGCCTTTCTCAGTTGGTGACAGCAGCAGCAGGTCATCTGAATACAGCAAGAATTTCACCTGAGCGTCGTGGCGGGTGAGATCTAGTGCTGTGGAAGATTCCAGAGCAGTAGCCAGCTCGTTGATGTAAATGTTGAAGAGCATTGGACTGAAGCTGCAGCCTTGTCTGGTTCCACGAAATAAACCTTTCTTCTACCATTCACACTCACGCTGCAGAAGATATCAGTGTATGGGCTTTTGACGACATCGTAAGTCTATCCCGCTCTCCAGCAGTTTCAGCAATAAGCCCGGCTGCCACACTGAATCAAAGGCCTTTTGAAAGTCCACGAAACAGGCATATATCTTCTCGTTCTTTGTATTGTGGACGTGTCTCTGAGGCTGTGCAGGGTATAGATGTGGTCAGTGGTGCAGTGGTTCGGCATGAACCCTGCTTGGCTCTTGCTGAGGACGTTGTGCTCAGTGAGGAAACTGAGTATCCTCCTGTTCAGGATGCTGTTGAAGAGTTTTCCCAGGTTGCTGCTGACACATATGCCTCTATAGTTGGCTGGGTCATACCTGTCCCCACTCTTGTAGATGGGTGCGATGAGGCCTTGCTTCCAGGTATGAGGGAAGTAACCGTCACGTAGCACAATATTGAAGACTTTAACCATTGCAGCCTGTATTTCTGGTGGGCTATACTTCAGCATTTCAGTAGGATTCCATCCAGGCCACTGGCTTTTCTACATCTTATTGAAGAGATTCTCTCTTGCTTCTTCCTGTAATGTAATAGGTGTATCCACAGGGTTTTGGAAATTTTTGATTTTTCCTCCATTGCTTTTAGTTTTGCCTTTATGTTTTCCTGTTTTGGGCTTACTTCTTCCTTTGGGATGTCTTTAAAGAGGTCTCTGAAGTACTGGAACCAAATGTTGCCATTTTGGATATGGATGTTGCTTTTCTTGTCTTTCGTGCCCATGTGCTTCCAAAGTTCCCAGAAGGAGTTGTCTTGGAGGTCATCTTAAAGTTGGTAAGCTTGGTAGAGATGTAACTCTGCTTCTTCCTCCTGGGGATGGTTTTGTACTGCCTTTGTATGGTGTCATAGGCTTCCCTCAGACCCGGGTGGTTGGGGTCTCTGTGTTTCTTGTTTGAGGCTGTTCTCAGGGTCTTCCGTACGGCTTTGCGTTTTCTGTCCAACCAGCTATTGATCTGTATTTCTTTTGGTCTTTTGTAGTTGACTTTCCTAAGATCAGACAATCTGGCCATTGCGTAGAATTTATCGTTGAAGTGCTTTGCAGCTTGACTCACTCCCTCTGGGTTAGGCTTGTACTCGTAGTTAAGACATTGCTCCAACAACAAAACCTCCAACATATGTATGCCAGCCTCATGGGTAATTCATGACTCATACACCTCTATATTGGATAGTATATATTAGGACTTAGTAAGAAACACTCCAATTACATATTTGAAAAAGTGAAACCCACTCAGGAGTTTAAAGTTTAAATGTTTTTTCAATTTGGGGTAGGGGGCACCACAGAGCAGGACATCTGGGCACAGTGTGATTCTGGCAGCAGCCACCTTGGTCATATGGGTGAGTCATTGTGAGGAGTGATTGTACTCTAGGTAATGTTGATTATCCCTTATTGCCAAGTGTGAGCTGGTGCACCATATGTGATGGTTAGAACTTGATTTCACCTTATACCCAGTAGTTATAACCTGTTTGTGTTACCAACCTTAGATTCCACACCCAAACTTTTACTTTTTACTGTATTTATGTGTATGTGGTATTTATGTATAATAAAGTGTTAAAAAATGTTGAAACTTTAACTCCTGAGTGGGTTCCACTTGTATTCGTAGTTGTAGAAGTGGTGGAGCATCTGCTGTATTTCAGGGCTGCTGGAAGCCTCTTTATACTTTAATGCCGACATTTTGGACCATTTATTGGATGGAGGCCGGCTGAAGAGGCTGCTCTGCTGTTGCTTTTGGGTGGGTGGTTTCTCTGTAGATTTCATGTACAGAAGACGTTTGCTGTGGTCTGACAGGTGCATTTTTGGGTAACTATGAAGGCGCTGACATCTGCCAGGTTCATATCTGTAATGGCATAATCTACTACACTCCTTCCTACATGGGAGTTTAGTGTATACCTTCCTAAAGAGCCTCGTTTGGTTCGTTCATTAAGAATATGAAGTCCTAAACTTCTACATACGTTCAGGAGCTTTTTACCACTTTTGTTGACTGTACTGTCATAGCTGTTTCTTGTCCTTCATTCTCTGCTCCCAAGTATGTAGATGTTTCCATATGTGGTCAGGAAGTTATTCTCTGTTCCTGTTCTTGCATTGAGGTCTCCAAAGATGAGAACTTTGCCCAGGGCCTTATAATGGACGGCTTCTATTTGTAAGATCTCGAAGCAGTCTGGATTGAAGTAGGGGGACTCTGGCGGTGGTATATAGGTGGCGCAGAGGTAGACATCAGACTGAGAGGTGAGGATGGAGCTGCTGATTCTGATCCATATGTGGCTGCCTCCTCTCTTCACCGGTATGATGCTCTGGTGGAGCTCCTCTTTATACCAGATCAATATTCCTTCTGAGCTCCGGCCCTGATTGATTTTTATTTTTCAGGGCTGGGACAGAGATTTCCCTGTATCCGATAGGCACCAGGGATTCATTTTCGGCTCTGGTCCATGTTTCCAGGAGGATCTGAATGTCTATAGTTTTTAGTCTTTGTATAAAGTCAGGGTCATGTGTTTTACATCTAAAGGTTGAGATATTGAGACCCTGAATATTCCAGCTGTTGATTGTAAGTGAAGTCATTTTTCTATATATCTTGTTTGTATATACCTTGTAATGAGTATGGCTGTGTAGGACAAACTGGATTTCTGACTATTTTGTAGATGTGCTTGGTTCCATCCAGTCAAATTAGTCTCCTGCACAGTGCACTGAGCAGGGTCTTTATCTCATCCATATCTCTGTTCTGCATGTATCTGTGTGGGGTTGGTGGTCCCCTCCATGGAGGACTCCTCTTCTGATGGTCTGATTTTGGGTGAAGAGCTTTGTTTCCAGCTTCCAGAGATAGGATTGGGGTTGTCTGCCTTTTCATTGTCGGAGGTCTTTCAGTGTGATTATGGTCACTGTTGTATCCAGGCCTGGGTTCTCTGTTTAGTACGATGTCTTTCAGCTCTTTGGCCAGGAGGGTGACCCCTTGTTTGTTGAGGCTCTTATTATCATACAGGTGATGGCGGTTTATGGAAAGATGTTGTGCCAGGGTCACATTTGGCACAGTATTGATCTTTTCGGTCAGGTCCATATTGATGCTTTGGGTGGTTTGCCTGGATATATCCTTTATTGGGAGCAGAGATGACAGAATGATTTTGCTGTCTGGTAATTTTAGTTTTGCCATCTTTGTTAAGGCCACTTCACACACACAGATATCTGAGTCCAATATCTGAACAGATCTCTGGTTGCAGTGAAATCATGGATACATTTCTCCATTTTGTGGCTGTGTACAACATGGAGCAATGTATCCATGATTTCACTGCAACCAGAGATCTGTTCAGATATTGGACTCAGATATCTGTGTGTGTGAAGTGGCCTTTAATTGGATCAGTTGTTCTGCGATCTGCTGGTGCTGATCTGGCAGATTTTTTGTTCCCGTGTGTATAATAATATGGTTTGGGTTAGTAAACTGTGGATTATTGATGACCTCTGTCACCTGTTCGGCTGGTTTCACACTAGCGTTTGTGTCTGCATGCGTCTGACATGCAGTCGCAAATGCAGTGCCAAACACAGTCATACTGATGTGAACGCCTGGTCACCCAATCAGCAGTTTCAGCTGCCGCCAGGAGATCAGAGCTGGCCGCCGGGAGATCATTTTTTTGCAGATTTCAATGTGATCTGCAGCGTTCTCCTGCGCTGTCATGCGGAGGAAACTCAGGATCCATTGAGATCCATGCATTCTTTGTGTGCTTGTGGACGCTTGCTGATAGAACAAGCGCCTGCGAACGCACAAGAAATTCAACATGTTGCGTTCAGAGGATGCTTTTAAAAAACTCATCTGAAAGCAAACGCAGCCATACGCAGGTACTCTGCGTTCCCATGTTAAACATAGGAACACAATGCGCATGTGTTTGGTTGCGTTCGGTTACGCTGCGTTTGGTTACTCTGCGTTCACAACGCAAATCTGAAAGCGGCCTTCAATCATTGCACAGTGAATTTTACTGGCCCTGTTTTCCTGGGAATAGCCGTTGTGCATTTAGGTACTTCCCATTTGAGACCATTATTAGGACAATATCAGGATTTTGTGATATCTGGGGTGGGTTACGTGGCTGCTGATGGGGGTCTGTGATGCAGGTTTTGCTGGTGGTTCTCGTCTCTCTTCCATCTCTCTGGTTTCTGGTTCACTTTTATTAGTGTGTATGTGTATTGTGTGTATAATGGTGTATGTGTATATGGTGTGTATATGTGTATGTCAATGATGTGAGCTGCCATGTCACGTGACATGGGGGGTCAAGTCATAGACATACACATGCATACATACACACACTATCATATACACACATGGCATGTCACGTCATACACATATACACACATATATAAACACACACGGCAGGCCACGTTATACACATTTACATACACATATATACACACGTGGTGTGTCACGTAATCGACATACACATATACACGCATATATACACACATATAGACGTGCATATATATATACAGTATATAATACAGAAAAAAAACTGCATAGCACTCACAGACTAATGTGAACCGATGCCAGCAGGGCTGCTGGATCAAATAACTAGAAAAAAATACACTGCAGCACTCGGTTACTACCAATGATGTACATATGCTAATAAGCTAATCATTGGTAGTAACCGAGTGCTGCAGAGTACTTTTTTCTAGTTACAGTATATAATATATATATATACAGTGGGTCACGTTATACACATACACATTATACATATACACTCACGTGGTGGGTCACACACATACACACATATATGTGATGCAGCGGGTCCACATATATACATATGTGGCGGGTACACATACACATATACACACGCAGCGCATCACGTCATAGACACATATATACACACTAGCTGGGTGCCCGATGCAGATGCATCGGGATTCTAGCAGAGCGAGTCTCTGACTCGCAATGGCCGCTTCGCGGCCAATGCTTCGCGCTGCTAAGGCGACTCGCCATGCCCGCTGCGCGGGCATAGCGAGTCGCCTTAGAACTGCTCGCAATGGCCGCTGCGCGGCCAATGCTTCGGGCGTATCCACATGACGACACTGACTCGCAGCGCGAGCGGACTCAAAAGGGGCAAAAAACCCATTCGTGATTATATAATAGATATACATATATACACAGATGCGCTGGGTTTCGTGAAGTAGCGGCTCACGTCATACACTCATACACACACATAAATATAGGCATATACGCCCTCCTGAAATGATAGCATTGGACCTCCATCTACCGTAGTACCTTTATAACAGAGTCCTGTTTTCTTAAACTAGAGCTGCATATTCTTGCGTAGGCACTAGAGGGAGACAAGAGCCTTAATGAAATCTGTGTTATTATTGAATACATTGCCTAAAAGGGTTCTCTACTATTCTGCACTACTAATTGCAATAACACACAAGGATACTTGTTTGAGTACTGATGATGTAGTAGACGTTATACAAGTATTTCATGAGATTACAGAATCTGCACAGATTACAACCCACACCAAGGTTGGATTCCCATCTTTCTGTCCCAACCAAATACAAAAGGTTTAATGTTACCAATTTACATACAGCTGTATTCATCCATAGAGGGGTTTCAGTTTTTGTGAGCAGATATGCAGTCTCTTTATTTGACTGTATGCTTCTGAATCCTCACCCAGAATGCACCCTGTCAAGAATCTCAGGTACCAGGAATGCATGTGAATGCAAGGATGCGATTTGCATACTTATGGCCACATTATGACTAGATGTGTTGTGAGGATTCACAAGTCGACAGTCACGTAGTGTAAAGTCCCAGTTACACACACAGATAATTGTGCAGAGATTGTTGGCAGATCTCTGGTTGCAGTGAAATCATGGACACATTGTTACATTTTGTGGCCGTGTATAAATGGAACAATGTATCCATGATTTCACTGCAACCAGAGATCTGCCAACAATCTCTGCACAATTATCTGTGTGTGTAACTGGGCCTTTACAACCATTTTAAAAGGGTTAGCCATTTACTCTAGTTAGGGCTCGGACACACATCAGTGAAACTCGTCTGAGTTTACTGTGCGGAAAAATCGCATTGCTCTCGGACCAATGTTAACTAATGGCCGAGAGCACATTTCTGAGTCTCATACGCTTTTTCCGCATCCGATTCTCGGATTGCGAGTCAATCGCAACAATGTTGCGATTCTATGCGAGTCACGGACGAGACTCGCCAATGCAAGTCTATGGGTCCGACAAAAAACTTGGATTGCACTCGGACCACACTCGCACCATCCGAGTCTGATGCTAGTTTTAATTGCTACATTACCATTCTGTAGTTCAGACAACTGTAGGAAATGCACCTGTAAATGATTATACAGTAACTAGCTGCTGAGGAAAAAAACTGATTGCACTCGGAAAGCACTCGCAAGCCACACTGACCAAAACTAGGATCACACTAATCCGACTCTCGGATCCGAGAATCGGACAGTTTTTACACTCTGATGTGTGTCCATACCCTTGGTGCATTTTTCCCAAAAACTGAACAGCACTTCCATTCATATAATGCCTCTTGATGGAAAAGCATGTGACGAGCCCAGCCCATTAGTCTTTACCAATAGAAAATACACTTTCCCAACCCCTTTAAGTTTTCAGATGGCACGCCACTTTAATTACAGGCCATCAAGAACATCATCTGACAAAGTATTGATCTGTAAATTACCAGAATCACCATTAGTAGATGAATACAGCACCTGAACCATATCAGTACATGAATACAATACCAAAACTCCGTCAGAACATTACCAGAACAATTATTGGTGTATGAATACAGAACTATCATAATTACATGAATTCATGCCTTGAACTATTATCAGTCCATGAATACATCACCAGAACAATCATTAATGTATACAATACAATATACTTCCTCAGGACAATCATCAATTTATGAATATAGCACCAGAACTAATTTCATTAAATTAGTATAGGAACCAGAATCCTCATCAGTACATGAATACATCTGAATAAATAATTGCCTAACGCTATGCTTTTTGCACAAAATATGACACTTTACTGTCCCTCTCATGGTATATTACCTCCATACCATCTCAACCTATGAACTTTAATTGCTGCAATGTCCTCTTCTATAAAATATTGCCTCAATACTGTCCCTCTAATTATTTACAACTGCCACATCGTTCATCTTATTCATTGTATTTGCTACATTGTCTGCCCTATAGCCATCACATTGTGGGGCAGAGAGCTGAATAATGCCCCTTCTAACTTGTTCGCCAATATTCACGTGTTTATAAATGTATATACCGCATATGTTAAGCATGTAAATACGATTGCAAAAGCAAGGAGTCAGAGTGGCATCTCCTTTTCTGATGGTTTGGCAAACCAGCTGTCATTTTATCAAGGAACTGGTGAGACCCAGCCAAATCTACTCTCTGGTATAATGTATATTTGTATACTAGCGCATGCTATTTAACCTTCCTTGTGGGGATGTGGGGAAGGGTGGATAAAGTTAGTCAAATATTTTATTTATTCACTTATATAGCGCCATTCATTTGTTAGCGCTTTACATACATTTGCAATACTGTCCCCATTGGGGCTCACAACATTTAAATTCCCTATCAGTATGTCTTTGGAGTGTGAGAGGAAACCGGGGGAAAATCACACAAATATTGGGAGAACATACAAACTTGCAGATGTTGTCCTTGGTGGGATTTGAACCCATCACCTCATGAATAGCAACAGATCTAGAATAGGATTGTAATCTTACACTACAGTATGTATGATAAAAAAAGAAAACAGAGCATAACTGAACTTTTGTTGGGCACACTTGTCATTGCAACCACAGTCATGAAAGATGAAAGAGACAGCAGGCACTCCTACATCAGAGGGCACCATACCAAGCCAGAGCTGTCTTCTGGGAAGCTCCTTTTCTAATTAGGAACTTTGCAAAAGACTCTAATGGGGCTGTCACACGCGTCAATATCGCGTTACCCGATCACTGCTGCACGTGACGTTGCAGCGATATTGACGCGTGTGACAGGGCGCATCAACCAGCGATAAATCGCTGGTTGATGATCGCCAGGTTTAAGAAGCTGTTCTAAAACCTGACGACGGTCGCCCTGGTGAACACGCAGCACCGCTGCGTGTGACACCAGGAGATGCGATCAGCCAGCTCCCAGCGCCTCTCAGGAAGCGCTGGGAGCTGGTATCCAGGGTAAACTGCGGGTGACAAGGCAGCGCGCGCTGCCTAGATACCCGATGTATACCTTAGTTACCAGCCTTCTCCACTCACCGGCTGGTATCTAAGGTACACAGCGGGTAACTAGGGTCCCTAGTTACCCGCTGTGTACCTTAGATACCAGCCGGTGAGCGGAGAAGGCTGGTAACTAAGGTATACATCGGGTATCTAGGCAGCGCGCGCTGCCTAGTTACTCGCAGTTTACTCTGGATACCAGCCTGCAGACATCGTGGAAACAATATAGAAATCATTTCCACGATGTCACTGGTAAAATGATCGCTGGTGAGTCTGCCTGTGTGACAGCTCACCAGCGATCAGCCGTCAATGTCGTCAGCGATCAGATCACATTGACACGTGAGATGGCCCCATAAGGGTACCTTTACACGCCGCAACTTTTAGCGGTGATCTGAGGCAATCTAACATGCACATGCACATTTTTCACAGTTGCCTCGAAACGCCGAAGGCGCCTTTACATGCCGCAATTTCGCAATGTGTTGCGCTGGAAGTTGCCACACCAACAGCGGAATCAATCCGGTGGAGTATCCTCGCTGCTTTACACGCCGCTATCCCCAAAGGAATGTGGGCGTACATGTTTAGCGCCGCAAGAACATAGGCGTGACAGACTGATGTATTCCGCGCCCCAAACACGCTGATTAGACAACGCAATAGCGTTATGATTGGTCAGGCTGCGCAGGAAAGCTGGCTAATACATGATGCCAATGCCATTGTGTAGTGTGAATGGAGAGCTGTTCAAATATGGCGCCCTGTGAAGTGACAGCCAATGGAAACACAGTAGCCACCCCCAATCATTGCTGACGGGGCGCGGTGTCCAGCACGCTGTGGCACGCCTTCGGGAATTCAGTAGGCAACGCTGATTCCATTTCTAGCGCCCCTTCACATGCCAAAAGCAGGGAATTTCCCCTTCATGATTGCCTCTGATTTTGGAGTAGTGCTGTGAAATCGGAACCACGCACAATCTTTTTGATCAACGCCAGATTCCCCAATTACACGCCGCAAAAGCGAGGCAATTTCACTGCGATGGTGACAGGGCTACAGATTGCCTGTCAGGTTTCTCGCGACGGTTGCGGCATGTAAAGGTACCCTTATACATAATATGGTTGTCATTAATGCAAGACAGAGCTGTGTAAGAGAGGTTTCTGACTTTGCAGATCCAAGAAGAATAATAAAGGATCTGTCATTAGACTTAACGAGGACCTGTCATCCCTCCTGGTGCTTTCCAAACTGAAAGCACCACTGAATGCAGCGTGTCTCCTGCACTCAGGGAAGGGGTCCCCCATGTTTCTACCGCCTCCCCTGTAACCTGTAAAAAACACTTTATAAAGTGTAGACATAAGGAGTCCGGAGGGCCTTACTGATTATGAAGTCCTTGCTGGGGTCCTCTCCGCTCCCTGCCCCTCTGTGCCACCTCCTGCCTGTGTGGTTGTCTCCCCGCCTCGCCTCCGCCTCATCATCTCAACTCACGCAGGCGCAGAGTGAGGAATTGTTAGGAGTGGTTTGCTTGCGGCTGAAACACCTCCTGCCCGTGATCTCAGTGCCTGATTCTCACTCTGCTGTATGCATACAGCATAATCTGGAGCAGGGCAGGCTCCAGCGCTGACATCACGGGCAGGAGGCGTTTCAGCCACCGGCAAACCGCTCCTAACACTTCCTCACTCTGCTCCTGCGTCAGTTGAGACGATGAGGCGCAGGCGAGAAGGGGAGACAACCACACTGGCAGGAGGTGGCACAGAGAGGCAGGGAGTCGGGAGAACCTCCATTGAACAGCGAGGACTCCATAATCAGTAAGTCCCTCCAGACTCCTTTTCTCTACACTTTCTAAAGTGTTTTTTACAGGTTTTGGGGGGATGGGGGGGGTAGAAATATGGGAGACCCCTTCCCTGAATGCAGCAGACATGCTGCATTCAGTTAGCATAGCACCAGGGGGTGACGGGTCCTCTTTAATAACACAAACAAGCTATACATTATGTAATAGATCTTAAAGATGCTGTGTACTTACTTTTAAATTAGCTTGCAATAAGTGGGTTCTCCAGCCTTATAGCCTTATATTAAAATGAGGTTCCTCTGAATTGAGTTGAGCTGAAGGTGGACTCATAAGATGCTCATTTTAACTTGAGGATTATTGAGCACTCTGATTCTGATATAGATAAAGTAAATACATCACCTTCATCAGTTCTAAGTGATCTATTTATTATAATTGCATCCGGTTTGCATTATGCAATCTGGTACCAGATCCTCTATAAATCCAAACTTCTCTTAAAACTGAAAGGCTGTGTTTCCTTATGAGTCGCCCACCGGGGACGTGAGGTACTCGGAACCGGGCCCTCTCATCGCCATCATCTGAGGTTGCAGGATGTCACGGTGTCCTGACCCGGCTCTGTGGTCCCGGGTGAGTCTAAAAAAGGGAGGGGATAGTTTTTGATTAATGAAATCTTGACGTCACCTGTGGTTTCTGACTAGAGGTAGCCACTGTTGCCGTTGAGACCTCTGGGGATGATGGGAGTTGCAGCAGAGATCTTGTGCCCTCCACGGGTAGGGATGGTCCCCAGGGCTACCGTGTAAAGAATGTAAGTGTGATCTATATTCTTAGGCAACCTCTTGCTGCCGACTCGCGAACTCAATTTCCACCTCACAGGCACACAAATGAAGTATCACACAGTTCTGAGCTTTTACCGGGTTTACTTCTTCATTCGTTAGGTATTACAATATAGTTCAGTACACAGTGGCTCCTGTGCATTATCAGCAGCTGGAACGGCTTGTCTGCGACACCCCCTTTCATGTTCCTTTTGGGCCTTTTTACTCTCCTAGCCCTAGTTCGACGGCCTTCCTTTTGCTATGCCGGAGGTTGGGTCTTGGGATATAAAGATCCCGCACCCCACTGGGGTTTGTGGTTGGGGCATGCAGTTTCCCTGCCACTTCAGCAGAGTCGGCACTCTGTTTCCGGCCCGATCCCTCTGACGCACCCAGGGTAGGGTATTCAGCTCTCAGGCTCAGTCTGGAATGTCACGGGTGGCTGCCCGAGGCTGTGGCCCTGGTGGTCAATGGTTAAATAAAGTAAATAAAGTATATATAATTTCGTGACGCCACCTTCAGTACCTGGTGATGCTCACCAGCACCGCTACAGTCCTGCGGTGGTCGATGGTATTGTGGCTGTGATGGTATAGTCCCCCGCAGGCAGGACTAGACTGCCGGGGCAACGATTCTGTAAGGAAATAGTTCATGCAAGAAAGGATGCAGCAGAGTTGGCTATTCACTTCACCGGGTACTTTACTGGAAAACTTTCAGTCATCATTACAGTCTTTCAGTGCAGTAGATGTTATAACGACAAATGCTACGGGTGCTGCAAGTGGAATTTCTGGCTGATAGATGGATCCCTCACTGTGTGCCGTTCCTGTTCCTTTCTTTCCCTTGCCTCCCAGTGGTGGTGAAGTCTGATCTCTTGAAAACTAATCTGACCTCCTGCAGATCCTTATTCTCCTCTCCCTTGTACCCGTCGGGTAAACCTTCTCTGGTCCCTGCAGCGTCCTGCTGTTCCTGGCTCCCCTCTTTCTGGGCTCTTTGGGAGTCGGGGTCATATTTGAAGATAACCCCGGTCATCGGATTTCTGTGAGCCTTATAGGAACTCACAGGTGCGGGCTCCGGTACCCGATTTCTTTCCTGGGGCAAACTCTTTGGTTACTCTGCTCCCCACTTAGAGTGAACTCCCATTTTGAGTTTCTTTCTCTCTTCCCTTCCTTCTGGGATCTCTTCTTGCTTTTCCTGGGTCCCTCAGCCGAGGAGACCCTCCTTTCTCCCTCCAGGCCGACTGCCTGGCTCTCTCCAACTCCTCTCTCTCGACCTGACCGACTAACTACTCACTAGTTCACCCTGGAGGTCACTATGTTCCCTCCCCGGTCCCTCCCACCTGCTGACTAGTGTGGAGTGTGAGTTCTAGGGTTCCACCTACTGACCATAGTTCCACTTGCAGTGGGGTGACTCCCCGCTTTTATGGGTGTAGTACCCCTTTTGTGGCACCTACATTGTGGGGCGCCACACCTCAGTGTACCCACTGACTCAGACACACCTTGGAACTCTTCTATCTTCTCTCGGTTCTCAGCCTGGGACCTGGGCTAGCAATACGGTGGCACAGGCCGCCAGGTTCGGGTTCTTTCAGTCTGGTCTCTCTCTGACTACTTGGCTGATGGGTGCCTCTGTTGTTCTCTCTCCTTCTCCCTCCAAACTAACTGGGCTCCCTCTTGGTGTTGTTCATTCCCTTTTTGTTGTGTCGCCTCCACCCCTTACCACGCTCTATCCTACATTCCACCTTCCACCTGGCTCCTCCTGCTATCTCGTTGCTAGACATGAAGTAACTTAGACTTGGGATCGGGGGATGTGTTGGGTGTGCGTGTGGGGTGACCGACTTACCAGTCCCAGCTGCTGCGCCATCTCGTGGCGACTGGTCTGCAGGGGTGCCACACTCCTCCAGAGCAAAGATTAGCACGTCTTAGTGCTAGGACCTGGTACTATGTTACACAAGCTCACACATTTTTCTTATGCATTCAACAATAAGAGTAACAATTTACAAGAATTATTTTTCTTCCCCGAAACGGGAGGCGCATGACTTAAACATTACATAATAAAAACACTCCATATTATCTCTACTGGGAATAGGGATGAAAAAATAGAAAAGGTACAAAAACAGTTCACAGTTCATGCAGTTCTGCGATTGTCTCTTTGCTACTGTCTCTTTAGTCTTCAGGAACCCACCACAAGAAAACCCGTTGCAAGCCCTGGGCGCAGTGACAAGGATTGAACTGACCGATTCTTCGGCTGCGCCAGTGGGTTTTTAAGCGATGCGGTCACAAGTGCTAAATGTTCTCTCAAGTGCAAAATGTCCACACAATTCACATGCACAAGTCAAAGACACATCATAAAAACATACTATAAAACCAGTAAGGAGAACACCGAGGTGCAGTAACTATATACACATTAAATCCGTTTTACTCATTGTCCATAACCACAATATTCATGTTTAATACGGGGGCATTCATTCAGTGAAAAATTGGGGGAAACAAGGGAAAAACAATGGTTCAAACGCACACTCTCTGTAGCCTGTCCAGGGCTTATGGCTGCTGCCACGGTAGTGCAGCTTGTCCTGCTCTGTTCACAAACGGTGCTGGCGGCAAATACTCCAGCATCGGGGGGGCTATCGTACCTGCTCTGGTACCGGGCTCCATCTCTTCCTTCTCAAGCTCCTGGGTCAGGGACACAGGGCATGACGCCATCCACCACACGGTCGCTCCTTCCTCCAGTGGCTGCCGCCATTGCTCTTCGATGATAGGGTGGGCCCATTCTAGCTGGTGGCCCAGTTAATCCACCTCTTGCTCCAGCATAGCCATATCCTTCTCCTGCAGTTGGCCGGCCTCTGGGGAACCAGGGGAGTCCTCATATCGCACCTCGCGCTTTGCCATTGCTGGGATCTTGTCTGCTCTCTTTATGCAGCCACCCTCTTGGCTCCTCGTGGCGTTGTTCTTTTTTTTTCTCCCTTCCTTCGTGGGCATCACTGTTCTCGGTCATCGGCCGTCACACCCACGGGCAGGATTACAAAGTCTCTGGAGCCTCCATTCCAGTTGTTAGAGAATGGAAGGAGTGTGGGCATTTTACCACGCCCGCTGCTGGACTGGCCCACAATGAGGAGCTGCGGCACACCCCTCAGCCAGGACTTGGTTTCAGTCCTTCAGGGCCGCCATTGCTTAGGCCCAAAAATAGTCTTGTAGGCACTCAAGACCCGGTTTTACCAGATCAGTAAATTCTGTTTGTGACGCCAAGTTTAGTCACCCACCGGGGCTGTGGGGTAATCGGAAACGGGCCCTCCTGTTGTCTGAGGCTGCAGGATATCACAGTGTCTTGACCCAGCTCCGTGGTCCCGGACAATTCAATAAAATGGTGGGGGGGAGTTTTTGATTAATTAAATCATGACGTCGCCTGTGGTTTGTAGCTAGAGGTAGCCACCGCTGCCGTTGGGACCTCTGGGGATGATGGGAGTTGCAGCAGAGATCTTACACCCTCCATGGGTAAGGATGTTCCCCAGGGCTACCGTGTAAAGAATGTGATGTAAAGTTCTCTGAGTTCGGCAGCAGGAGGTTGCCTGAGGATACAGCTTCCACCTCTCAGGCACATAAATGAAGTCTCATACAGTTCTGAGCTTTTACCGGGTTTACTTCTTCACTCGTTAGGTGTTACAACACAGTTCAGTACACAGCGGCTCCGGTGCGTTATCAGCAGCTGGGAAGGCTTGTATGCGACACCCCCTTTCATGTTCTTTTCAGGCATCTTAACTCTGTTCCGCACACTACCTACGGTCCTAGCCCTAGTTCGACGGCCTTCCTTTCGCTGTGCTGGAAGTTGGGTCTCGGGACATAAAGACCCTGCACCCTGATGGAGTTCGTGTTTGGGGCATGCAGCTTCCCTACCACTTCAGCAGAGTCAGCACTTTGATTCCGACCCGGTCCCTCAGTGTCCCCGCTGACTCGGACATACCTTGGTTCCTTCTGTCTTCCCTCGGTTCTCAGTCTGGGACCAGGGCTAGCCATACGGTGTCATAGGCCGCCGGGTCCAGGTTCTTTCAGTCTGGTCTCTCTCTGACTACTTGGCTGACGGGTTTCTCTGTTCTTCTCTCTCCTTCTCCCTCCAAACTAACTGGGTTCCCTCTTGGTGTTGTGCGTTCACTTTTTGTTGTGTCATCTCCACCCCTTACCGGGTTCTGTCCTAAATTCCACCCTCCACCTGGCTCCTCCCACTATCCTGTTGCTAGACATGAAGTGACTTAGACTTGGGATTGGGGATGTGTTGGGTGTGTGTGGGGTGACCGACTTACCAGTCCCAGCTGCTGCGCCATCTCGTGGCGACCGGTCCGCACCACACTTATCCTAAAATTAACATATTAAGCAGTTACAGGGTAGGACTACACTGAGGCATATAGTCACTATAATTTGTCATTTGACCACCGCTTTTGCAATTTAGCCTTACATTTGTGGTATTGCTTACAACAATAATACTGTTTATTTAGATTGCTTTTAGTAACCTCTTCAAATGTGATTTTTTTTCTAAAAAGAGCAGAAAGAATAGGGGCTAATCAGGCTCATAATTAGCACTGACACATTGCCCCACTAATACCATGGTTTTGTATTCGACCACTAAAGTTTTTGCATGAATTTTGCAGACTGTTGTCATGCAAAGTTACAAAGTATATGTGTGATTGTGAAATTTAGTTGTGAGGCCTACTGGGAAGAGGGATGATGTTTGTGAGTCCATTCTCTGCATTTATCTGCTTATATGTTGGCATTATATGAATAGCCTGAAATAAATATAATACCTCATTCTGATCAGTACATTGGATATATAATAAAAAAAGAAAAAGGAGGACTTTACATAAGGTTTTGTGGCGCCCCACTGGTCGGGACGCCATGGAGGGGTACTGCATAAAAGAGTGTATAGTATTCCTGTGAATAGGGAATTGGAATGTTGCACAAAGGATCCTCAAGCAACACATCCACACACACCCTAGGTAGCGGACCGTGGGTGGACCCTATTCAGGGAGGACCCAGTCCCATGGGAGTAGTGACAGGGTAGAAAAGTGTGTGGGTGGGAGGAGAGTTTAGTCTGAGCTCCGTTGGGGAGTCAGGAGTGCAGGATGGCGGAGAGGCCATCAGGAAGGAAGGAAATCTGAAGGGCACTAGGTAGGGCGGTGCGCCTGAATCCGGAGACGGTACGATTACCGACCGGAGGGATCTGTCCCGAAACAGAGGACCCACTCTGAGCAAGGTGCGGGTGTTCACCCTGAGCGGTCGAACTGGAGGCCCGAGCTTCTAAAGGAAGTCGCGGCCGAACCCCAGGCACATCCAGAAAAAGGCACAGTATAGGGTCTGGTGGAGGGACCCGGAGAAGAGTCCTTCGCCGAGAGATCCCTGGGAGCTGGCTTCAGGCTCTGCGCGGGGGAGCACTGAGGGAGACAGGAGAGAGCGCAGGAAGGGAGCGGACAGGAACGGCAGGCAATCCACTGAGGGTCCTAAATAAAGCATCCTAATTCCCAGTGACTACCCAGGCCAGGCAGACCAGAAAAGACTGTGTTATCAAAGAACTGCCAGTAAACTTGTTCAGAGTAAAAAGACTATGTGGCGTCCTTTTCTATCTCCACCTGAGGAGCCGCCGAAGAGGACAGTGACTAGTCCTGGCGCTACTGCATCCCTCGGTGAAACCACAAACTTTCATTACTGCACCGGGAAACCTGCTCCACCTACTGGGAGCGTAACCATCCTGCTATCTCTCCATCACCCTGGAGGTCTGTCCCACAGCGTAGGTAACATTACCGGAACCATAGGTGGTGTCACGAATCAATATTTTTATTGACTGTTCCCCTTTTTCAGCGACCACCAGGGCCACAGACCCAGGCAACAGGCCCCATGACATCACCCGTGAACTACAACGCCCGAAACCGGGGCAGGTCAGCTTCGGTAGAGGAAGCACTGCCTATTGTGGATGTTGGTGGTTTATCCTTGGCAGATAAAGAGATTTTTGTAAAGTACTCAGTAATTACCTTTATAAATAAGTAGATGTGGGCCCAATGCCATCATTTGGGGAGGACGGTGGCGTCATGATGGCGGAGGGCTCTGTGGCACTGTCTCTCCCCCGTCCTCTCTCTCCCCGGTGCAGTCTTCTCCCCTCTGTGATCTCTCATTTGACCTGTCTCCCCTGTGCACTCCCCTCTGTGTGCTGTCTTCTCTCTCCTGTGCTGTCTCCTCCCCTCATGTGCTCTCTTCTGTGCTGTCTCCTTTGAGCTGTCTCCCTGTGCGCTGTCTTGTGTATGTAATCTCTCTCCCCTGTGCTGTCTTCTCCCTTCTGTGCTCTCTTATTTGAGCTGTCTCCTCCCTGTGCACTCACCCCCCATGTGCTCTCTACTCCCTGTGCACTCTCTCTGCTGCCTTGTGCTCTCTATCCAGTCCCCTGTGCACTCGTCCCTCCCCCTGTGCGCTGTCTCTGCCCCACTGTGCACTCGCCCCCATGTGCTTTGTTTCTCTCCCTTGTGGCTCTCCCTCCACTGGTGTCCAAGGATGGTGGCAGCATAAGTGTGCATGTGTGCACCAGGTCAACTCAACGCCATCTTTGTATATCCAGTTGTCCAAGGATAGTGGCCGTCTTACACTGGTGGTGATATGCAGGTAGCAATTTTGTGTGGTGTTTTTCGGTGGTGGCGGTTGTGGGCTGCTGAGGCACCACTGGTGATACTGCGTAATGTGCCAGTACTGACACCTGGGCTGTGTTTGCACATCCATTACTCTCTGCCCTCTGTGCACTCTCTCTGCCCCCTGTGCACTTTTTCAGTCCTGTGTTCTCTCTGTGTGCTCTCTGTGATCCCAGTTCACTCTCTGTGCCCCCTGTACATTTTCTCGGCCCCTGTGCACTCTTTGCCCCCTGTGTGCTCTCTCTGCCCCATGCTCTCTCTGCCCCCTGTGCACTCTCTGTGCCCCCCTATATGTTCTCTGTGCTCCCCTGCGCACTTTCTCTGCCCCCTGTGTGCTCTCTGTGCCCCCATGTGCACTCTTTGTGCCCCCCGTGCGCTCTCTATGCCTCCCAGTGCACTCTCGGTGCTCCCTCCCTGTGCATCACGCCACTGCCATCTTTGAAATTGGACACCAACTGGGTAGTGGCATGAGTAAATATGCATGCGCACACACGGATCGTACATATACAGTTATGCAGGCCGTCGCCCTGTTTGGACACTCAATTGTCCAAAGATCGAGGCCGCCTCAGTAACTGGGCATGTGCGCCGGGTACGCCCATGCACATTTACTGAGGCGGCATTGTGTGGAGACTGCGGGTGACAGGTTGTGGGCAGCATTTCCCGGCATTGGCTGTGGGTGTCATCAGTTGCAGGGGACGGCAACACTGCTGGCAGTACTGCGCAATGGGCCAATACCACCAACCACCATATTTGCACACATTACTTGGGTGTGCAAATATGAGTCAAAGCTCAAATCTACATAAGGGCCACGTCACACACACAGATATTTGTGCAGATATTGTTCGCAGATCTCTGGTTGCAGTGAAATCATGGACACATGTTCCATTTTGTGGCTGTGTACAAATGGAACTATGTGTCCATGATTTCACTTCAACCAGAGATCTGCCAACAATATCTGCACAAATATCTGTGTGTGTGACGTGCCCTAAATGCGATGTCCCGTCTGTCCCGTCCACTTCCTATGATGCATCGGTGGCAGCCATATTTGCACTCATCATTTGGGCGTGTAAATATGGCTGCCACCAGCGTGTGATAGGGAGACATCAGGATGCCGAAAGTGGATGACAGACAGGACATCGCGTTTATGTAAGTAGATTTGAGCTTTTACTTTGAAGTACAATATAAAGATTTACGTTAAATATTGTTACTATAATCTCTTATATGTGTAAGACAGTTTACATCACGAGTCTATCTTGAATTCAAGGAGTCTCATTGCAAAGTCAGTGGTTAGGATTTGACACCGCCACTACACTGTAACCTGATGTTGTAAAACCTATACCTGTATTCTTACATAACTAACTTCCAGATTTTTTTCAGTGAAGTAGCCAAATCAACTTCTTAGTCACATCACCTAATGCCCTGTACTGCTTTTCTTAGATTCCATCAGGGGTGTAACTACATTAGGTGCAGGGGTTGCGATCACACCGGCCTGCAGCTAGGGGGGGCCCAAAAGTTCCTTGGCCCATAGAAAAAGACTAATACTATTAAAGATTTGCAATAATGGGGGCCCCATTGGAGCTTTCGCATCGGGCCCTGGCCTGAAGTTACGCCACTGGATTCCATGTCATGCCTCTAGACCTCCAACCCCGTGCCAGTGTCTCAATGGTAAAGGTCCCCATCTAATCATATTAACATTAAACAAACCTGTCATGTGAGATTGGCCAACTGACTAATTTGTATGGGGCCTTCCTGCCTCTCCCTTATAATATGACGTCGGGGAAGAGAAAGATCCAGCATGTCAAATTTACGAAGGCCAACCCTTTTGTTTTCCATGATTTTACCTTCTTGAATGATCCCAAGAACAGTCAATTCTTTGGTGAACATGGATGAAAAGTGCTTGTTAATATCTCAGCCTTTTCTTTGTCCTCTATAATTACCTCATTATTATCTTGTAAGCGGCCAATACCTTTGTTTTTGGCATTGATGTATTTATAAAAAAAATTGGGATTTATTTGAAGGTCACTATCCTATTTCTGTATTCTCAGCCTTCAAGATTTTGAATGCACTTAGTTTTTTTTTTATTGTTTTGTTTTACTTTGTACTGTCTTATTTATTTGTGGCGCCCCTGTGGTCAGGCTGCCACTAGTGGTATTGCATGCATTTTACATGTGTGGTACCATGATGAAAGAGGGGAAAGCTTTGCCGAGACACCCATTTGCACCCAACACAATCCAAACTCTAGGCCAAGGAGGTGCTGGATAGAAGAAGCCCACATTCAGAGCATTCCTCACCTACTGGATGGGGAGGAGTGAGGTTAGGGGTGAGCGGCAAGAAGGAAACAGCTCTAGTGAGATCTGGTCAGGCAGCTGGGAACCTAGGACTACACGTGGAATTAAGTGCTTATCCCAGGGCCTGAGGACACGAATCTGCTGCTGGCTTTTCAGGTCAGGGCAGAGGAGCTAGCTGCAGAAGGGGTTCCAGCCCCAATTTGGTTTGGATTCTTCAAGACCAGCTGTCAAACTGGAGGGCACTGGGCTTCAGGTACAGTGGCTGCCATAGTGGACCCTCCCCAGGATAAAGTAACTATATAGGGTTAAGAGGACTAGCAGGACTGTCGCTCACAGAACCTGCAGTCACCTGCCTGCTGGGACTGACAACCACAGGACACTTAGGAGAGAATAGGGATAACAAGTGTCAGGAAGAGGAAAGCAGCAAGGAAGGCCAATATACCTTGTGTCTCGGCAAGGTGGATTTTGAATACTTCAGGACTGGCCAGGCTGTGCACTTGTTGGATTATGTACCCCAGCTGGGTTGTAATCTGCTTCAACACCAAGTAAATGGTAAGAACCACTAGAACCCTGTG
Source organism: Allobates femoralis (assembly GCA_033576535.1). Taxonomy (NCBI): domain Eukaryota; kingdom Metazoa; phylum Chordata; class Amphibia; order Anura; family Aromobatidae; genus Allobates; species Allobates femoralis. The sequence goes on from JARQOC010000003.1 coordinate 779,690,984, forward strand.
TGTTGTCTGGTCCTTCCTATGCTTCTCTGTATCTGCCTACAGAGCCATCACTTTACACCACTACAAGTCTCATCCTCTTCCTCATCCAAGTACAACCTACACCTATCAAGGGACCTAGGCCCTAAGTGAAGAGGGCCCAACACCAGGCTGCCACACCATGATCCCTTAGAGGTCCCCTACAGCAGCCCCTGGCCACCTATAGGCCAGATCTCCAGTTGGAACCATGACATCCAATTTCCCCTGTAAATATTCCCTTAACAACGTCTGGTTGAGGCCATGACTTCTGGGGACCTGCCACCGTGACATTCCCTGAACTGGTAACCCCCTGGAGAGTCGAGTATCCTGGCCTCATGACCACCCCACTTTCTGGGATCACGAACAGGATGCCGAAGCCTGTTGCAACAGGGTCCTGTGTACTAAGAATGTGCGAAAAGACTGTGTACTGTAAACATGTGTAAAGGTGGATGCCTTGCTGCAGAACCATGTGTTGGGAAGAGCCCAGCTGTGGCGACAATAATACAGCCAGCCCCCTCAATGGTCTGTAATCTAAGCTGGTGTGTTACTCAGCCAGGATGCACCACCCCCTGCAATGCAAGCCTCTTCCCAGAGCGAGCATCACCTGCAAAAAGGTGGAGGCCAAAGGCTGCAGAGAGAGAGGAAAGAGAAGCAGCAGCATGTGTGCAAGGAGACCACAATCGCTGCTGTGTGCCCGAGGAGAGGAGCGTTGCCGGACTCCGAAGGTGCCACAGAAAGCACCATGTCGGTTCTTGCCGACTCAGAGGCAGTGGAGGCACTAGCATTGGCCCCGGGAGGCCTATGGATGGTGTGTGGCCTGACTCAGGCTAATTCAGTACCAGCATCTAACTGGCTCATAACCCTGGAGCTGAAGCAGCAGATTATCCAGCTCCAGTTGGCCCAGTTAGTCGAATGAATCCCAAAACAGAGGGTGCTGCAATCTCAAGCAAAAACAGGGCCACATCGGGAGCCCAACGAGGAGCGGAGTAACACTGTCCCGCTGTCCGGAGGTAATGTGACTGGCCCCATTATAGACAGCAACTTAGTGGGACTCTTAGGGTACCGTCACACGGGGCAACGGCCCCAGAGATGCGGGAGCGTGCACGTTTTTGGAGCCCGCCAGCGTCGCCATCCCCCCATTTTCATGGGGAGATGCCTCCTGCGACGCACCGCCAATCTAACAAGCGGCATCGCCGCCGGGGTGTCTCAAAACCCCAGCAGCAATGCAGTACAATGGGAGCCTATGGCTCCCATCGCCTGTCGGATCCCCGTCGCCCGTTTACATGGGGCGATGTGTACACTTCGTGAATCCTCTGCCAAATCTACTATAATAGCCTACCAGGCCCAGGAATTGCTTCACTTCTTTCACATTAGTGGGTCTTGGCCAATCCCTTATCACGGAAACTTTATCAGGATCCGGTGCTACTCCCTCTGAACTCACGACGTGTCCCAGGTACTGTACCTTTGGCTTAAGAAGGTGGCACTTGGATGGCTTGTGTGGCGCCCCGCCAAGCGGGCGTCACCGAGGGGTACTGCACCCGTAGACCCTAGGATGGTGGGTCGGACCCATTCTCAGCACTCCCACACTAGAATACACGGTGGGAGGTTACCCGGGAGGGAATAAATTCACCTCTAGGGGGAACAAGGAGGTCTTTGCCTCTAAGTCGGAGAGCTTAGGGTCACTCGGCTGAGGGACCAGGGAAAGATGGAAGAAGAAGAGTGGGTTTAAGGAGAAAAGAGTTTTTCAGGAGAGCAGCCGGTTTGGGAAGAGGGACCGTCGTCAGGTTCTCCCAGACAGCTTACCGGGCACCGGAGCCCGCACCTGTGGGATACTTTAGGACCACAGAGAATCTGGATTGCCATGGAATCTTCACTTCGCCCGGGCACCAGAGCAGACCGAAAGAGGGTACCAGGCACCACCAGAGGAATGAGCGGCCAGCCAGTAGAAGGTTACCCGACGGCAGCGAAGGTGATAGAGGAAAGGAGGTCAGACTAATTCCAAGTGAACATTAAAGTACCCGGAGGAAAAGTGACTTTGTTTCTGCCTGTGTTTCCTTTTTGCATGAACTTGTTCCCCATACAGGAACTCTGTCCCGGAGGTCCAGCCCTACCTGTAGAGGACTTTACCAATCTAGCCACGATTCCATCTACCTCCGGCGGACTGTGGCGGCACTGGTGACACCTCACCAGAAACTACAAGTGGCGTCATGACAAACTTGTATATAAAAATCCCCTGTAAATAAATCGCTCTTCAAATATAGGCCCAGGACTCGGGATCAGGCTCGGCCACTACTCCCCGTGACACAGCAGTGTGGCACCCTGGCACCTTGTTGGGCACCACAGAACTCCTTGGGGCACGATTGGAGCAAGTAACAGCAAAGCAAACTCACAAAACACCTAACAACACTACAACACCTTAGAACACCTGGTTTCACCCCGAGCCTCTAGGGGGAGCTCCACTGGTCACTTTGAGCCAGTTTCCCCTATAAATAGGGTCTTGGAGGGAGAAACTTCAGAGTGTGCAGACGCTACAAGAGCTGCAGGTTGTGGATGATCTCAAGCTGATGAGACACACACCAGGCCTAGTCAGCCTAGCTACCAGTGAGGAACCCTTGCAATTGGGGTAATAGGAAAGAAGAGCACCTCTCAGGGACATCAGAGTGATTCTCACTCTCTCCTTTATCCACCGGTTACTGGAACCGAAGCTGTGAGAGCTTCCCAGCCACCACAGAGAACCAGCCCATCTAACAGGAGGTTTAGCCACCCGTTCCACCTGAAGCACCTACCTACGAGAGCTCAGGGAAGAGTACTGTTCCTGCTCAGACCCTTTTACAGTGCCCTCAGTGCTGCCATCCAGGTGAATCAAGTTCCATTGAACACACTGCCTGGTCCGGCTGGATTCCACATCCACCCGACCTTAATCAGAGAAATAGAGAAAGGAAGCCTACAACAACTGCTTGCTGTGAACCTCCAGGAGTGCTAACTTCACTAACCCGGTCTGGCGTACCTGAAAACCACCAGTAAAGGTACTTAAAAGACTCCGAAGTGTCTGCGTCTGATTCCTGAGCCTAACAGCAGTATTACCGCAGCTGCCTCACAACATCTTGCGCAGCTCCTGGCCCTGGGGACTCCCTCTCATCCTGTGGGGAGCGTCCCATCTTGCTGCATTCCATCCCCCGGAGGCCCCGCAGCGCCGGTACAGTTACCGGAACACCCGCAGGTGGCGTCACGAAGACAATTAATCCCTACTGTTCAGCCATCCCCCTATTGATCTGGACCACTGGGCCCCACATCCGCAGGCGCGGTTCCGTGACAGAGGAGAAGCAAACGCCTGCGACGTGCAGAACCCGGCTACGGTGAGTCAGCAGCACTACCCCCGAAGCCCGATACCCGAGTACCCCAAAGCCTGGGCTCGACACTTGATTTTCATGCCGTATCCGGATAAGGCCTCAAACACTTCTGCCAGGTCTTGTAGATGTTGCTCATACGTCTTGGAGTAGACTATGACGTCATCTAGGTACAGGAGGACAGTTTCAAAGTTCTTATGTCCTAGGCAGCTCTCCATCAGGTGTTGAAAGGTACCGGGTGCGTTGCAGAGTCCAAACGGCATACAAATGAATTCACAGAGGCCCATCGGCATAGTAAACGCTGTCTTCTCCTTGTCAGCCTCTGCTACAGGAACTTGCCAGTACCCACTAGTCAGATCAAGGGTAGAAAAGTAGTTAGCAGATTTTAATGCAGCTAATGACTCAATTAATTACCTCGTAAAAACACTTTTCAATTACATTCATCCCTAGTAACATGACTGGTTCACGATCTCGCCGGTTAACATCTACAATAATAATACCCTGGTTCTGCAATTCTACCTTCCCAATCTGAATGGTCATCTCTCTGAACCCAACTTGTGGAATTAGTTCACCATTACTAGCCAATAAGTTCACTACAATGTCAGTTGGACCACTATTAATGTCTGAATCAGCCCAGTACCTTTTGTATAGAACATGTGGAATTGATGTTATCTGGGACCCGATATCCAACAAGGCACTAAAGGGAATGCCATCCAACACGATAGAGATGACTGGATGTCCTCCCACGAATCTGTCATACCAGGCTGAAGGACCTTGAGAATTTACTCTTGAGAAGTGGCCCGCCTGCCCAGGGAATCCTCGTTTAAAGCACATTCCCGGGCAAAGTGACCTGGTTTCTGACAACGGTGGCAAATGGGCTGTCGATGCAGTTGATAGTGGTCGCTGGGTCGTCCTCTCGTCGCTTGGTACCTCCTAGGCCTTATCCACGGGACATCCTCCTTGTTGGTCGTCAACTCGATCTTGGGTGCAGGCTTGGATCCTCGCAGCTCCTTGATGACTTTAGCCATGGAAATAACAGTGTCTGTCAGGGCATCTAGCTTTTGGTTGAGAACCTCATTAGAGATAGGCTCTCTGTGTTCAGCAGCAGTCTCTGACATGGCCAATGTTGCTGATACTCCTGGCTGCTGGGATGCTGCTGTGGGTACTTGGGTGAAGTTCAGATCCTGGGGCTCATCTACCTGCAGAAGGCGGATGGCTCTATCTTTTAATTCAGCAAAAGTCATTTCAGGATTCTGAATAATCATCATACTCAGCTGTCCTCTGTGAGGCAGCCTCTTTACACCACAGTCTTTTCTTCCTCAGTGCTGCACCGCAATGAACTACTCACTTCCTCTCTACACTAGAATATATAGAGGAGCTGTGTTAGCTCCCCCTTCTCGCCTAGAGGAGCTAGTGCAGTGTCCAGTGTTGTGTGGGGAATTAACCCTTGGTGTTGTTACTGTGGCACATTAACACTGGGGTGCCACATCTGCCTCATGACGGTGATGGCAGACAGTCACTAAATGGTAACATATGTCATGTGCTTGGAATGAGAGTTTTTAAACTGCTGTGAATATTCGACATGCATGTGTCTTGTTTGCTGCAAAGTGAGTAATGAACGACCTTCATTAATTGAAGCCATCATGTCAAATATTCATATTTTCACCACTCCTATGACCAGCATGGTAAGGCTCCCAAAGAATAGCTCTTTATTTCCTATGCAGTAAAAGAGAGCATAAGATTCACCCCCTTTACATCATTCTTATCAGTAAACTAAACTCTAATAATGTGTGGCGCCCCTGCATCTGGCCGTCACAAAATGGTATTGCAGGTAAACATCATGTAATGCCATGTCTGAGGAGAATTGTGGTCCCTGTGCTTGAAGTCTAAAGCAAACACACACTGCCTGATCCCTTATTAGGATACTGTGCACTAAATGCCTGATTGTAGCATGTGATATAGCTCGCTTATCGTTGGTATAATGGTCAGGGCCATTTTTCGATCGTTGGTCTCCCGCTGGACGGCCAGCATCGGCATGTGTGACACCGGGAGACCAACGATCAACGACCTCCCAGCGCTGCACAGTACATGTTGGGACACTGGTATCCAGGGTAAACATCAGGTAACTAAGCGCAGCGCTCTGCTTAGTTACCCGATGTTTACCCTGGATACCAGCATTCTCACTGGCCTGTGTGGCAGCTCACCAGCAATCATCGTTGGTGGGGTCGCTGGGACATCGTTATATGTAACCCGGGCTTTACCTTAGAAAGTTGCAGAATTTGTTGTGCAGTGGTTACACTTTATTTGCCTAAAATCTGGACACTCCAATGACAAATGTCTATTAATCAGAACAAATGGCTACTTGGCTATATTTCTTGTAATAACACTGAATAATTGATAAGTGGCTGCACAAGGGTTGGACTTGTGGAAAATGCCTTCAGTTTCTCACCATTAACAAACCACTTACATTAAAACCTTCTTATAATTATGAGAAAGCATCTTGCCATTATCTGGAATGACTCGCACGGTCCACAGGAAATCATATGATGTGGTCTGTTAAGAACAAAGATTAGATTAGATTGCAAACTTTTCCTAATGTGGCTCTTTGAGGTTTTACACTTGAGCTGGGTTTACACCAACTGATGGCAGATACAGTACATGTTTGCCGATCAGTGGCCATTTAATAGCCTGTTTGGGCAGCTGGACTTGACTTCCAATGTGTACAGCATGATCAGTTACAGATTGTCCTTGCTCTCTGCAGCACATCTCATATTTATACATGACGATCTGCTGCCTAAGACAATGATTTTAAGCCCTGGGTCACACTAGTGTTGATTCTCTCATACAAGAGAATCAGATTGATTATGTTAATGACACTCTGATCAAACTGAAATGCTATAACATGAAAATATTGACTATAGGAATTAGTTTCTATAGCAGTAATGCAGTTCCTATGTTTAAAAATGAGATATGCACAAATTGGCCAATTAATGAGCCCAACAGCCAGCACAAGGTGTATCTTTTTGTTGGGACCTAACCTAATATCATGCTTCTCTTGGGCTCAAAGCCTACAGTTTTATGGGCAGGCAGGATCTGGATTGAGAATTCAGGACATAATTCTAGCTTTGCACCTGTTCACATTTGTCTTATTCTGTTTGGAGGTGTTGGTCAGATTTTTAGCATTTTTACCACAATCCTCTCTAAGGCTGGGATCAGATTCGTGCCATGCATCCGCTAAAAGTATGTGTTATTTTCATGTGCACATGTGTAAAAACGCATGCATTAACGCACCCATAGACCCCAATGCAAAAAATGCATTGCTAAAGTGCAATGCGTTTGGCGCTATGCGGTTTTTGCAGCGTACATAAAACGCGGGCTGCAGTGTTTTTGCACCTGTTATTGAAAACGGATATGTACTTTTAACATGGGAGTCTATGGGAGACGCATCCATTAACGCATGGTACATGTATGTACGCACATGTACTATGCGATAACGTTTCCATTAATTTAGGCAACATAAATGTGCACATGTCATGTAAATGCAAGGACAAAAAAAAGCATCCTTTAACGCTTCCTTCAATCGGATGCCACAACCCAAGGGTGATCCTGGCCTAACTAAGCACACCTTATTTCAGCCTGAGGCATTTTCAATTAGAACTGTATCCCGCCTACCCATAAAATTATAGGCTTTGAGCCCACAAGAAGCATGATATTAGGTTAGGGTCCCAACAAAGAGCTACACCTTGTTGCTGGCTCTTGGGCTCTCATGAATTGTTCAATTTGTGGGCTACGTATCTCATTTTTAACTATGCTGTCTATAGCAGTAATGCAGTTCCTAATCATATATTCAATGTTTGCATGTTATTGCATTTCAGTGTGCAGACAATTTTTTGGATTGTATTGAATTCTAGTTTTGCACCTCTTTATACTTGTATTCTGTTTGGAGATGCTGGCAGATTTTTTGCTTTGTAGTACACTCTGATTAAACTGTGTTTGAAGTTTGATCACAGTGTCATCTTAGTGTGATTCGCATGAGAGAATTGTCAGTCCATTCTGCACTCAGAAGTCACAGACTTTAATGGGTGTGTGTCATCCAGTTTGTACTGCAAATCTCATTAGAAAAAAAAACGCTGATCAGCACTGCCCTTTAGAATAAGCATGGTCTAAGTGTTATCCAATAAAACATCAGATAGCACTCGTCTAATGTATTTGTGTGAATAAGTTGTTAAGGCTAGGGTCACACATAGCAATCCGTTTTTGGAAGTGTTTTCCATGACAATCCATTTTTTTGGGTGCTTTTTGAGCCTCCTGTGCCCCTGAACATTTTTTGGACTTAGTCATTTTTTGCCAAAAAATGCTAGAAAAATGCTCAGTACACTAAAACTGCTCTGTTCCCCTTTAATTTCACTTCCGCAATGTATATACATACATTGCGGAAATGAAATTAAGTACATGAAGGGTTAAAAATAAAAAAATATTATGCTCATCTCTCCGGCATGTGTCCTGCGCTATCTCGCTCTTGGTGCTTAAGGACCTGTCGTTGCCTGGCAACCTGATCAGCTGAGTGGTCATGTGATTGATCAGCTGATCGGGTTGCGTGGTTTAAATCTCCCGCCCGCCGATCAATTTTGGCGGGCGCATGATTTAAACCGTTCAGCTGATGCCAGTCATGTGACCGATCAGCAGAGCAGTTTAAATCCTGAGCCCGCCAAAATTGATCGGCGGGCGGGAGATTTAAACCGCGCAGTCATGTGACAACCCAATTAGCTGATCGGTCACATGACCACTCAGCTGACCGGGTTGCCAGGCAACGCCAGGTCCTTAAGCCCCAGGAGCGAGACAGTGCGGGACACACGCCGGAGAGGTGAGGATGTTTTTATTTTTACTTTTAACCCTTTGTTCACGGCTTGCCTGCACTTTGCAGGCTCGGGCTTTCAGTGTCCGGACCTGTGAAAATCACGGACCCGGACACAGAAATAGCATCTGGAGGTCACCTCCGATGCGATCCTTTCCTGTCCGTGGGGTCCTGCAAAAACTAGGATCTCACGGACAGGGAAAAAAACGCAGTGTGAAAGCAGCCTAAGCATTTTCCAATAATCATGCGGTGTGAACATCCTGCCAGTCACCCAGCAGTGAAATGATCTTTAAACGTTCTTATAAAAGCATTGTTCTCAGCTGCACATGATTCTGTGAGAAAGGACCACGTGAAACAGTAACAGTTAGGGTGGAAACACACTGGCATTCAAAAAAACGGTCCATTTCTCATCCAGGAGAGTTGTACGATTGTTGTCTGATTTTTGCTCCGTTTTGCATCCAAGTGCTATGCGACTGTCTGACATTTTCTCGGATCACATCCGAGTGTTGTCCAAGTGTAATCCGTGTGTGGTCCGTGTGCAATCCACAGCACTCATGCGATTGTTGAGTGTAATTAGCCTTTAAATTGCCTACAATGTGTGTCAATTGTGAGATAAATGCTGTGTGCCAATCAGGGCTCTTTGGAGTCCATATCCCATGGACACGTGTGCATTGAGCTGACCCTCTATCCTCCTCAGTAAGCAGTGTTGTGTACATGTGCAGCTGCCTACAGAACGGAGAATAACCTAAACACCACTGAGTGGGTGTTATTTCATTGGGTCATTTCCCAGCGAAATGGCACTTCTAACCCAATTGTGTGTGATCCGAGGAGGTGGTGTCGAATGTGGGTCCATCCGCTCCTCCTGTAGCGTACTTATCGTGGCCATTTTCATAGGCTGTATTCTCAGTTACGCTGTCATCCAGATTAATTTTACGCAGGATTACCATACCCACATTTGACCGTCTCTTGGAGATTCTGCAGCCTGGCACCACATACCAGAATACCCAAATGCGGCAAAGTATTACACCTGAGGAACGGCTTCTCTTGATACTGATTTTGGTATTCCTTTCATTTGTGTGTTAAGGGGTGTCATGTCAGTAGGCCCTCAATACATCTGTGTTTAAACGTCCCATACACCTTAACCAAGTTGGGATGTACTGACTGTGTCCCTTATGTTTTGTTTTTTAAACTTTTTCTCTTACTTTTTTTGTTTTTGGTCTGTTGAGGTGGTGTTATTTCTAAATTGTTTCTGTATGTTTCCAGGCAACTGGGCTTTCCTTTGTGAGCTTACATGTGGAATTTCTTCTTGGCAGGTCGACGATTGGCCAAATTGTGCACAACACCTGTGCGGAGATGTGGCGTCGTTTGCAGCCAATTGTCCTTCCTGAGCCCACAGAAGCCGATTGGTATAGGATAGCTAATGGCTTCCATCAAACCTGTAATTTCCCCAACTGCATAGGTGCGCTTGATGGCAAGCATATACGAATCAAGAAGCCACCCAATTCAGGGACCCTTTTTTTTTAAATTACAAACATTATTTTTCAATTGTACTTCTAACTTTAGTTGACAGCAGCTATCAGTTAATTGTGGTGGATGTTGGTTCCCATAGGCGAACAGGTGACGCCAATATCTTCCGCAACTCCTTCTTGGGTCAACGCCTTATTAATAAGGATCTAAATGTACCACCATCTATACTGCTCCCAGGCTCCTTAGGAGCCCCTCTCCCCTTCATGCTAGTAGGTGATGAGGCGTTCCAGTTGATGCGGGAAGTTATGCTCTCATACCCCAGACGTGCCTTAGACTACCGGCGGCGTGTGTTTAACTGTAGGTTAACACGTGCAAGACGAATGGTGGAGTGTACATTTGGGATTCTAATTGTCAAATGGCGCATGTGAGACACATGTTGATTCGGTCATTAAAGCCAGTGTCATCTTGCATAATTTCACTTGCTTGCATGATCGATCTAATGTTAAATCCTCATGTGTCCATCAGTCAACCAATTAGTACCTGCCAGTAGTATTGGTTTCTAGGCGGAGGCAAGAGCCATCTGCACTCCACGTGCAGGAACAATTTGCTGATCATGTTGTGACACCCGAAGGGTCAGTCCCCTGGCAGGATGACTTTGTCACTGGGCCGTAACTGTTTGGTTCCTAACCACATTATCAATATAGATGGATTTATGTTGGCCCAGAAAACGGTAAACCATAACATGTCATGTACAATGTTACAATTATTGTTTGTTTATTATCTGTTATGTGTGAAGAAAACACAGACTTTTTTGGTTTTTTTAGCACATGTTATTCAGAAAAATAAAAACATCACAACAGAAACATATTTAGTTCATAAATCTCATTTGTTTGTATGGGTGCAATTAAACAAATAAAAATGACAGACACAGTATGTGTACATGACCCGTGTAAGAAAGGGTACACTAAAAAATACACCTCTACATGTTGGTGTAGGTGGTCTGGGTTTGTGTGTGGGCCTTGAGCACTTCCCTGGCTACAAAGTGCATTTAACACATCTAGAGCCTGGTGAAGGTTTTCATGTAAGGGCATATTGCCAACATACGTTTGCCTATTTGTTGGCAAATTGTGCCCCATGGGATCCTGCTGTTGTCTGCCTACAGCTGCTTCTGTGTGCTGTCTAATACTTTGTGGCATGCGCACAAAATCACCGCTCTGCTGCGCAATATGGCCACCCTGTTGCAGCTGGGTTGGTTGCTGATATGCTGCACCATACTGTGGTACACTGTACCAATCTGTGTTGTCTGACGTGGTTTGTAGATCTTATTGGTCCCGTGATTGTGTGATGGTCGACAAAATACCAGCTTGGTTGGGTGGGTGACATGAGGCCGACTGGAGAGGTATTTGGCAAATTGAGCATTTGCCGAAATGGGGGCCACAGTGGACAAGGAAATGGAGGTCTCCCAAGACTATGCGAGGCATGTGAGGATGCTGAGGCTGTTGGTACTGCAGGGTGCTGGGTGTCGGTCCTGTCAAGTAAATTATCAGGAGAGTTCTGTGACTGTTCCAGCATGTTGAAGACCATTTGTGGATGATTTGGTGGCACACAAGCATCCAGCACTATTTGGATGGCAGCCCTTGCACGCAGCCCTCAGTGGGCACGGTATCTCCCGCAAATAGCTGCTGAGGCTGCATGCAAAGGCTTCCTCTTCATCATCACTCACAGTCCTCGCAAGGTACTGCAAGAACCCCATGTCCACATCACGCCAGACAACTGCCTCCGACACCTTGAGCGACGTATCACCGGTGAGGAAGGGAGAGACCTGGCCTTGTGCAAGGTGGCTGTGGCACTTTGTCCTTGCTCGCTTGGTGGCTGGGGTTGGCCAGACGTCAATGGTGGCCCTTGTGATGGCTCCTCAGATGATTACGACTCCGGGACACCAGCACTCAATGATGGCAGGAGATCTTCATGGAACAACGAAGAGCCCACACCCTTGTCACCAGACTCTGCAGGTTCATCAACGTGGAGCTCAGACTCAGAGGCAGAAGTGTTCCTCAAGTTGGTGTCAGTTCTATGTTTGAACAAAGAACAACAACTACACTTGTGTTTACAAATCCACACTTATCATGCCCAGAAATTGGAAAGAAAAATACATACGGTCTCAGGTGCATCACAGGTGCAAGGAAAGATAGGCATTGAAAATAGATGTACACCCTCTTAGTTGGCGCAGCAGAGCCACTGGGTGGCACTTTGTTCAGCTTCCAGCGGTATTGGTCACGGCAACGTCTCCACCACTTAGCTACCATGACCACTTCATAATTTAAAAACCCACTGATTACCATTTGTACATACAGCACCGATTACATACTGACCCTTCTAGTTCAATTACAGTTGATTACACGTCTAGTCCAATTACAGTTGATAACTGTGAAGAATGATACATTACTAAGGTTTATCTGGATGTCCCGCGAGCTGTTGTCAAAACAGCGGAAAAGTTGCCTGGTGATGGACGTCCAAGAGGCATCCTTCTTCCTCCTGTCCGCATACCCTTGGTCTCTCGGGTCCCACAACTCTGGCCTCTCCTGGACCAGGACGATCAGCATTTCTATGTTTATATTGTAGGCCATGCTGTGTAGGATCCGTGGGGCTTCCTTCCAATAGTTCTCAGATTTCTGCCACCTTCTACTTCCTGAGTAGTCATGTGACGCTTCGTTATCAGCGCTTATTATGAGCTTCAGAGGATTTCAGCTGTGAAAAAAATGTTTCCGACTCGTATGGTCCGTGTGCGGTCCGTGATTTTGTCAGACCCATAGACTTGCATTGCTAAGTCTCACACGTGAATCCCATACTGTCGCAGCATGTTGCAATTTGTTTCTTGTTCATTATCCGGATAAGAAAAAAGGTTACACTATTGTTTAATATACTCTGGTATTACCACCGAATAGTGAACCTTACCACCATTATACAGTCGGCCATTTTTTGTTCTTATACATCTCCCTATAACACATCGTGTCCTGGTCTTTATGCATATTGATTAGCCCCAAGTTTGTATATGTATGTCTATTGTTTATTTTTACCTTAAATATTGATTGCTGCTACTCCATTGTCTGATCATCTATTGTATGTTCATGTTTCCTATTGGCCAGTGTTACGCCATTTCTGCTGCCTTATGTCCGAGGGCCCTTATGACTTTTAAATGTTTTTAAACTGTGTGTGTAGTGAATAAAGTTGTTCTCTATATCTTAATATTTATCTCCTTTATGGATTTTCTTGGTGTTGCTCCCATATATGCCCTAAGTTTTCTTTATCTATCTATATACAGAAATTCCCTGTCTGAATGGCAAAAAGTGAAAACCCATTGATTTTGCTGGGATTCCATTTCAGTGATCCGTTCGCTGCATTTCACTGCACAAAACAGATGAAAAAAAAATGGATTAAAACTGGTGTGTGTGAATACAGCCTAAATGTCCAGGCAATAAGAAGCTTTGCAGCAGTGTAAGTCTAATCGATTTAGTTTTTACTTTTTGTAAAAGGAGCAAATTTGAATTTCAAACGATCTGCACAATTCACTCCTCTCTGCTAGAATGTTTGACTGCAATCTAGTTGCTGCTTAGTTTTTAGTTAGATCAAGAAACATTTGCACAACATTTTAACAGGCCAAAAAACAGATAGCAACAGGATATGTTTTTATTTTTAAAGAGAACCTGTCACCCCCTTTGCACATTCTAAACTGTGCCCACCAGCTGTACAATGATGTAATTGGGGTTCCTGTAACCCATCTGTGTGCCCAGTCGTCCCCCTGCATAACTCAGAAATTAACTTTTATTCTCCTGCGCTGTATATAAATGACTCCTGAAAAGGTCCAGGAGGGTCTGCTCTCTGTGGTCCTCGCCACCCCCTGCCTGGAATACCCGCTCTGCTCTATTGAAACCGCCGCCCCTCCTGTGTATGCATGTTGAGTGACAGGCAATATTCTCGCGCCTGCGCAGTGACACAGGTCACTGTGCACCATTGAAGACCCAGTGCCTGAAATCTCGAGAGATACAACTGCACAGGCACAAGACTTCGGTACCAGCTTCAATGAAGCACGGTGACCTGTGCCACAGCACAGGTGCAAGAGTAGTGCACAGGAGGGGTGGCGGTTTCAATAGAGCAGGGCAGGTATTCCAGGACCACAGAGCGCAGACCCTCCCAGACCTTTTCAGGAGTCATTTACATACAGCACAAGAGAGAATAAAAGTTAATTTCTAAGGTATGCAGGGGGACGTCTGGGCATATAGAGGGGTTACAGGAAACCCAATTACATCATGTTACAGCTGCTGCGCACAGTTTAGAATGCCTAAATGGAGTGACAGGTTCCTTTAAATTTGGGAAATGGGAAATAATGGAGGGTCATATGTTATGTTATCTGCTGACATCCATTTCACAAGCAGCGACACCTCTAGTGAAAACAAATCCGATACAAACGCAATACAAACATATGCAAAACGGAAATCAAAGCATGGATTGTTTTTGCTCTGTTTCTAATGGAACCATTTTTTGTAATACTGGCTCTGTTACAAATAGATGAGAATTACACTGTGTGCAGAATTATTAAGCAAATGAGTATTTTGATCACATGATACTTTTTATACATGTTGTCCTACTCCAAGCTGTATAGGCTTGAGAGCCAACTAACAATTAAGTAAATCAGGTGATGTGCCAAACATTTCAAGCGTGATCACCGAACAATCAAGCGTTTCATGGCAAATAGCCAACAGGGTCGCAAGAAGCGTGTTGGGCAAAAAAGGCGCGAAATAACTGCCCATGAATTGAGGAAAATCAAGTGTGAAGCTGCCAAGATGCCATTTGCCACCAGTTTTGCCATATTTCAAAGTCTGCAACGTTACTGGAGTATCAAAAGCACAAGGTGTGCCATACTCAGGGACATGGCCAAGGTAAGGAAGGCTGAAAAACGACCACCTTTGAGCAAGAAACATAAGATAAAATGTCAAGACTGGGCCAAGAAATATCTTAAGACTGATTTTTCAAAGGTTTTATGGACTGATGAAATGAAAGTGACTCTTGATGGGCCAGATGGATGGGCCAGAAGCTGGATCAGTAAAGGGCAGAGAGCTCCACTCCGACTCAGACGCCAGCAAGGTGGAGGTTGGGTACTGGTATGTGCTGGTATTATCAAAGATGAACTTGTGGGACCTTTTCGGGTTGAGGATGGAGTGAAGCTCAACTCCTGGACCTACTGCCAGTTTCTGGAAAACAACTTCTTCAAGCAGTGGTAGAGTAAGAAGTTGGTATTGTTCAAAAAAACATGATTTTCATGCAGGACAATGCTCCATCACATGCATCCAACTACTCCACAGCGTGCAAAACACTACTAAGAAAAAGCAGCATCAGAAAAAACTTACCATCGATGCCAAAAACAAATACCAACACTGCACTTGCAGGATGCAGTCAGACCCCACTATGTAAAGCTAGCACAAGGTGCAGGCTACTAATAAATCACCTCAACCTACAAGGTGTGTGAGGCGACTTTCCATGCACATAATGGGCTTGCATAGGACACCATTCACACTGATTCATATGATGCAGAGTGTCTGAAAGCTACCCACTTGTTCTTCTGCCTGACCAAATGGGCCGCACAGTACAATACCTCTGCACCACTAGATGAATGGCGCCCTATGGGGCCCAACTGCACCCCGAATTGATAAAAAAAAGTGCAAAAAAGTTTTCTACATGATAAACAAAAAACTTCATAAATGGGATATTGGTTCATGCATTGGCCAAGACACTTAAGCTCATGATCACCGTCACGGATTCCCATGCTCATGAGTCCTAACAAATTTGTACAAAAATTACTAAGAAAAAGCAGCATCAGAAAAAACTTACTCCACAGCGTGGCTGGCCAGTAAAGGTGTAAAAGACATAATGACATGGCCCCCTTGTTCACCTGATCTGAACCCCATAGAGAACCTGTGGCCCCTCCTAAAATGTGAGATCTACAGGGAGGGAAAATAGTACACCTCTCGGAACAGTGTCTGGGAGGCTGTGGTGGCTGCTGCACGCAATGTTGATCGTAACCAGATCAAGCAACTGACAGAATCTATGGATGGAAGGCTGTTGAGTGGCATCATAAAGAAAGGTGGCTATATTGGTCATTAATATTTTTTGTTTTGTTTTTGCATGTCAGAAATGTTTATTTCTAATTTTTGTGCAGTTATATTGGTTTACCTGGTGAAAATAAACAAGTGAGATGGGAATATATTTGGTTTTGTTAAATTGCCTAATAATCCTGCACCTGCACAGATATCTTCCTAAGGCCCACGTCACACACACACAGATATTTTTGCAGATATTGTTCACAGATCTCTGGTTGCAGTGAAATTATGGACACATTAATCCATTTATATACGGCTACAAAATGGAGCAATGTGTCCATGATTTCACTACAACCAGAGATCTGTGAACAATATCTGCACAAATATCTGTGTGTGTGACGTGGGCCTATGATAGCCAAATCTAAAAAAAAACACTCCAACTTCCAAAAATATTAAGCTTTGATATTTATGAGTCTTTTGGGTTGATTGAGAACATAGTTGTTGATCAATAATAAAAATAATCCTCTACCATACAACTTGCCTAATAATTCTGCACATAGTGTAGACATGTAAATAAAGCCTCAGGTAACTATTCTATAATGAAAACAAAAGAAATCATATGCACCTTGTCATATTCTAAATAATAATTTTAAAGGGTTGTTTCTAGGAATAATGTTCTTTATTCCATTTTCTTCTCCATTCCATCACTGCTTGTCATTGTTTCCAGGCATTAGCAATGATGTAACTGTACGCCAAGTATCGAGGGCTTGTACCATGATAAAGCGAAATACAGAAACAATACCAGATACCGTAGTTCTCAGAGAAATTGATCTTTATAATGGAGGAACAATAAAGTACCGTATATACTCGTGTATAAGCCGAGTTTTTCAGCACATAAAATGTGCTGAAAAGTCCCCCCTCGGCTTATACACGGGTATATACGGTAGCCCCAGCTTTATACAGCCCCCCCGTGGTATCCAGGGCCCCCCTTGCTGCACCTGTAAAGGAAGATGTCAGTATACTTATCGCTGCCGCCGCTGCTCCGCTGCTCGGTCACCGCGCTGCTGCGGGTCTTCATGCTTCCTGTTCCTTCTCCGGCGCTCAGGAAATGACGTCATTGTTTGAGCGCCGGAGAAGGAACAGGAAGCATGAAGACCCGGAGCAGCGCGGTGACCGAGCAGCGGAGCGGCGGCGGCAGCGATAAGTATACTGACATCTTCCTTTACAGGTGCAGCAAGGGGGGCCCTGGATACCACGGGGGGCTGTATACAGCTGGGGCTGCTGTATACAGCTGGGGCCCCTGTATACTAATGGGGGGGGGGTCTGTATACCTCTGGGGCTGCTGCTGTATATACCCCCTGGGGCTGCTGCTGTATATACCCCCTGGGGCTGCTGCTGTATATACCCCCTGGGGCTGCTGCTGTATATACCCCCTGGGGCTGCTGCTGTATACTACCACTGGGGCTGCTGCTGTATACTACTACTGGGGCTGCTGTATACTACTACTGGGGCTGCTGTATACTACCACTGGGGCTTCTGTATACTACTACTGGGGCTGCTGCTGTATATACCACTGAGGCTGCTGTATACTACTACTGGGGCTGCTGTATACTACCTCTGGGGCTTCTGTATACTACCACTGGGGCTGCTGTGTATACCTCTGGGGCTGCTTTATACTACCACTGGGGCTGCTGTATATATCTCTGGGGCTGCTGTATACTACCACTGGGGCTGCTGCTGTATATACCACTGGGGAGGCTGCTGTATATACCTCTGGGGCTGCTGTATACTACCACTGGGGCTGCTGTATATATCTCTGGGGCTGCTGTATACTACCACTGGGGCTGCTGCTGTATATACCACTGGGGAGGCTGCTGTAACACTGCTGGGGCCTGTATGTACCACTGGGGAGGCTGCTGTATACTACCACTGGGGAGGCCTGTATACCACTGCGGGGGCCTGTATACCACACTGCTGGGGGCTGTATACCTGTGCTGGGGTCCACCCTCGGCTTATACACGAGTCAATAGGTTTTCCCAGATTTTGGGTGCAAAAGTAGGGGGGTCGGCTTATACACGGGTCGGCTTATACACGAGTATATACGGTAGCTAGGTTCTCTGATAAAACAGCAATGGTTACCAACAGATCAAAGTAACATACACCCGATCAGGGTTGACCGCTGCCCCAATGAAACTAACCTGGAATATCATGGAATTTGTGCAGCAACTTTACCTAAGGCGGCCGTCACACGCTACAATATCGTGAGCGATATTGTAAGCGATCACGTGCACGCGCGATCGCTAACAATATCGCTCACATCGTTGGTGAGCTGTCACACAGACAGACTCACCAGCGATGTGGGCCAGCGAGATCGCTGGTAACTATGGTACACATCGGGTTACTAGGCGCCGCACGGCGCTTAGTAACCCGACATTTACCATAGATACCATCTCCCAGCATAGGCTCTGCCGCTGGGAGATCGTTCATCGTGGTGTCACACACCACGATGAAGCAGATTGAACAAGCGATGATCGCTTGATATGAGCTCTGGCTCTCATATCTACGATCTAACGATCAAGCGATTTTACATTGTAAAATCGCTTGATCACACGTAGCGATGCACAAACGATATCGCTTAAGCGATCAAAAAGCAGATCGCTTAAACGATATCGTTCGCAATATTGAAACGTGTGACGGCCGCCTAAGATACACCATGCCTAGTGCAGGAGCATGAAAACTACTCTAGTGGCGTAGGTTTAATTACTAAGAGCACGGAATGGCCTGTTGGTGGGACAGTACAATAGTTCACAAACTTATTCACAATTGCAAAACTACCCTCCCTGGAATCCACATACAGCAAAAGCTACCAGGGTACTAAACCTAAACACTTAATGCAGTCTAAATTTGAGAAGAATTCAGTTGTTTTTATAAAGACTGCAGCCTACCTGGCCTACTTTTTTGCTAAACCCTAGATTGTGCGTGCACACTTCCCGCCAAGATGTCTGTGGCGAGGCCTGAGCTCAGGACTTATGTTTTGAAGGTTTCACAGTGCTTTCCCTCCATCTGAGTCTCGGGGAACGAGCATTGGGGTCTTTACTTGGCAAATTAAGGGAAAATCTCTTAACTGGCAACCGACAATCCTCCACACAGGTCAAAAAGGGGGTTCGAAGAGGGATTCACCTCTGCTAGCACATGGAGATGCTCTCACTAAACTAGACCTTTTCTTCCTGACTGGTGCAGATTCACATACATATCATTTTGGCATCACTCACATCCACTAAGCACCAGTCAATTGCTTTTTGAGAACCAGGATTAATCCTCTTGAAAGTTGTATAGAGTCAAGTCACAGCCCATCTGTACACTGTGAAGTCCGCTGGGAACTAATATCCTGTACTAATTATATGGAACACTCAGGTATCTCTTAGCTAGTGACAATGACTAACTGAACAAGGTTATGGTGAGAAACTCTGTATATTACACACTTCATTGAAAATAATCGTGAAGTGCAACAAGGGAGCAAAGTTCAGGAAATAAACAATAAACAGAAAAGTCACCAGAAATAGTTCATCCTCAGTAATGCCAGTAAGGAAAGTCTCTTGGGAGAAACTCTCACTGGGAAATGCAGTTTAGTATAAAACACAGTCCACACTTAGGAGGCCTGGGTTAGGTAATTCTCTAGAATGAGTCCCAAAACCATGCAGAGCAGTGAGCCTTAGGAAGTCCAAACTGTCCAGAATATGGCTGCTAAACACTTAACAACAATAAGCCACCAAAAGCAGACATGGCTTACATGATCAGGGCTGCAGGCTGGCAGATGTTTAGAAAACTTATAGGCAGCAAATTGCAGGTGAATCACAGAGCAGAATAGGTGCTGGACAGAACTGAGCCAGACTTACTGGGAGGGCAATCTTGAGAAGCAAGTAGCCAGGAATTAACGCAGGATATTTAAGGACTAGATGTGGCCGATTTCTAACGCATCGGGTATTCTAGAGAATGTATGTAGTTGACAGAACTTGTTCAGTCACGTGACTGTAACTACTATACCTGTAAAGGAAGAGATCATTATACTTATGTGTCGCTGCCGCGTCGCTTGTCACCAGCGCCGCGCTATTCCGGTCTTCATGCTTCCTTCTCGGCGTCAAGAAATGACGTCAATTCCTGTGCGCCGGGGAAGGAAGCATGAAACCGGAATTGCCTGGTGGCGTGACAGAGCGCCGCAGCGACACGATAAGTATAATGATCTTTTCATTTACGTGTATGCCAGAAGCAAGGGGGGGCCCTGTATAACACTGATACCGCTCTGTATACACCACTGGGCCTGCTGCTGTATACCCCACTGGGGTTGTGCTGTTATACACCACTGGGGCTGCTGCTGTATACACCACTGGGGCTGCTGCTGTATACACCACTGGGGATGCTGCTGTATACTACCTCTGGGGCTGCTGCTGTATACTACCTCTGGGGCTGCTGCTGTATACACCACTGGGTCTGCAGCTGTATACACCACTGGGGATGCTGCTGTATACACCACTGGGGCTGCTGCTGTATACACCACTGGGGCTGCTGCGGTATACACCACTGGGGTTGCTGCTGTAACACTGCTGGGGCCTGTATATACCAATGTGGAGGCTGCTGTATACCACACTGCTGGGGGCTGTATACCTGTGCTGGGGTCCACCCTCGGCTTATACACGAGTCAATAGGTTTTCCCAGGTTTTGGGGGCAAAAGTAGGGGGTCGGCTTATACACAGGTCGGCTTATACACGAGTATATACGGTATATATATAGCAGTGCTATGGTATATGGCGGTATAGTACAGTACATGTATAGCAGCACTATAGTATATGGCGGTACATTATAGTACATGTATAGCAGCCCTATACTGTAGTATATGGCGGTACATTATAGCACATGTATAGCAGCACTATAGTATATGGCGGTATATTATAGTACATATACAGATGCACTATGGTATATGGTGGTACTTTATAGTACATATAGAGCAGCGTTATAGTATATAGATGGTGGCCCGATTCTAATGCATCGGGTATTCTAGAATATAGAAATAGAGATTGCATGGGGAAAGCGGTGAGGGCTGAATTGGGAGAACTTTGAAGAAGGAGCGGCGGGGAAAGGACGGCGTGGCAGGGGGGAGGAGGGAGGACAGAGTGGCAGGGGGGGGAGGACAGAGGACAAAGCGGCGGGTGGGGAGGATGGAGCAGCACAGGCAGGGGGAGGACGGAGGATGGAGTGGCGGAGGGGAGGAGGATAAAGAAAGGAGTAGGAAGCGGTGGGGTGGGGGAGGATGGAGTGGCACAGACAGGGGAGGATGGAGCACAGAGTGGCGGGGGGGAGGAGGACGGAGGACGAAGCGGCGGGATGGGGAGGCAGAGCAGCACAGGCAGGGGGAGGACGGAGGATAGAGTGGCGGGAGGTAGGAGGATAAAGGAAGGAGGAAGCGGTGGGGTGGGGGAGGATGGAGTGGCACAGGAAGGGGGAGGATGGAGTGGCGGAGAGTAGGAGGACAAAGGAAGGAGAAGGAAGCGGTGGAGGAGGATGGAGCAGCACAGGCAGGGGGAGGACGGAGCACAGAGCGGTGGGAGGAGGAGGATGGAGGACAAAGCAGCAGGGTGGGAAAGGATGGAGCAGCACAGGCAGGGGGAGAACGGAGTATGGAGTGGCAGAGAGGAGGAGGACAAAGGAAGGAGGAGGAAGCGGTGGGGTGGGGTAGGATGCAGCGGCAAAGGCAGGGGGAGGATGAAGCGGCATGGGAAGGTCGGAGCACAGAGCGGTGGGAGAGTGGAGGATGGAGGACGAAGTGGCGGGGTGGGGGAGGCCGGAGCAGCAGAGGCAGGGGAGGACGGAGGATGGAGTGTCGGAGGGGAGGCGGACAAAGGAAGGAAGAGGAAGCGGTGGGGTAGGGGAGGACGGAGCGGCAGGGGGAGGATGGAGCACAGAGCAGCGGAGGGGAGGAGGACGGAGGACAAAGCGGTGGGGTGGTGGAGGACTTTGCAGCACAAGCAGGGGGAGGATGGAGGATGGAGGGGAGGAGGACAAAGAAAGGAGGAGGAAGTGGTGGAGGAGGATGGAACGGCACAGGCAGGGGGAGGACGAAGCACAGAGCGGTGGGAGCATCAGGCATTGGCTGGAGAAGGGGTCCTGTGTCACCCCCCTTCAGATTTGATTGGAGACAGCGTCTCTCTCCAATCAGATGTGGGGGCAGCGTGACCGGTGGGTCCCCTCCATCCTCAGCATCTGACTGCGCCACCAATTCTGGGCCCTCCGCTGTCTCCCTTTGGCTGCCAATTTGCCACCCTGGCTTCCCATCCCCCATCCTGGCCTCCGATCTCCCCAACCTGGCCTCCCTCCGATATCCCCCTGCTCTCCGATCTCCCCCCGCTGATCACATTCTCCCCTTCTCCTCTTCCTGCTCCAGACTTCCTCACCTGTGTTCTTTCTTCTCCCTCTGTCCTCCGGTCTTCTCTGCGCTGTCCTCTTCCTGCCGTTGTCCTGCTGCTTCTGTCAGCTCCTCTGCACACTCATCTCCCGGCATGGAAATGAGGGTGCAGAGGAGCAGTGTCACTGCCAGGGCACAGCATCTTTGTGATTGCTGTGCCCTGGCTCTGTATTAACCCCCTAAATGCTGTGATCACTGCGATCACAGCACTTAGCAGCCAATCACTATGGAAACGCTCGCCCAGAGACTACAACATGGGAACACTTGATCCCTTGTTGTAGTCTTTGGGGTCAAAGTCATGGTGCACAGTATGGCAATGATCTGCCGTACCGTGCACCATGACTCTGACCCCAAAGACTACAAGGGATCAAGTGTTCCCTTGTTGTAGTCTCTGGGTTCAGCGTCATGGTGCACTGTATGGCAATGATCTGATATAGTGTGCACCATGACTCTGACTCCAAAGACTACAAGGAATCAAGTGTTCCCTTGTTGTAGTCTATGGGGTCAGTGTCATGGTGCACTGTATGGCAGATCATTGCCATACAGCGCACAATCACTGTGACCCAAGAGACTACAACAAGAGGACACTTAATCCCTTGCTGCAGTCTTCTGGATGTAGCAGAGGCGATTGAACGTCATGTGACCATCGGTTTTGACTACATCGGAGGGAGTGGGAGTAATAAAGATGGAGTCTTAATTTGTATGTGTTTTTTTTCTAATAAAATGATTTTTCTCTGTGTGGTATATTTTTTTAACTATTTATTAGAGATTCCTAATGGCTGCGTCTAACATTGACCCGACATTATGAATCTTGGGCTTAGTATCAGCTGCCAATACAAAAGCTGGTATTAACCCCTTTATTACCCAGTTTGTCACCGGCACCAGGGCAACTGGAAGAGTCTGGGTACAGCGCCATAAAATGGCGCTTCAATGAATCCGCCATTTTCTGGGGCGGCTGCGGGCTGCAGAATGGGGGGCCCAGAACGCATGGGCTTCTTCATGCTGAGGATTCCAGCCCCCAGCTGCCAAGTTGTACCAGCTGGGCCAAAAAAATAGAGGAGCCCCACGTCATTTTTTTTTTAGAATTAGTTCTAGAAATAAAAAAAATGGGCTTCGCTGTATTTCTGGTTGCCAGACAGGTATAACGAGGCAGTTGGGGGTTGGTGGCGGTCCGTAGCTCCCAAGTTGTACCTGGCTGGACCAAAAATATGGCGGAGCCCCACGTCATTTTTTTTTTCTAAAATCAGTTCTAGAAATTAAAAAAAAGGCCTTCGCTGTATTTTTGGTAGCCAGCCAGGTACAACTTGGCAGCTGGGGGGGCTGGAATCCTCAGCGTGGAGAGACCCAAACGTTATGGGTTCCCCACTGCAAATTGCAACCCACAGCCACCCAAGAAAATAGCTCATTCATTAGAGCCATAATTTTCTGGTGCTGTACCCCAACTCTTCCAGTTGCCCTTGTGCTGGTGGCACACGGGTTCTCCATATGCGACATAGTGTCTACTAGCAATTTCAATGAAAAATTAGCTCCAATTGTTAGCGGAAACCATGTCACGTATGGAGAGCCCCTGTGTGCCTAAACATATGAGCTCCCCCACAAGTGACCCCATTTTGGAAACTAGACCTCCCAGGGAACTTACCTAGATGGGTGGTGTGCATTTTGATCTCCCAGGTGCTTCAAAAATTAATCCGTAAAAATGAAAAAAGAAAACATTTGTGGGATAAAAAGTACTTTTTCATATTTATGGATCAATTTGTGAAGCACTGGGGGCTCAAAGTGCTCACTATGCATCTTAATAAGTTCCTTGGGGGGTCTAGTTTCCAAAATGGGTCCCTTGTGGGGGAGTTCTAATGTTTAGGCACATAGGCACTCTCCAAACGCGACATGGTGTCCGCTAAAAACTGAACTGATTTTCCATTCAAATTGTTAGCGGACACCATGTCGCGTTTGGAGAGCCCCTGTGTGCCTAAACATTGGAGCTCTCCCACAAGTGACCCCATTTTGGAAACTACCAAGGAACTATCTGGATGCATAGGGAGCACTTTGAACCCCCAGGTGCTTCACAAATTGATCCATAAAAATGAAAAAGTACCTTTTTTTCACAAAAATGTTCTTTTAGCCAAATTTTTTTCATTTTCACATGGGCAACAGAATAAAAGCATCCTAAAATTTGTTGGGCAATTTCTCCTGAGTACATTGATACCTCATATGTGGATAAAATCCACTGTTTGGGTGCACGGCAGGGCTCAGAAGAAAAGGAGCGCCATTTCTCTTTTTGAATGGAAAATTAGCTCAAAAAGTCAAATTGCGCTACTTCCCTTTTGAGCCCTGCCGTGCGCCCAAACAGTGGTTTATGACCACAATGAGGTATCATTGTACTCAGGAGAAATTGCACAATAATTTTTAGGATCCATTTTATCCTGTTGCCCATGTGAAAATAAAAGAATTGAGGCTAAAAGAACATTTTTGTTAGAAAAATTAAAATGTCCATTTTTTCCTTCCACTTTACTTTAGTTCCTGTGAAGCACCTGAAGGGTTAATAATCTTCTTGAATGTAGTTTTGAGTAGCTTGAGGGGTGCAGTTTTTGGAATGGTGTCACTTTTGGGTGTTTTCTATCATTTACACCCCTCAAAGGAACTTCAAATGCGATGTGGTCACTAAAAAAAATGGTTTTGTACATTTTGCTGGAAAAATGAAAAATTGCTGATGACCTTTGAACCCTTATAACTTCCTACCAAAAAAAAAGTTTTTTTCAAAATTGTGCTGATGTAAAGTAGACATGTGGGAAATGTTATTTATTAACTATTTTGTGTCACATAACTCTCTGGTTTAGCAGAATAAAAATTCAAAAATGTAAAAATTGCTAAATTTTTGCCAAATTTTTTTCACAAATAAACGCAAAAATTATCAACCTGAATTTAATACTAACATGAAGCCCAATATGTTAAAAAATCTCAGAATCGCTAGGATCCGTTGAAGCGTTCCAGAGTTATTACCTCATAAAGAGACACTGGAGGGAATTGCCAAAATGCCAAGGTATTTAGGGTCAAAATAGGCTGGGTCCTGAAGGGGTTAATGATGGGTCACATAGCAGCTAAAATAATGCTTTTTTGTGCCATGTGACTTATTTTCTCACATTTTTCTGTGCTATTTTAAAAACTGCATTTTATGGTTGTGTGGGTGAGGCCAGCAGCTGATAGGGAGCAGTGCAATGAGATACCAGAGAAAGAGCAAGAGAGATCCTGAGTTGTGTGGGGAGTCAGCAGAGAAGGGCTTAACAGAGATCCTGACTGAGCTGTGTGGAGCCAGATGACAGATCAGAAGCTTGTGCCAAGGCAAAAGGAGTTCACACTGATCCTGACACTTGCTTAACAACTATGCTGTAATCTGAGCTAATCTGATACATTGTTTCCTCACCAGCTGCAGTCAGGAGTGTGGCCACACCCTGTTTCCCTTATATGGTTATATGCCCGTATTCACTGTGAAGACAGATCTGACTGAGAATGTGTTGGCTTCACACAGAGTGTAGTGGGGACAACTTGTCTAAGGTTTATGAATGGTTTTCCACCAGAATTCTCTTATGAAGTATATTTGAAAGTTTATTAAAATCATTTGCTCTACATTATCATGAAATAATATTTATACAGTGGTTACGCTTTAAGTTGTTGATTGGCTAGGAGCAGCTGATAGATTTTTCCAATGTTCCTCTCTTTTGTCCTTTTCAGTTTATTGCATACTGATCACAGCTGCTGTAATAGATCTCTTTTACAAGCCAGTGGTAATACAACTACTCATATTATGGCTATTCTCTATATGAAGTAAGATATTTTTACAATAAGGAAAATTCATGCAGTAGATTATGAGCAAGTGTTTGGATACTGAATGAAATATTCTAACTACACATTTACATTAACCTAGTCATCAAGACTCACTTAGCAAATAATTATAATTCAGCATTAAGCTTTTGTTACTTTAGAAAAGAACTTTCTGTACATGATTCCTTGGGCGCCTGGGACATATTGGTTTGTAGCTTTTTGCTCATCTTACAACAAAACAAACTATATACATACTTCCGACATCTTGATGAAGCATAGTAATACATTAAAGGGTCAAGACAACTACTTATGCTACTGATACAAGCACAAAGAATGTATGAGAAGTATAGAGACTCAGAATGTCCATCAATGAAGTGCAGATAATGCATTAGAAAGATAATATTGGTTGGAGCAAAGCAAATAATGAACACAGAAAGGACAGTAATGGTTAAAATTATAGCTCTTTTTCTTTTAGCAGAATTTCCAATTCCCTCTGGGCTTTTACTCAAGGTTCGAATAATTTCAATGTAGCAGAATATTGTGACGAATAGCGGAAGAAAGAAGAAGATGGAAGAAAAGGCAGTAAAGTAGTACATGTAGAAGTTCTGTTGGTCTTTTAATTCCAGCACATCATGGCAAGTTCTAATGTTAATAAATAAATGTAGAGAGTTTGCTTAGTAAGCAGAAGAGGAACGGAGCTAGCAATGGATAGAAGCCAGATGAAGACACATACTAGCCAAACTCGCTTTTTTGTTCGCCAGGAACGAGATTGTATTGGAAACACTACAGCCAGGTATCTGTCCACACTCATACTTGTCATGATCAGGATGGAGCAATACATGTTGCAGTAAAATGCCGAAATGGCAAATCGGCACATTCCTTCTCCAATTTTCCAGTTGTTCCCAGAGAATCTATAAACAATGTAAAAAGGCAACACAGCAACAAAGAGCACATCAGCTGTCGCCAAGTTCAGCATGTATATCACTGCTGGCGTTTTTACTTTTATCTTCAATAGAAACATTAGAATCGCCATTAGATTTAGTGGCAGGGCCACAGTGAACACCACAGTGTAGACCGATGGTACGAACTTGGTCAACCATGAGCTAGAAAGGTAGAATTTTGTATAAATTGAAATTCCATTTTCAATAAAAGGATCTGCAATAGAAAATAAAGATTTGTTTGTTATTTCAAAGATGACATTATTCAGGATAGGAATTAGTATAGAAGAAGATAAATTGGCAATTCTTGCATCTTTATTTATTATTACCGTAATTGACTTCTTTATTGTGACCCAACTTAGGCTGGTTTCACACTAGCATTTTTTGGAATCTGGGGGCATGCGGAAAAGCCTGTAATGGTGCGGGAGCATCTGGTTGCATATTTCACAAGGATCCGGTGGGTGGTTCTGACCATGCACAGTTAACAGAAGACGGACCAGAAATCCAGATCCACTGG
This sequence comes from Allobates femoralis, assembly GCA_033576535.1. NCBI lineage: Eukaryota > Metazoa > Chordata > Amphibia > Anura > Aromobatidae > Allobates > Allobates femoralis. The sequence goes on from JARQOC010000003.1 coordinate 779,718,491, forward strand.
AAATCGGACACCGGATGAATCTGTGTCACATAGACCCCCAATCGCATTTTACCCCTGGTGTCCAATTTCCAGTGGATCTGGATTTCCGAGTAGATCCGGGGATTCACGTTTTTTTTCACGGAGACCAAATTGCAACAAGATGCAGACTTTGTCTCCGCAAAACATCTGTTAACTCCTCCATCCACCTGGATCCGGGGCGAACCGTGCACAACTGGATGCACCTGCAAGTGTCTCCAGTCCCTTTGAAACTCAATGGGGCCAAAAACTGATGCAGATGCAACCAGTTTAGGCCAGATTCACATGGATGCTGAAAAAACGGCAGTGTGAAACCAGCCTTACACTCTTTTTATCATTTTTTTGCACATCATGCAATGCTAAATACATTGGTTGTACTATAGAAAACTAAAGCTTCTTCAGGTAAAGCTAAACATTTTCTTGAAAAATACAATGAGATTTAAATAGTTTTTGTTTCTTTAGAGAGGATTAACAAATTTAGACAAGGTTGGAATTGGAGGAAAACACTGCTAAAAAGGAAAGCCTTTTGATGTACATCTACTAGTGATGAGCAAGCACTAATTGCTCTAGTGCTTGTTATTCAAATAGTGCAGGTCCGATGCTTGGATGGGCTCAATTTTGTAATGGGTATAATAAAAGTCAATGGGACATACAAGCATTTTTCTGGCAGACCCCCCTAGGAGGGCTGGGGGAAAAGGAAAATTGCTGACGTGCAGGGAAACGGCATTCAAAAGGAATGGGATCAGCATAGGGAAGATGCCTGGACACATCTATGACATCCAGGTCACTGCTGGGAAGTAAATAAATAAATAATTTAAAAACAAAGCATGGGGCCCCTCTATTTTTCATAACCATCCAGGTTAAGACTGTGTTATCAGTCTGGGAAAGTCCATGGTTATTTGGCCCTTTTTGTCCCAACTAAATATACCAGCCCATAGCCGCCCCAGAATTGGCTAATCATATGCGCCAATTTTTACGCTTTATTTTATAGTATACACACATTTACATAAATAAGCTTTTTGCATACCTGTTATATTGTATGTTGCAGCAAAGTAGATAAAAGAGAATTGTACAGAGTTGTTTTGAAAACCTGAAACAGAAGAAAAATTATAATTTCAAATATAGAATTTATGTTAAACATATCTAATTTCAGGAGAGAACCAGGGAGAAATTTAGTCTGCATGTGAAGGTAAGTGTTCAAATAACATATAAGAACCAGCAAGCAGAGGCAAATCTCAACAGTGTGTATATTACACATGTGTACATTGCACACTGTTCAAATTCTGCATGATGCAGTTACTGTCAAAGTTACTCTCAGGTCTAGAAAACAAATGAGAGTTTGTAAAAGAGAAACCACTTGTTCTTTATTAAAAATGTAACTTTCCATTTTTTTATTCCTAATATTGTCCATGGTAGTTGGAGATACACTTTCTTAATTAGGCTGGTTTCACGCTACTGTTTTTTGGTATCCATGTGAATCGAGCTGAAACTATATGCACCCGCATCCTTTTTTGACCCCAATGACTTTCAGTGAGGCCGCAGGAACTTGTGGGTGCATCCAGTTCTTCCCGTTTCCCCGGATTCAGGTGTCCACATTTTTTTCACTGAGACCAAAATCGCAATTTGGAGCGATTTTGGTCTCTTTTTCAAAACCGTGAACACCAAGATCTGGGGCACTATGGGTTCAATTAGTATGTGGCTCTATGGAACCCAGATCTGTTGGAATCCAGATCCTGCTGGATGCAGACGCTGGATCCAGGTTTTTGAGCTGAGCATGCTCAGAACCAAATTTTAAATTACACACCCACTAGGCGTGTCATTTACAACCGGATCCAGCTAATAAAGGTAATCAACCGGATGCAACAGGTTGCTCACAAACCGGTATTATCATTGATCCGTGAAATCCGGGAGGATTCAGGTTTTTCCTGCATTCCCCAGGATTCCAAAAAATGGTAGTGTGAAACAAACCTTACTTGTATAAATGGCACAACAGGATGTGTACGTTTTATGGCAACTTCATGAGCATTAATTCGCAAAAATGTTAAAGATTGTTACAATTATTAGGAGGTCACAGAGTACTGACAGGTTCAAAATTGACAATTGATATACTCTAGGTATATCTACAGCAGAAATGCTTATGAATATCACAATACAAACAGCGCACGTAATTAAGGTCTCTTAGACCTGATGAGACCAGTGTACTTACTTTGAAAATATATGTCAATATAAGTGTAAGATCTCATAAAGAAACAAACCAAGGAAAAACATATATCAAGAGATTCATATATACACCCACCAGTACAGAAGAAAAACCTTCAAAAGATACATTTTATTAGGTATATATTAAAGGTATATATTAAAACCTGAATTTTTAAAGGTACTCTAAGGAAACACCATAAATACAGTAGAGACAGTATATACACACAAAAATGCTTATAACTTATTACCAGAGCTACAAAAAAAGAGGAGGGAAGGAAAATATTAGATAACCACAGTTGGATTACTTAGCTAAATAGAAGTTATCCTCAGGGTCCGTTGTACCTGAGGCAGAGGCATACAGCCAATGGCGGAAGACCACACGGCTGAGTCAGGGAGCCCTGCCCAGCACCGCACTTTCAACTGTATTTGCATTGTGGATGCTGATACATTTGAAAACAGTGGTGAAAGAGGGAACGCTCTGCAGGAAGGACTGAGGAGCTGTCAAATAGACTAAATGAAATTGAGTTTAAACTTTAAAATGTGGCTATATAGCTATTCCAAAATGGACTATCAGAGTAAATACACCACCCTCATCACAGTCAATCAATGTAGCAAGGTTGAGCTAATGGCACGCCCCCCAGTGCCGTGGGGTACTCGGAATCGGGTGAACAGTTCTGCTGGGGAGTCACATGCATCGAGACCCGGCTCCGTGACCCTGGTGGTGTCAATAAAAGCTCAGGGAATACGGGTTTAGGGATGGTTGTCGTGACAGCACCCGTGGTATTCGGCTATGGATGGCCGAATAGCACCCGTGGTATTCGGCTATGGATGGCCGACGCTGCGGTGCGGAACCTCTGGGGATGATGGGAGTGCAACTTTGATGGTTTCACTCCCCAAGGGTGGAGTGGTTCCCCAGGGCAACCAGTAAAGTTTATGGTGGTGGTAGGCCATTGGGGGTGCAGGACTGAGGGCATGGAATAACTGACAGATACACAGTACGTAGTCTCCATTACCTTTACTGGTAGTTGCAGATAGAAACCAGGATACTGTCCACACGTGATGTTGTGAATCTGGGTGGCCTGGAAGCAAGTTGGGGATCTCCTCACCCGGTGAGTTCTGAGGCCTCCCTGTTGCGCTACTCCTTGCTGGTCCTGGCTGCCTGTAGCTAAGCTGTGACCCTCTCCTCCTGCTTGTAAGTCTCTCACCTGTATGGCAGGCAGCTCAAGACCTTCCTGGGCACCACTCCTTTTGTTACTGTCCCTGAGCTTTCCAATGCTGCTTTGCCTCCTGGGCTTTGTTGTGGCTGGGAGACTTGGAATCTCCCGCTCTCCGGTTTTGGCTGCTGGGCAGGGACGTCACTATGCATTAAGAATCGGGGCTGCAGCCCCGATTCTTAAGCATAGAGCCCCGAATCTCGCTGGCGTCAGCTGTCTGGGGGGCCCGGAGGTGATCTGCTGCAGGACAGCGTCTCCTGCCCTGCATCCTCCGATGGCTGTGGGACAGTGGGCGCTGTTAATGTGCCCCTGATAGTTGGCCCCCGGGAGCCCCCCTGTGTGCTGCTACGGCCCCCTCCCCTCTCACTCCTAACCTGTCACTGTGTGCAGCTATGTGGCAGACGCTCTGAGCTGCTGGAGGACCACAGATCATAGATGTCAGGACCAGGCTCAGTGCAGATGGGCATGTGAATCACATGCCCTTCTGCACTGAGCCTGCAGCTGAAGTCTATGACCTGTAGTTCTCCTCCAGCAGCTCAGAGATGATCGCGTCTGCCACATACTAGCTGCATGCAGGTTAGGAGTGAGAGGAGAGAGGGTCCCCCAGCACACAGGGAGCAGGGCCCCCCAGAACACAGGGAGCCTGGCCCCCCCAGCACACAGGGAGCCTGGCCCTCCCAGCACACAGGGAGCCGGGCCCCCCAGAACACAGGGAGCCTGGCCCCCCCCCAGCACACAGGGAGCCTGGCCTCCCCAGCACATAGGGAGCCTGGCCCCCCCAGCACATAGGGAGCCTGGCCCCCCCAGCACACAGGAAGCCTGGCCCCCCCAGCACATAGGGAGCCTGGCCCCCCCAGCACACAGGCAGCCTGGCCCCCCAGCACATAGGGAGCCTGGCCCCCCCAGCACACAGGGAGCCTGGCCCCCCCCAGCACATAGGGAGCCTGGCCCCCCCAGCACACAGGGAGCCTGGTCCCTATGTCAGGAACAAAAACACAGTGCCCAGGGGCCCACAGCAGAGGGGACCCCGGGGCTGCTCTGTGTTCCTGGAGTTGCACTGTGTGCCCATGGCTGAGCTGTGTGCCCATGGCTGAGCTGTGTGCCCATGGCTGCGCTGTGTGCCCTGGGCTGCGCTGTGTGCCCGGGGCTGCGCTGTGTGCCCGGGGTTGCGCTGTGTTCCCGGGGCTGCGCTGTGTGCCCGGGGTTGCGCTGTGTTCCCGGGGCTGCACTGTGTGCCCGGGGCTGCGCTGTGTGCCTGGAGCTGCTCTGTGTGCCCGGGGCTGCGCTGTGTGCCCGGGGCTGCGCTGTGTGCCCGAGGCTGTGCTGTGTGCCCGAGGCTGCGCTGTGTGCCCGGGGCTGCGCTGTGTGCCCGGGGCTGCGCTGTGTGCCTGGAGCTGCGCTGTGTGCCCTGGGCTGCACTGTGTGCCCTGGGCTGCACTGTGTGCCCGGGGCTGCGCTGTGTGCCTGGAGCTGCTCTGTGTGCTCGGGGCTGCGCTGTGTGCCTGGAGCTGCTCTGTGTGCCCGGGGATGCGCTGTGTTCCCGGGGCTGCACTGTGTGCCCGGGAATGCTCTGTGTGCCTGGAGCTGCGCTGTGTGCCCTGGGCTGCACTGTGTGCCCGGGGCTGCGCTGTGTGCCTGGAGCTGCGTTGTGTGCCCGGGGCTGCGCTGTGTGCCCGGCGCTGCGCTGTGTGCCCGGGGCTGCGCTGTGTGCCCGGAGCTGCTCTGTGTGCCTGGAGCTGCTCTGTGTGCCCGGGGCTGCTCTGTGTGCCTGGGGCTGCTCTGTGTATCCAGGGCTGCGCTGTTTATGTCTAGTGCCCACTGCTCTGCAGATCATGTATTGTGTCCAGTGCTCAGCTATTCTGCTGCAGTTGTGTGCATGTGATGAGCAGGGGCTGCAGAGCATTGCATCCCACCCCACCAGCCCTGCTCTGTGCACTGGCTGCTGCATTGCACTGAGCACAGGTGTAGACTGGAGGACTCTGCTGCCGCCGGTGGGCTCTGCTGTCTGTGCTCTGCTGTCCGGTGTTCTTTTCTGTCACTGTGTTCTGCTGTCAGTGGGCTCTGCTGTCTGTGCACTGCCGTCCGGTGTGCTCTGCTGTCACTCCAAGAGAAAAATTGTTGTGCCAACTGTGCGTTTTTTTTTTGTTGCTGCGGATAATGTGTGTTTTTGTTTTCATTTCGGTTCCAGACTCTACCAAATTAATGTTTCTCTCTTTTTTTCTCTCTCTATCGCCATCTCTCCCAGAAACAGACAGAGAGAGAGACAGTGTACAAGGGGGAGACTAGCACAGAGAGGGAAAACAGCGCACATGGGGGAGGACATCATACAGGGAAGAGACAGACGCAGGGGAGAGGCACAGCGCACAGGAGGAAACGGGCACCTGCCGACCTGCCTTATTGAGGTAAGAACAGGGGGCACCTGGGGCAGGACATAGGGGCCAGTGGCCACAGACGTGCCACAGGGGCACAGGCAGCAGTGCAGGGGGCCAGCCAGGGGCACACTGGCCACAAGGGCTCACAGGAAGGACCCACCTGACCCTCAACCACCTCTAGTGGTAAGGACAGGCGGGAACCTGTTAAAAATATGAATACCACCCTTGCAGCTGCCGCTTATTTAAATTTATTCCGAAAAATGCAGCTCAGTGGGCCCGAGCCCCGGATGTTTTTTGACCCTAGCAACGCCCCTGCTGCTGGGCCTGGAATACTCCCACAATCTCAGACTCCAGTGTCTCCTTCTGGTACTCTGCACTGGGGTGAGCACAATAATTGGCTCCACTCCCCAGGCCTGCTTCTCTCCTTCCTCAGACCCTCTCCTACGGGTCCCTCACGCTTGTTGTTCCTTTCTCTCGACTCTTCCTGGGACGAGCTTAGCACTGCTCCAGTCCCCAGGTCATCTTCACAGTCCTCCAAGGAACTGAACTCACTAACCCGCCCCCAGGCCAGAATTTATAGGGGACCTCCCCTGAACTCGGGTTGCAGAGCTCCCCCTTCTGGTCTGGAGTCAGGAAAAGTGTTGCATGCTGTGGGCTTACCTGGTGGGGATACCCCTTCTTGCTTCCAATCACAACATTACCCCCCTAGGGAGGCAATTCCATTGTGGCAACTGAAATCTGGGGAGCCACACTAATTAACAAAATTGTTGTAAGGGTGACTTGAGCACTTCATTTGCATATGAGCTTAAAAAAGACAGGCTTTTTTAACTAAATGTTGGGCTTCTTGCACACATCACTCAACTAAACAAAGACAAATCAAAATGTTTAGTTGCTCAAAAATAGGCACTGAGGCTGACATCACACCACAATTTTTAGCATCAGGTTGTGTCCGGTTTGAACCGGACACAACCTGATCCAGTTTTGCCTCCCATGTATTCCTATGGTGCCGGATTGGTCCTATTTGGCCATCAGGTTTTGTGTGTTCTGTGCCTGACCCAGTTTTGTCAGGTTTTTCACTGTCCCCAAAATCGGAACCTGCAGCATTTTTTGTCTCTGGTGCAAAAATCAAACAAAACCGGATAGAAATGGATCCGGCGCAATCTGGTTTCCATATAATGGAGAGTCTTTGGTGCCGGATCCGGTAAAAAACCTGATTCGTTTCCCTGATCCAGTTTTTAGCACTGAGCGTTCTCAGAATGCTCCTTCAGCACCATGGCCAGCGATTCCACCCATTATAGCCTATGGAGAAGTAATTCACAATGCTTTTCAATGGAGAAATGAAAGAAACGAATCCTGCAAAAAACAGGATCAGGGTGCTTATTTACCATCCGGTTCAACCCATCAGGTTTTGTCCGGTCCTGCCAGGGTGATCCTACAAAAAACAGGATCCACCCTGACAGACAAAAACCGTGGTGTGAAGCCGGCCTAAGGGATTATTGACCTCTTTCCATACAATTGTGTACTCATTTACAATGGACTCCAATGCGATGAAACCTTTTTGGGCCTCTATCAAAGTTCCACAATATTACTGTAAATGTTCCCCATATTTTATTTATTATGCTTTGCATATATAGCATCATTATTTCCCACAATGCTTTAGAGACATCATCACTGTCCGCATTGCTACTACTAATCTGTATTTCCATATCAGTCTTTGGATGTGTTAGAAAACCAAACAAGAAAAATAAAGTATCTGGAGGAAAAACAAGCAAACATGTGGAGAGTATACAAACTCCTTGCAGATGGTGTCCTTGGTGAGATTGGAACCCAGGACCCCAGCACTTCTAACAAGAGTTATGTTCTCCCCATGTTTGCATGGGTTTCCTCCAGGTACTCAGGTTTCTTTCCACATCCAAAGACATAATGATAGGGAATGTAAATTGTGAGCCCCAATGGGGACAGTGATGATAATGTCTGTAAAATGCTGTGGAATATGATATAAGCATTGCATAATAACCAATTAAATAAATAATACGAGGTGCGTAACTACAACAGGTGCTAGGGTTGCAATTGCAACCAAGCCCTGGAGCCTAGGGGGCGCCAAAAGTTCCTTTGGCCTATAGAAAAAGACTATTGGTAATACTCGAAATAATTGGGGGCCCCATTGGAGCATTCGCATCAGGGCCCATGAATTTTAAGTTACGCCACTGAATAATACATATTATTTCTGATTCTAGTGGTGTAGGTTGGGTCATGCCTTATATGATTAGGTAGCGCTTAAAGAAAAAAAATTGCTCCATATGATAGGATGGAAACCATGTCAATCTCCTCCTATCTGCCGGAATCCCTGGTGCCTCTTTTGATTAATTGCCCGGTGTAATGTCATGCATCATATGCATGAATTAGAAAACATGCCAACAGATAGGTTGGAGATGATTTGCAGAGATCCCATACAGCAACCATGAATCTGACCTGGCAACTGGAATAAGACCCTGCAAATGTAATCACTCATCTCTATCTGTAGTATTAAATAATTTTATTTGAAAATCAATTTATATGTCATAAAATTGGTTTGAAATGTTTTCAGTTAGGGAGCAGGTCTCTATCGTTTCATGCCTTTTTATTCATGTTTATCTCATTTGTTTCCTCTGTGTTCAAATGATTATTGGTTTATGATCAGGATGATCTGCAATGTGGTGATTTATCCCAATGATTCTCTACTGAGATGAACAAATTTGAATAAATGTGAACAATGAATTACATATAATAAATTTATGTTACAATTTGAGGTGTCTAAAGTCCTACAATTAGTATTTTGGGTGCAGTATCCAACCAAAGCATTGGACTCTGCTCCCATTGATTTGTTCTCGAATTATGTCGAATTGTCTTTTTGAAATATTGCTATTTTCTTCATTCCTGATTTTTATTACCATTTTAATACTAGATAATTCTCAAATTTTGTGACCCAAAAATGCATGTTTAGTTATTACCTCCTCCTCCTAGACTTTGACCATAAGGGAGGACAAATTCAATGCTGTTATTGTTTCCATTTGAAAAATGACCTGTTAAAAAAAAGAACAAAAAGAGAAAATGAAAAGATAGATACCGTACATTGTTCATAATAAAGTCTGATTGTACACAATTGGTGACAATAAAATGCCAGCAGGCACAAACACAAAAAATGAATGGCAGCCAAGACCATCTTGAATGTGGATGATGCTGGACTCTCCTCCTACAGGTGAAGGATTGGACATGTTGAATTCTCATGCCTGATCCTTTTGTTCTCACGCCACCTCCAGAGCTATATGGAAGGTTAGCGGGGTTGTTCTAGCACGAGAGGGTAGTTGGAGCATTTCGCCAGCAGGTCTCCTATGGCCTGTGCGTCTTATCAGTCTACTGCTCCGCAGGTGGGAAATGACCAGTCTCACACACAGTTTTGAGTTCTATACCCGGTTTTCTTAGCTTTACTCTTTGGCGACGCCACAGGGTACGGTCCTCAATGAACCGGGATAGCTTGTCTGAGACACCCCCACTATGTTCCTTCTTTCATGGGTTGCTGTCTCTCATCGCTAACTGTCTGCCTCTCTCCTGCTCTTGCCTCTGCACACAGTGCCCCAATTCAGCAGCCACGGGTCCTGTCGGGCGACTGATACCAAGTCACCTGACGCTAGTATGGCTACCTTCTCGACGAATGTGGTGGATGCCGGCCAAAGCTCCTCTAGATCTCATAGCCTCCGGGTCCGTGGTTGGAGCGTAGAGTCTCCTCGCCACATTCAGGCCGGTCCCCTGGTTCCCAACTAGCTATTCTGTTTCACTCAGATTCGGGTGCACAGGTGGATTTCTCTCTGCCCGCGCCCCTAGGGCTCCCTCTGTCTCTCTCGTAGTCGGTTGTTCCCAGACCCAGGACGAGTTTCACGCTGCTCAAGTCCTCCGAATCCTCCTTCTCTCGCTACCTCCTCCTGACTGCCTCCCCTAACTTCCCACCCTCTACCTTTCTTCCCTCCGTCCCACTGACTGGCTGAGCCCTCCCTCTGTTGGGTCCGCCCACCGTCCCTGGGACCGGGTGTGTTGGGGGTGCTTTTGTTGGTGTCCTGGACTTACCATCCCATTTCCTGAGAGCAGGAATACCACACCCATGGGATGGGTGCAATACTCCTTTGTGGCAAACAGACTACAGGGGCGCCACATTCCCCCTGGGCAAAGATTATCACGTCCTCGTGAGGCTACATGGGTTAAATAGATGTTTTCCACATAGAACTCACATTTTTATAGCATGCATGCATAACAACAATAAAACTTGACAAGAGTGCTTCTTCCCGGACGGAAGGTTCTTTGCTTAAATGTTACATAACAAAAACATACTATCTATGTTTAAGTAAAAATAGTACAGATATAAAAATAAAAAGAGAAGTGCAAAGAGTTAGTTTGGCGAGCGTCCCTCACCGGGTGTGTCTACTATTGTCTATTTCAGTGCTTCATGGGGTACCCACTTCCAAAAAACCCCCAACGTAGGTCCTGGGTGGACGACAGGACAAGATGGACCAACATTTTCGGCCACACCGAGTGGGTTTTCCTTCATGGTCAGCAGGTTACTTATGCTCTAGCCAGTTCACTGTAAAAACATCAGTTTTTAAAACCAACACGGAGCACACCGTAATGTGCCAACTATGTACTATTAGTCCCGACCATTCACTGTCCATGGTCAATTTTGTACATGTTATTTCAAACACTCGCACAACATTCTTACACTATGCAGGGGAACTATCTACATCACACTCTGCCATCTCTTATTACTCCTTCTCCCACGTCAGTTCTTTGGGCATCTCCACTCATTCTCCTGGTGACAAAGGAAAAAGATACCCTATCACGGGTGTCTGAGTGTTCTGTTCTTGCTCCTCCGGTGGCCCACGCCTCGCGGTTGCAGGCTCAGATGCTGAGTCTCTTTCTGCAGCGGCTAGTTTAGGGTGCACCCGGTCCGTTGATACCTGCTTCACTTTAAGGGCATACCGTCCTCACTCCCCTTCATGCCAGGTGAAGGTTACTACATCCCCTGGGTGCAAATTCCTATCAGAACGTCCTATGGGTAAGTGCTCCTCCACATCCCGTCGACTTATAAAGAGATCGAAGGCCACACCTAGTTCTTTTATAAACCTGCATCCTCTCTGGAGGTCGAAGGTCACCACAGTACCCTGCCTCCACGGACCTCTATCAGCGGGCTGGACTTTATGAGCCTGCGCCTTTGCTTTCATATTCCCCTCCTCTAAGGCCCTCTTTTGAGCTCTCCTTTCTTCCTCCTCAGCCTCCCATCTGGCGACCCACTGACAGACGTGCTCTTCCTAGCTTAGGGTTTCTACAGTGGCCTCTCCTGCCCGCATCAAACCAGGGAACCTCATTAGCTCTCCGCTCCGATTCTCCCACCGGAACACCACTTGCTCCACTTGGACTCCTTGGGATGAGGATTCTGGGGTCAGAGTGACAGCCAGTCCTTCCCCGGTGATTGGGGTCTGCTCCCAGGCCACGCCTTGTAGCTCTCGACCAGGGTTTGGGGCATGAGGGGGTTTGACAGGCCCTATCAGGGCTACAGAGGGTACCTGTTCAGTTGTCCTTCCCTGTGCCCGGTTCTTCTCCATTATCCTCGGATCCCGGGGAAACTGGGTGAGAGGCAGCCCACTGCTGAGTTGCTTTTTGCAGCAAGGCCTGCCTCCATCTCCCCACTGTCGTCATCTGTGTCCCCATGAGTTGGCGGCCCAGCTCTCGCACCTCTTTCTTTAAAAAGTCATCATCCATCACAGGCAGCTGGCTCAGGTCCTTCTCCGGTTGGCTGGGGGAGTCCTCTGCTGCTACCCCACACTCCGAGTTCTGCTGACCTCCACTTGCCATGGCACCAAATGGGTTCCACACCACGTCTCTCGGGCCACACCCTGCTGCACCATCACCGCCAGAACTCTCTTCTTCCCCCTCCTTTTGTGAGTGGATGCTTTTTCTTATGCTGTCGGCCTCACCTTGGGGTGGAGCAATCCAGTCTCTTGGGCAGCCCTTCTGGCTCATAGAGACAAAGGGGGTGTAGGCCATTTTTCCCACTCTGTGCTGGCCCGGCCCATGATGGGGGACTGTGACACGCCCCCCAGCCAGCACATGGTCTCGGTTCATTACAGCCGCCATTGCTTCAGCTTTAAAAACAGTCTTTTCAATACAGTCCTGCAGGCGCACAGGGCCCAGTGACACTGGGTAGGTAGATCCTGTTCATGACACCAAGGTGACACGCCCCCCCAGGGCCGTGTGATACTTGGAACCGGGCAACCGTTCTGCTGGGGAGTCACGGGGGTCAAGACCCGACTCCGTGAACCTGGAGGTGTCAATAAAAGTTCCTGGAATAGGGATTTAGGGATAGTTGTCGTAATGCCACCCGTGGTGTTCAGCTATTGTTTGCCGACGCTGTGGTGCCGAACCCCTAGGGACGATGGTACAGCAACTTTAGTGGTTTCGCTCCCCATGGGTGGAGCGGTTCCCCAGGGCAACCAGTGTAGTGTTCAGTGAGGGAAGGTTAGCGGGACAGTTCTAGCAGGAGAGGGGCATTGGGGCATCTCGCCGGCAGGTCTCCTATGGACTGTGCATCTTATCAGTCTACCAATACGCAGGCAGGACATGAACAGTCACACACAGTTTTGAGTTGTACATCAGGTTTACTTAGCTTTTCACTTCGGCGACGCCACAGGGTACGGTCCTTGCCACGCATGTCTCAGTCCGGATAGTCCTCAATGAACCGGAATAGCTCGTCCGAGACACCCCTTTTATGTTCCTTCACGGGTTGCTCTCTCTCAGCGCTAACTGTCTGCCTCTGTCCTGCTCACGCCTCCGCACACAGTGCCCCAATCCAGCAGCCATGGGTCCTGTCAGGTGACCGGTACCTCTCTGTCTCTCTCCCAGTCAGCTGTTCCCAGACCCAGGACAAGCTCCACGCTACTCAAGTACTCTGAATCCTCATTCTCTTGCTACCTCCTCACGACTGCCTCCCCTAACCTCCACCTTTCTTCCCTCCATTCCACTAACTGACTGAGCCCTCTCCCTGTCGGGTCCACCCGCCGTCCCTGGGACCAGGTGTGTTGGGTGTTTTTGTGGGTGACTTACCATCCCGTTTCCTGAGAACAGGAATACCACACCCGTAGGATGGGTGCAGTACTCCTTTGTGGTGACCAGATCGCAGGGGTGCCACATAATAGTTAGGCATAGTTAGCCCAAAGATTGTCATTCTTGCGAGTACATTGCCCTGTGTAAACATGATCTGCATGGCTGAGAATAATGGCAGCCAATGCGCTTTGAATGATCTATTACAGGATACAGGATAGCGACCCAAACATCTGCCTAGCAAAAGAGCTGTTGTCCCAAGCAGACTTGTACCCTGGCCCAGATGCACCACAACAAGTGCAGCAGTTGTGGAAACAGAAAGGCAAACTGTGCATCAACAAGGGTAAGCTGTGCAGGAGAAACATCAACTCCCGCACCGACAAACTAATCTGGAAGACAGTAGTCCCGAAGCAGGATGCGACTATGGTCTTAGAGGCGTACCACGATGGAGCAGGACACTTTATGTGGAAGAAGCTAGAGGTCCTACTTCGTGAGCGATTCTTCTGGATTGGCATGCAAAAATCCATCGAGAGATGGTGTCAAGAATGTGATCCATTCAACCTGCGAAGAAGAGACTGCCCTCACAACCAATAGTCACCAAACAACCGCTCAAACTCGTGGGTCTGGACCATGTGAAGTTGACTCCAAGTAGGTCTAGCTATACCTACGCTCTGACCATCATAGACCATTACTCCGGTTTCTTTGTAGTCATACCTGTCAAAGACCAGACAGCAAAGACAGCAGCAAAAGCCTTCCAGGAGCCCTTCTGTAGACCACATGGCTACCCTGAACAAGTAATTACCGACCAAGGTCCAGCTTTCGAGGCAGAAGTGTTTCAAGAGTTCTGCAACCTGTACGGCAGCAAGAAAATACGAACAGCACTGTACCACCCTCAAACCAACGGTATGTGCAAGAAGATGAACCAGGTAGTGATCCACCTCCTGAAAACTCTACTTTTGAAGAGTGAAACCTGTGGCTGAAGAAGTTGCCAGATCTGGTAGACCTGTATAACCACATCCCGGTGAACTCAACCAATTGTACACCAGCCTACCTGATGCGGGCAAGACCTGCCAAGTTACTCATCGACTTGAACATGGGAGTCTTAAAACCTGAGATGGTAAAACCAGATGCAGACTGGGATACCGAGCGGCAACAACAATGCCGCAAAATCCAGGAGTGTGTGGAGAGAAATCGGTCCCAGCCCAGACAAAAGCAAGAGAAGAGTTACAATCAGTCAGCCCCAGCTACTTGCTTAGCACCGGGAGAACAGGTGTTAAAGCGAAAAAGGAGGATGCACAAACTGGATGACCAGTGAGAAGCTGAACCATACACCGTCTTGCCCTCCCACTTTGATAACAGCAAGGCATGCCTCAACAGTAAAGATTGAGCAAGAACCTCAGCAGCAGTGTCAAGAGATCACTTAAAGGTATGCCCAGAACAACTGAGAGAAAAGGAAGCAGACCAAAACGCTCCTCAACAGACAGAAGAGGTTGAAGAGAAAATCTGTACTATCCTTGGAGAGTTGCCCCAGTCTTTGACTTAAGTGAACCAAATGATCGTGGAACCAGTCTTGACCTTTCCCCAGTTTACTGAACTAGCAGCGGCAGAGACCCTAGACCAACCTGAAGACCAGTTAACCCCAGAAACAGATGCCACACCCGCAGTGGACAGGAGAATCTATCCCCTGCTAGCGGCAAATCTGTCATGCCCATGGTGAGTCTAAGGAGTCGCAGAAAACTGCCCAGCCTACCCGTAAAACAAAGGCCTATCTGTAGCGCAACCACTAGTGAGTCCCCAACACCTACAGTAAACACACTAGACCAGGACAGGTCAGTAGAGACATCTCTGTTGTGTGGGTGAAAACGCACCACACAAGGTCAAATCCCTGTCCGTTACCAGGTATAAAGTGTTAATAAACAATGTATAAATATACAACCATTAAGCATGAAGTGCCTACACAGACTACTATAAGAACTCTTAAGTATATGTAAATAACCTCTTGAAGGACAATTGGGTCACTGGACTAAGTGTGACCAAGACAGTAGTGTCCTGACCTAAATTGTTATGATCCAATGACTCAAGAGTAACATTCAGATTCTATAGAAGTCGTTGGTACCTGTACTGACCGCAATCCCTGACTACACACTGCAACTAGAAGTAGCCGTGGGATGTAACTAACCAGACCTAGACACCTCTGCACAGCCAGAGAACTAACTTCTCCTAACGATGGATGTAGGAAAAGCTATCTTGCCTCAGAGCAGAACCCCAAAAGAAAAGCAAGCCCCCACAGATATTAACTGCGAAACAAGAGAAAGAAAAACAAACACAGGCAGAGTAAAAGGTTTAGCAAAAGAGTCCCAACTTGCTATAAAGGAGAGACAGGATAGAATACTATTGCGGTCAGTATAAAACACTATCAAAAAACCACCAACAGCAGATAATACAAAAATTACCCTGAGTCACTAAGGCTCAGCGCCCTCTATATCTGCAGACTTCTATAAATCAAATGCCAGCAGAACTGGAAATAACAAATAATAGTGAATGGTAAAATTCCTAGGAAGAAAACTTCCAAACTGAGAGCAGATAAACAAATATACAGACTAAATTGCAAACCCACAATCAGAATAAGACAAAACATAAGCAGAACCTTAAGCACACAAAAGTGTGCCACAAATATGAAAAAAACATCCACTTAGCTTGCAAAGAATTCCACAGAGCAGAGGAAACCAGAGAGATGTGAACTCCTCCAGGAACCAAAGAGAACTGGCAAGGATTGATCCACTTCCAACCATTATATGCTCCAAGAACCAGACTGCCAATCACCATCACCTGTGAAGCCCACACAGTCAGCTGCATTACCAGCAACAACCACCGGAGGGAGCTCCAATGAATTCAGAACACTAAATATAAACCATGGGCGTGGCCGAAGAGCCAAGTAAGGCCAGGTTCTGGAGCCCCGTAGCCAAGCCCGGGGACAAAGCAAAGGTGGGTTGGGGCTGTTCCCATCGGGTAAGCTTAAAAGTCTGTGAGGTAATGCAAATGAACCCATGTTGCCCCAGGAACTTTGTGGACAGACTTATATTTTTTTCTTTTGCAATGTTATAAGGTGTTTGTATTTTTTCTATTTTTATAATGATGTAAAAAGTTTGTTGTTGTTATAACCTTGTTTATTACGTTTCCACAGTCCGGGACGTACTGAGTTTATTTAGGGGGGAATGTGGCACCCCAATGGTCCGGTTGCCACAGTTACATTGCCTCTCCCACAGGGGGTGATGTCATACCTGGAAGCAGAAGGAGGTCCACACGCTAGGTAACACCCAGCATCCAACACCAGAGCTGACTCTGGGCCAGAAGGGGGAGCTCTGCACCCGAGTTCAGGGAAGCTACCCTGGTTCAGGCCAGGAGGAGGGGTTAGAGGTGGTAATTCTTAGAAAAGGGAAAGGAGAGGACGTGGAGAGGAGAGCTGTAGGCGGTGGAGCTGTGAGAGAGCTCACCCCAGAGCTAGAGAGGAAGCCAGAGTCCTTGGGTGCACGGGTACTGTAGGTCCCGGCACCAGAATCTGGAGGACAGGAGGCTGCAAGTCTCCTGGCCACACCAAAGACCTGGCAGCACCACAGCATACTGAGAGCCTGGAGCTGCCATCAGCAAGGCAGTATCTGTTATAGGCTTGTGCTGTCTGCCATATGGAGTAAGAACCAACCAGCAGGAAGAGGGTCGCAGCATAGCTACAAGCAGCAGGGACCCAAAAGAAAAGCACAGCAGGAAGGCTTCCAAACCCATTTGGCGAGTTGAATCTCTAAGTTTTTCGAGGCTGACCAGGTCCCTCCAAAACCCGATGACCAGTGCCCCAGACTACACTTCAACTCTACAAGTAAAAAGGTAAAGAAACTGCAATCCTTGTTGCTGACTGTCATTTCCTGCATCCTCCATCCTGCACCCCAACAATAAGCACATCATCCCTGGGGCCCTGCTTCACCTGTGGGGAGCGATACCATCTGGGCCACAGCCACCGAGACCTCCCAAAGAAGCAACCGACCCGGCTACCAAATACCCCCCGGTCCTTATGGCCGTTGTATGTTGCCCTGGAAGACAACCAAGCCTTTCCTGATAGTCAAGATTTTTGAAGATCCCAGAGGTCTACTGCAGGGTTCCACCAGTTCGATATGTACTCTATCTGCTTTGCCGTTATTGTGGTCTCCTCTGCAGGTGCTGTATTCACAATGAATGTTCCTTCGTTACACTGTGGGCCTTGATGTTGTTATGGCCAAGGACGACCATCTTTAAGTAGGGAGGCATGTAGAGGGTGTCTCTACTGTAGACAGTAAAAATCACACTGCCCCTTTAAGAGACAGTGCCCTCTGTGTCTGGTGTGATGGAATGTTCTGCTTCCCCTTCAAAAACTGTGCTAATGGACTGTTCGAGGCTGCAAGACTACAATGGGAAGGGATCAGCCTGTAAGAGCATTGAGAGCTGGGAGCCGTGCTGCTGAGAGAAGCCAGTTTGTTTATGCGTGGAAAAGTTCACACTGCCTGCGTGTTTTGATGGACTAGAGACTGTGCAGACTTTGTGATTGCTGAAAAGGTGACTGCCGTGTGCTGTACTGAGGAGTCATTAAGAGTTGGTGGTCCTGCATAGGACCAAGATCGGGTATTGCAGAATCCAGGAAGACCTCAAGGACCATGAAGCAAGAAGACCACGGCTCACTGATCCTGCAAGGAGAAAAGCGCACCACCAAACAAGACTGTTGGGGGCCCCCGGGACTGGATTTGTGTCCTCAACATCACCGTGAGTTTGTCTATGAGTGTGCACATGTCAGGGCATAATGTATGCCTCAATATTCAGAAGCTATGTGGCCCGTCTAGCAGAAGCCTATGAGGATATAAGTTGTTATGATCCGGTGACCTTGGAGCTGCATGAATATAATTCACAGGAAAAGTGGTACCTGTACTGACCGCAGTTCCTGATCTAACTCCGCAACTAGAAGTAGCCGTGGGATGTGACTAACCATTCCCTAACACCTCAACACGGACGGAGAACTACAGTTAGGGCCAGAAATAATTTTAGCTGTTTACAAAAACATGTTCAGAAATACAATTATATATATAATATGGGCTGAAAGTGCACACTCCCAGCTGCAATATGAGAGTTTCCATATCCAAATCGGAGAAAGGGTTTAGGAATCATAGCTCTGTAATGCATAGCCTCCTCTTTTACAAGGGACCAAAAGTAATTGGACAATGGACTCTAAGGGCTGCAATTAACTCTGAAGGCGTCTCCCTCGTTAACCTGTAATCAATGAAGTAGTTAAAAGGTCAGGGGTGGATTCCAGGTGTGTGGTTTTGCATTTGGAAGCTGTTGCTGTGACCAGACAACATGCGGTCAGAGGAACTCTCAATTGAGGTGAAGCAGAACATCCTGAGGCTGAAAAAAAAGAAAAAATCCATCAGAGAGATAGCAGACATGCTTGGAGTAGCAAAATCAACAGTTGGGTACATTCTGAGAAAAAAGGAATTGACTGGTGAGCTTGGGAACTCAAAAAGGCCTGGGCGTCCACGGATGACAACAGTGGTGGATGATCGCCGCATACTTTATTTTGTGAAGAAGAACCCATTCACAACATCAACTGAAGTCCAGAACACTCTCAGTGAAGTAGGTGTATCTGTCTCTAGGTCAACAGTAAAGAGAAGACTCCATGACAGTAAATACAAAGGGTTCACATCTAGATGCAAACCATTCATCAATTCCAAAAATAGACAGGCCAGAGTTAAATTTGCTGAAAAACACCTCAAGAAGCCAGCTCAGTTCTGGAAAAGTATTCTATGGACAGATGAGACAAAGATCAACCTGTACTAGAATGATGGGAAGAAAAAAGCTTGGAGAAGAAAGGGAACGGCACCTGATCCAAGGCACACCACATCCTCTGTAAAACATGGTGGAGGCAACGTGATGGCATGGGCATGCATGGCTTTGAATGGCACTGGGTCACTTGTGTT
The DNA here is from genome assembly GCA_033576535.1 of Allobates femoralis. Taxonomy (NCBI): domain Eukaryota; kingdom Metazoa; phylum Chordata; class Amphibia; order Anura; family Aromobatidae; genus Allobates; species Allobates femoralis. The sequence continues at coordinate 779,737,409 of JARQOC010000003.1, forward strand.
TATTGATGACATAACAGCAGACAAGAGTAGCCGGATGAATTCTGAAGTGTACCGGGATATACTTTCAGCCCATATTCAGCCAAATGCTGCAAAGTTGATTGGACGGCGCTTCATAGTACAGATGGACAATGACCCCAAGCATACAGCCAAAGCTACCCAGGAGTTCATAAGGCTAAAAAGTGGAACATTCTGCAATGGCCAAGTCAATCACCAGATCTAAACCCAATTGAGCATGCATTTCACTTGCTGAAATCCAGACTTAAGACGGAAAGACCCACAAACAAGCAAGACCTGAAGGCTGCGGCTGTAAAGGCCTGGCAAAGCATTAAGAAGGAGGAAACCCAGCGTTTGGTGATGTCCATGGGTTCCAGACTTAAGGCAGTGATTGCCTCCAAAGGATTCGCAACAAAATATTGAAAATAAAAATATTTTGTTTGGGTTATGTTTATTTGTCCAATTACTTTTGACCTCCTAAAATGTGGAGTGTTTGTAAAGAAATGTGTACAATTCCTACATTTTCTATCAGATATTTTTGTTCAACCCTTCAAATTAAACGTTACAATCTGCACTTCTGTTGTAGAGGTTTCATTTCAAATCCAATGTGGTGGCATGCAGAGCCCAACTCGCGAAAATTGTGTCACTGTCCAAATATTTCTGGCCCTAACTGTAGCTACCCCTAAAGAGGGAAACAGGAATTCTATCTTGCCTCAGAGCTGAACCCCAAAAGGATAGAAAGCCCCCTACAAATATTGACTGTGAGTAAGAGGAAAAGACCAACTCAGGCAGAAAACAGAAACAAGCAAAGATGAGGCCACTCCTAGCTAGATAGACAAAGACAGGACAAGATACTATTGAAGTCAATATAAAATCCTTTCAAAAATATCCACCGCAGATAATACAAAAAATACCCTGAGTCTACTCAAGACTCGGCGCCCTCTATATCTGCAGACCTCCTGAGAATCCTACAATTCTCAATATATATACTGACACAAACAGCTGAATAATCCCATAACAAATGAATAGCACAAAAATCCTAGGAAGAAAACTTCCTAACAGAGAGCAAGTTAACACAGCATGCACTCTGAGCAGAAATAGACCATTTCAGAAAAAAAGCACACAGCATGTGTGCCAAAAAAAGACTAAACCAAACACTTAGCTTGGAAGTCTTGCAGCAGGGCAGGAGAGACCAGACAGAGGCGAAACACTTCCAGGAACATTGACAACTGGCAAGGACTGAGGAAATCCTGCAACCTTAAATACCTAGTCATAATTGCAATTATCCAATTCACCTGACCAATAGTGCAAAACAGGATCAACTGCATTACCAGCCACAACCACAGGAGGGAGCCCACAGGCAGAATTCACAACAATAAGTACAGTAGCATTATAGTTTTCTGTTGTTTGGATTTCCCTGTGTGATATTGATCCTGTAATAGTTGGAGCACCGTGCTATTGAGCGGCCCAGCTAGAGAACTGCAGAACTTGTTAAATTACCTTTTTACAATGCATACCCCTTTTTGAACCTGCCTAATCTCCTCATTCTCGCCTGTTAATAAAATTCACCCTTTGTTATTTGCACCTCATCTTGTGCACCATAACTCATTATGTATCAAGTATTATGGGGCAGCCATAGGTAACAGATCACGTAAACACACTCTTCCCACAAGCCTAAATGTCAACATCTCCATAGACAGCAATTTGGCAATCTGCGATATTAGTATTTATGCCTGTGGGTATGTGGCTGGTTACTTACACTTCCTTTCCAAACTCTCTGCTATGGACAACTTATCACTTCGCTTGGACAACTAAGTGGATGAGGTTGATTTTTGCTTTCTCGGTGCAACGGCATCTTGTAGGCAGGAGGTATGAGCACCTGCTTCATAGGCAGAAGATTGTCAAGGATAAAGCAAAGGCGACATAGCAGTGGTTTGACCCGCAGACACAGATTTGGTACCCTAGTGTTCCACCCACCTACTGGGGTGCTTGGCTATCATGTGGTTATTACGTATACTCGTGGTGCTCAGGTTGCCTTTGCCCTGACCTCTGCTCAGCTTGGTATGGCAGATACTACAGATTACAATATTATTCTCTGAAGGACTCTCAGTAAAAAAAATTCCAGACAGTGGCTGAATGCCCCCATGCCCTGACTTGGGCCACAGTGGGGGTGCTCTTGGGAACAATTTACACAGTTCTCACTCTGGTCAAACCAATGCCCCTTGGCACCTGTGTTGGTGTTACGTATCAATTTTCCTCTGTGTTGATATGCTTGTTATGCGTGCCAACGGTCCAGGTTGGATCAGTGGACTCATCATCGACCAACTCCTTTTCCATATCATCCTCCTTAACAATTGAGATTGCAGGCTGACCTGACATCAACTATGTCTCATCATCATCGGCCACGACATCTGTAGACAGTAAATCCAGTTCTTCAAAGTGGATTTCTTCTGGCCTTGGGTTTTCAAATACTCAACGCTCGTCACCTATTAACGCCCCTCTTCAATGCTGCAGTCAGAGGATACAGTCAAACAAAGGATACGTACAAAACACATCCTAGGAGTGGGCAAGCTTGGGGTCATATGTCTCCTCTAACTGATGATGGTGGTAAGAAAGAGAACCAGGTTGAGGATTGGATGGTCCAGCCTTCTGTGTATCAACAATAGACTATATAGTTGTGGAAAATTTGGTTCTGCTTGAGAAATGCGTAGAAGCCTTGTCTGCTAGCCAAGACAAAATCTGTTCTCACTCTTCTGACTTCCACACACGTTTACGTTCCAGACAAGTACATTTTGACAGAAACATAGTGGATGCATCAAGCTTCTTTTGACTTGTCCCAGACTCAGTGCTTTGTCATGCACCACTGACAACAACACGCTCATGCCCATGTCCCTGTCCCATAACAACTGTCTTTTTTAGCATTTAGCTTTGGCAATCTGCGATATTAGTATTTATGCCTGTGGGTATGTGGCTGGTTACTTACACTTCCTTTCCAAACTCTCTGCTATGGACAACTTATCACTTCGCTTGGACAACTAAGTGGATGAGGTTGAGGTTTGCTTTCTCTGTGCAACGGCATCTTGTGGGCAGGAGGTATGAGCGCCTGCTTCATAGGCAGAAGATTGTCAAGGATAAAGCAAAGGCGACATAGCAGTGGTTTGACCCGCAGACACAGATTTGGTACCCTAGTGTTCCACCCACCTACTGGGGTGCTTGGCTATCATGTGGTTATTACGTATACTCGTGGTGCTCAGGTTGCCTTTGCCCTGACCTCTGCTCAGCTTGGTATGGCAGATACTACAGATTACAATATTATTCTCTGAAGGACTCTCAGTAAAAAAAATTCCAGACAGTGGCTGAATGCCCCATGCCCTGACTTGGGCCACAGTGGGGGTGCTCTTGGGAACAATTTACACAGTTCTCACTCTGGTCAAACCAATGCCCCTTGGCACCTGTGTTGGTGTTACGTATCAATTTTCCTCTGTGTTGATATGCTTGTTATGCGTGCCAACGGTCCAGGTTGGATCAGTGGACTCATCATCGACCAACTCCTTTTCCATATCATCTCCTTAACAATTGAGATTGCAGGCTGACCTGACATCAACTGTGTCTCATCATCATCGGCCACGACATCTGTAGACAGTAAATCCAGTTCTTCAAAGTGGATTTCTTCTGGCCTTGGGTTCTCAAATACTCAACGCTCGTCACCTATTAACGCCCCGCTTCAATGCTGCAGTCAGAGGATACAGTCAAACAAAGGATACGTACAAAACACATCCTAGGAGTGGGCAAGCTTGGGGTCATATGTCTCCTCTGACTGATGATGGTGGTAAGAAAGAGAACCAGGTTGAGGATTGGATGGTCCAGCCTTCTGTGTATCAACAATAGACTATATAGTTGTGGAAAATTTGGTTCTGCTTGAGAAATGCGTAGAAGCCTTGTCTGCTAGCCAAGACAAAATCTGTTCTCACTCTTCTGACTTCCACACACGTTTACGTTCCAGACAAGTACATTTTGACAGAAACATAGTGGATGCATCAAGCTTCTTTTGACTTGTCCCAGACTCAGTGCTTTGTCATGCACCACTGACAACAACACGCTCATGCCCATGTCCCTGTCCCATAACAACTGTCTTTTTTAGCATTTAGCTTTTTCGTTACGTATTTGAACATATTGATGTCAAAAGCCAAGCTAACTATGAGTCATCAAAAATATCGGGGGAAAAATGGACCACTGCCAACTTGCAGTGATTTCACCCCAAAAGTGTAGAGGGGGGCCATCCCAAATGCATAGAGGAGGGCCCACCCAAATGCATAGAGGAGGGCCTTCCCAAATTTATACATGGCCCTCCCAAATGAATAAAGTAGGGCCCTCCCTAATGTACAGATGAGATGACCTTCAGTGGCATCAACCATGGCTTTGCTTATACTGTTATTCTTAAGGCTGTGGTTTCAGCACCAAATGTATAGAGAAGGGCCCTCCCAAATGTTGAAGCTAGAGCAGTCTTCTCTACAACATGTTACAGGGCCTGATCTGGACCCTCACCAAAGTCAGGTTTCTTATCTACTGCAGGCCCTCTGAACATTTAAATTTAGGGCTGCAAACTGTCATGGAGGAGGAGGAGGGTGAAGGCCAAAGCTACAATGGGCACATTGTAAACTGCTGTGAAATATGTATTCCACTATCACAGTGTCAAGGGAGGGAGGGACCACCCAAATGTCTAAGTAAGAGCGGTCCGTCCAAAACATATGTTACAGTGACCCCTCTGGGCCCTCAGCAAAGTCAGGTTTCCTGCCTACTGCAGACCCTCTGAACATTTGAATGTAGGACCGCAGAATCATATGGTGGTGGAGGAGGAGGAGGGTGAAGCCCAAAGCTAAAATGTGCACATTGTAAACTGCTATGAAATCTGTTTTCCACTATCACAGTGTAAATGAGAGAGGGACCGCCCAAATGTCTAAGTAAGAGCGCTCCCTCCAAAACGTACGTTACAAGGACCCCTCTGGGCTCTCAGCAAACTCAGGTTACCTGTCCACCGCAGGCCCTCCGAACATTTCAATGCAGGACTGCAGAATCACTTGGCGGTGGAGGAGGGTGAAGCCCAATTCTACAATGCACACATTGTAAATTGCTATGGAATATGTATTCCATTATCTGAGTGTCAATGGGGGAAGGATCACCCAAATGTCTAAGTAAGAGCAGTCCTCCAAAATGCATCTTACAAGGCTATCTGAGGCCTCTGAGGTCAAAGATCAACATTAGGGATGAGCGAGTCTACTCGCTAGGACTCGTTACTCGGCGATTCTTAAGGGACTCGCTGGACTCGGTAATCGGCGAGTCTTTTAGCGAATACTCGCTCAGTAACGAGTCCAATGCAAGTCAATGGCAATCTTAGTTTTGTCAGAGTTTACTTTATCTCACTCGCTAGACTCGCTAGACTCGCTCTATCACATCACTATATAGCTTGAATCTCCCCAAACAGCAGCGAGTCTGAGCGAGTCTACGAGTCCGAATCCTAGCGAGTCTGCGATTCCGAGTCCTGTATTCTCTATTCGGGACTCGCGAATCCAGAATCTTTTATGTTACTAGTCAGCATTGCGTGTTAGGTCAGAAAACTTGTGAAGACAGCCAATCATAGTCAGTAATGCCATAGGAGCTTTGGTTGTGTCAGGACTATGATTGGCTGCTGTCCATCGTGATGCCTATGTCATCTATGACAGGCAAGGCAGTATATAAGGCTTGCCCCCGCCATTTTGGGCACATTCCTGAGAAGAGCTGACCTAGTGCAGGGAGACTTGGAGCAGATCTAGGGACAGTTAGGCAGTGTAGGAGTCACATATAACCCAAAAGTTCTTTTCAGAACTAACAGGACGGAGTGTAGGAGTCAAGATTCCTCACACATAACCCAAAAGTTCTTTTCAGAACTACCAGGACGGAGGATTGCTGTACAGGACTGTAAGGAAGGGAGATAGGAGCAGCCTTACAGTGAATCCAGCACCATCCTCAGAGCTTAGTTCACCCAGCTTTCCTCAGAGCTGTAATCCTAAGCTTTTTCTTATTTTTGGCACTAGTCTACCAAATAATTTTGGTGCCATTTTTCCACAAAAAATTTCCTGTGCTAGTGCGTTGCTGTACGGTGTCCTGCCTGCAGCTCGCACGGTACTTGTAAACTTGCACGCAGCCAGCACCGCAGCCTAACAGTGCCTGGTTCTGCGTACTAAACAATTTTTTCCTGTGCCAGTGCGTTGCTGTACGGTGTCCTGCCTGCAGCTCGCACGGTACTTGTAAACTTGCACGCAGCCAGCACCGCAGCCTAACAGTGCCTGGTTCTGCGTACTAAACAATTTTTTCCTGTACCAGTGCGTTGCTGTACGGTGTCCTGCCTGCAGCTCGCACGGTACCATCCATCTGTCTTAAAATATCGCAGGGTGCTTTCACATCTGCGTTTTTCGTAATTCGCGGCAGATGCGGTGAAAAAACCGCATCTGCCGCGTTTACCGCATAACCGTTCCACTTGCGGCGCGGTTGCGGTTTTTTCTATGCAAAGTATAGGCATACTTGCGGCAGGTGCGGCTTACTGCGGTTTTTTTTCGCGGCCGCACCTGCCGCAAGTGCAAAACCGCACTTGCCGCACCTGCCGCAAGTATGCCTATACTTTGCATAGAAAAAACCGCAACCGCGCCGCAAGTGGAACGGTTATGCGGTAAACGCGGCAGATGCGGTTTTTTTCACCGCATCTGTCGTGAATTACGAAAAACGCAGATGTGAAAGGGCCCTAAGCCTCTAGTGTGTACCTTTCACGAAATAGTACCTGCTACTTGTTTTAGGGTGCTTTCACATCTGCGTTTTTCGTAATTCGCGGCAGATGCGGTGAAAAAACCGCATCTGCCGCGTTTGCCGCATAACGGTTCCACTTGCGGCACGGTTGCGTTTTTTTCCATAGGAAGTATAGGGGGACTTGCGGCAGATGCGGCAAGTGCGGTATTGCACTTGCGGCAGGTGCGGCAGAGAAAAAAACCGCGGCTTACTGCGGTTTTTTTCGCTGCCGCACCTGCCGCAAGTGCAATACCGCACTTGCCGCATCTGCCGCAAGTCCCCCTATACTTCCTATGGAAAAAAACCGCAACCGTGCCGCAAGTGGAACCGTTATGCGGCAAACGCGGCAGATGCGGTTTTTTTCACCGCATCTGCCGCGAATTACGAAAAACGCAGATGTGAAAGCACCCTTACAAGCCCCCAGAAAGCCACCAGAAATTATAAAATGTTTGCTTTTACAGCATGGTGTGTGCCCGAGAATCGCTTCCCCCTCCCATCATCGGCTCCAAATAAGAGAAAAACCTGCGAGTTTGGACTCGCACACTTTCAGAGACACATCAGCGATTTGGAAATAGCATTATTCGTTATTACTCGGTTCCCTATTCATTAACATTGGACTCGCTAGACTCGCAACGAGTAGCGAGTCCTGGGCTCGGACTCGTGCGGGTCTAGCGATTCCGAGTAATTTAGGACTCGCTCATCCCTAATCAACATAGTTACTGGTACATTTTAGCTGGCCTTGTAAAGTGCTGGGGAATAGCTAACTAAAAATGATGTATGACAGAGGGACCTACAAAATGTATAAGTCAGGGCCCTCCCAATTGTAAAAGGAGAAAAACACCCACAACACTACGTGTGAAAAAATGTTAAAAGCGATATTTTTTTTCAATGATTTATTCAGCCTTGTATACAAGTGATTATGCAGGAAAAATAGTTGCTGAACCTTTTTGGCCTGTTAAATGTGATTTAGGTTAGGTTTGGTAGTTGTTCTTGTGTATCTGTAACAATGACGTAATCCTGCAACAAAGTTATTCCCACAAACCATATTTGAATCAGAAATTCATGCAGGCATATTCTCCAGACTCTTCCCATTTCATCACTTTCCCACCCATTTCAGCCTCTTCCTCAGGTCCCCAGACCTCTTTGTAGGGTTCAGCAGAAAATTTCTCACATTTCTGATTGACTTACATTGTATGCGCTATTCGGAACAAATATATATGCGATTATTAAAAAGTACTCGTAACGAGTATAGTGATTACGAATATTACAATACTCGCTCATCACTAGCAGCAGCACATTTAGAATTTGCAAACTTTACAGCAGATGCAAAATAGAAATTATTAATTTTCCACTACTCCATTTTAATGTGATACTGATTGAGTAGAGAGGGTTGAACTTTTTGACACTTTCACTTTTGCAATTACATGTATTAAAACGTAAACTCGAATAACCTAACACAATGGTATGATTCATAGGCTAACATATAAAAAAAACATGCGGTGAATATATATTTTTGGGAAGTTTTGACTCCAACTGAATGGAATGGCAGTACGTAGGTGCAACATAGCCTCATTTATTCCCCATGGGGCTGCATTGTGCCATGCCGAAATTGAATGGCTTGGCAGTCGGGCATCTTCTTGAAAATGGCATTAAATTCCCTGTTCTGCAGATAGGTGCTTGCCCAAACCTGTAGTTAGGTGATAACTTGATTTCATCCTACAACAACTTCAATAAAGTAACTAAAGGTAAGTTCATTGTTCACACATAACTAAATCTTCTGCTGATATAAGTGCTATGGAGCCTTGTTTGCTCAACCTTTGTTCAGTGATCCATAATTTGCAAATACTGTAAGTTGGGAATATGTTGCTAAGTGACTTTGATGTTTTAAGGGTAAAAGCTTTGTACTGTAAACCACATTCCCAGAGAAGCGAGGGAAAGTACAAAGAGGTGGAGGAAGGTATGCTGCTAATGGACTTTAGAAGACATACTATCAAAAAAACAAAAGGTCATCCAATTTTCTTACCACTAGTATGGCATACCACCAGCAATGTGCCGTTGCTGGGTAGTGATATTGTTTTTTTGTTAGATACACCTCAGTTAGATGTTATCTGCCTTGTGCATACTGCAACTTTACATATCTGTTTGCTGCAACAGTTGTGTGCTGTGTCGTAAGTGGGTGGACTATGTCAGCATGATCCTACCCTAAAGACACCAACCACGTTTTGAAAAATGTGTCATAAGTATATATATAAAGTGATGCCTCTTTTTTTATATATAGATTATAAAATAGTATGTGACGTTGCACTTAAGATAGAAATTAATGTATATAGAAAAATGTTTAATAATTTTGATTGTTCAGCTACTGATGGTAGGACAAGAAGTAGGTAATTAGTGGGATTAGCCAATTAACCTGAAGACTTCATCTTAGTTTAGTTTAGTATATACCGTAGTTGTAGTCGTGGACAAGCTGTGTAAATACCTTAGGTTGCAGTAAGCTAGTGTTTGTGGTAGCTGTCACCCTAACATTCGTGGACAGAGGGAATAGAGTTCCCAGTAAGGACTCAAAAAGGGGGATCTACAGAGAATGACCTCCGTCCCATTTTTAAAGCTAAAGGCCCAGACTCAACATAAGCTCCCCTGTCAGTGACTGTCTCTAGTGGTACATGCCTGTTGCACCCTTGCTGTTTGGCTGTCACAAATAATGTTTCTCCACAATCAATTGTAATGCCATGTCTGAAGGGAATTGGAGCTCCCAATGCTAGGAACCCAATGCATGCACACACTGTCTGATCCCTGACTAAGTAGGGGAGCATTAGGACCTGCTTTCTGGTTCAGCTCAGCTTCAAGCTGGGGGAGGAGTTACCTGCAGATAGGGAGAGAGGAGGAGTAAGGTCTGGGGTAAGGGAGCTGGTTCAGCTTGCCCCAAAAGACCCTGCAATCAAGGAACTCACCACTAAGCTTCTCAGGGATTAAAGATCCTCAGAGCAAAAGATGGAGACGAGTGAATTTCAGATTCATTGGTCACTTGTGTGGAACTTTCCAGGCACAGTAATACAGAGAGCAAAAGATCTGTAGGAAGACAGAGCTGCTTACAGAGATCGCATTGCCTGCCTGGCTGGAAGTGATCCATAGAGAGGAAGAGAGAAACAGGCACATTAACTGTTTCCTGCTAGTTCTTGTTCTACTAGTACCACCATCATCTCCTCATCCCTCAGGAGCTAGCCCCAATTGCAGGGGGTTAAACATCTCACTGCTAAAACATCTATCTCCTGAGGATAAATTTACTAGCTGGAAACTCCAATTGGCATCAGAAACTATTACTATTTTTTGTTTATTTGTTTTACTTTATTTTTGTTTTTTTTCCATTGTAATATGAGTCAAGCCCACAGCACTGGGCGCAGCCACCATGATCCTGATGAACGCTGGCCCAGCTGCTAGGTATCCCAGCCCTTAACGATCAACATGTCATCAGGAGGAAGCTTGGCAAAAACCTGGTCGAGCAGGTCAGTACAGTAAACGGGCATTAGAAGAAGAGAGTCCAGTCAATGGTCAAAACTGTTGTCTTAATGTGTCCTTGTGGGTGGGACATGATTCTAGGTCGAAAGGGGAATAAACTCTGATGTGCGGGATTGTGGTGCTATACAGAAAGTAGGAGGATGAACTTGCGACAGGAGTGGTACCAGGAGTTATAGAACAGCCTAAAGGAAAAATGTGCCTAAAAACCAAATTTGTTGGTAAAGACTTGTTTAAATGTTGTGTGTGCAGTAGTTGTCTATTAATGGTATTGTGTAGAACGTTCAGTAAAAGACTTGAATATTGTCATCAAATCCTGAGCAGATGTGTTGGAATATGTTTAGTGCAACAACTCCATTCCTGAATATGAGTGCTTAATTGCTAGGTTGTAGATGAAGTTAGAACAAAAAAAACAACTCCCAGAGGTTCACACAGGAAGAGCATGTGACTGTATCCAGTTTCCTGTGTCTGTGTATGAGAGAAGAAGCAGCTGCAGATGCTGCACAGATACTGAGACACATAAGATATGTTTTATTCCTGATCTATTAAGCTTATCATATTTGTTCCTGTTTCCTGCTGAATAAAGAAGCTCTGTTGTCACATGCTTGGAGAGTATCCTGACTAATCCGTTGCCAACAGGTTATGGGCCCACAGTGACACAGAACACCAGAGTAACATAGCAGTAGAAGCCCAAAGCAAAAGCAGCAGAGAGCAACAGAGAAGATGTCCACCAGCAGCAATCCTATCAAGTTCTCTGGGCAAAGCCTTACTAATCAGAACTACCAGTCCTGGGAATTCAAGGTGAAGATGCTGCTCATAAGAAGGTACATGGAAATATACGCAGAAACAAGTGACTCATCCATAACCAGATGATTGGCTAGAAAAGGATCAGAAAGCACAAAGCACTATTTCCCTCAGTGTAGATGAGTTCCTTAACCAACTCCAGACATGGGAGCTTACATAGCTACCACAAGAAAAAAGAGCTACTGGATGTAAGTGGGTCTTCAAAAAACAAATATGACTCAGAAGGTAAAGTTCACCGGTTCAAGGCAGGATTTGTCACAAAAGGGTACTCACAAAAGTGTGATAAAGATTATTGTTAGGTCCTCTGGCACTGCTCCCCAGCTCACCTCTCCTGGGGGCATCCGGCGTCCAGGCGTCCTGTGTCTCGTTGCCGTCGCCGGGTCCCCTTCTTGTCTGCTGACTGCCCAGCACAGGGGTCAGGTTTCATGAGTATCATGAGAGGTGCACTAGTCGCGGCGACGCCCTTCCCCTGTGACTCTTGGGATCGGCCGAGCCCAACCTGACACTCCCCTTGACCAATAGCTACCCGTCCTCTGGTATATCAGGCCACCTCCATTGATGGGAGGTACCTCATTATTAAGTTAGTTTGCTTCAGCCTTGATGACTGTTGGTCAGGCCTTCCTTGTACTCTCTCCTGCAGTAGAGCCATTCCTGCTCTTCCAGCCTCAGGCTCTGTACCTGTGTTTCCTACCTTGCTATACCGTAGTATAGGCTAACCCTACAAGCCACCCCCTGGTACTAGCAGCTGTCGTATTTAGACCCCTGGGCTTGCCCCTGACAATCCCTGTATAGGGGTTGGTTAAACTAGGACCAGCTCACCCAGGGGAGTTCGGTACCACGGCCCAGTGGGTCCACTCCAGGGTCCCCTGGAAGCGTGACAATTATGATGATACATTTTTTCCAGTTGTGAAGCAAACCACATTCAGAACTTTAATGTCCGTAGCTGCAGTTCAACAAATGGCAGTGAGACATTTTGACATCAAAACAGCCTTCCTACATGGTTACATTTAAAAAGAGTTATACATGAGCCAACCCGAGGCATATATTAAAAAGGGTGAAGAGCACCTTGTTTGTAAAATGCAAAAATCTCTCTATGGACTTAAACATTCGGCAAGAGCATGGAGCTCAAAAATGAAAAAAGTTTTGATGAATGAAGGATTTATAAGCTGATCCATATTTGTATACAAAAATGTAGTAAATAAGTGGATGTATGTTCTCCTATATGTAGACGATGTAATCATGCCTCATCAAAATGAAAAAGAAATTGCAAAGCTAGTGTAAGGTTTTCAGTCTTTTTTGCTATATCTGTTGTTATGTTTGCATTTAGTGTATTTTGTCGGCCATCTTGTCTCCTGTCATGTGTAATGACTTTTGCCCTCAACCGATATGGAGTTCTCAGCTTGTCGTCGGCCATCTTGTTTCCTGTCCTGTGCATTGACTCTTGCCCTCAAACAATATGGAGTCCTCAGCTTTGATGTCCCTGCCCTGTTTCTTGCCAATTGCCCTTTTAAACTACTTCAGCTGGTTAAACTGTGCTCCAGAATCAGGCCTGCAATCTGTCTGTGACTTGCTCTCTGAAGCCTGGATTCATTCTGCCTGGAATCATTTATGAACACAGAATCCTGGGTGCCAGCAATATCTGACAGGGAAGTAATGAACTCTGAATGCTTTCCCTGAGACTTGTACTATGCTTTAATACTCTGATGTCCTGGGTTGTTTTGCCTTGCCTTCTGCAACTTGCATTTACTTTATCCTGTTGATGCACTAACTTGTATGAAGCAATACAAGAGCTGCTTAAGAAGCATATGTCTCATGTGTCTCATTATACCCATGCATTAGACTCTATATAGACTGTATCATATATGACAGATTCTGGAGCCATAATAGAGTCTGCTGGGTCTAGGACAGTGCTGCATCTGCTGCCACCTGTATAGAGATTTCTGGATCTTTTGCCATTGGAGAGCTGCTGCAGACCGTGGATCTGAGATATCGATATATGTGATGATAGTGGTTGTGGCTTCTCACAACCTTTCCAGGTGAGCACATTCCCTTCTTTTAAGTCAGGAGTGTTACCACAGGTAAACACTATTGTGCTCCTTTTCTTCCTTTCCAGCCTCTCTGCCGTGCAGTTTCTGGGAATATGGAGGACCCCGTTAAACATCTGTGCGACGTGACGGATTCAATCCTTGCTGACCTACAGGCATTGAAGACCAGCTTTGCAAGCCTGCGGGATCGCGGTGATCATAATCTGCAGGTGTTCGGACAAACCACGCAGGACTTACGAACCCGGATTGAGGTTCTGGAGGGACGCGTCCACATCCCAACTTCAACCCCGGTTATTGGAATCCCCAAGCTACCACCATTCCGTTTTGGCGGTGAACGGGAAAAATTCAGGGGATTCATTAATCAATGCAAACTGTTTTTTGCGGCTCATGCGCCACAGTTCCTTACTGAGCGATCTAAAGTATTGACAATAATTATGCTGCTCTCCAACAAAGCTCTCACATGGGCAAACCCCCTAATTGAGACTGACGATGACTGTCTAAATAATCTTGATGCTTTCATTTCAGCTATGGGGCAGGTATTCGATGATCCAAACCGCGGTGCTACAGCGGAATCAGCCATGTTAACTTTAAGCCAAGGTAAGCGCTCGGTAGCGGAGTATGCTTTGGATTTCCGGAGATGGGCTCTCGACACCACTTGGGATAGCTCTGCTAAGAAGTCGGTTTTCCGGAAAGGATTATCCTCTGTGATTAAGGACGAACTCGCTCGTGCCGACCCACCTACAGCATTAGGAGATTTTATCAACTACTGTATTCGGATCGATGCTCGGCTTACTGAACGCAGACAGGAGAGATGGTCGGAGATAAAGCGCACTAATCATTTATTTCCTCCCTCTCCAGCTAAGGAGTCCTTGAGCAGGATTATACGAGAACCCGAACCTGAGCCTATGCAGGTGGACTCTTTACAGAGACGGGTCAGTGATGCACGTAAGGAACATCGAGTAAAGGAAAATCTGTGTTTCTATTGCGGTAAGTCAGGACATTTCATTATAAACTGCCCCAGTCGTTCTCGTAAGACAACTGCAGCCATCATACACTGCGAGTGCTGTGAGAGGGGTTCTGTCAGGTCCGAACCACAGATCCCAGAGAGAGTAGAGGATACAGACATTGATTACTCAGACTTGAACTCTGTTATCTCTGAGCCGGATGCACGTGTTACTGCAGCAGTTTTTCAGGTTTTTTCAGCGGTTTCCCAGCTGAGTTGTAAGAACAACAATTCTCATTGCTTTATTCCCCTCAAGCTCAGGGTTCACTCTGTCTGGGTATCTACCTCCGCTATGATTGATTCAGGGGCAAGCGGCAATTTTATGGACATCTCCTTCGCTGAGAAACTTGGAGTACGTTCAGTAAAGAAGGCTACTCCTGTACAGATGGAGACCGTAGATGGCTCACTGTTAAACTCTGGACCAGTGGATCAGGAGACGGAGCCCTTAAAGGTCCTCATGGGTAATGACCATCAAGAGAGTCTGTCATTTATGCTCATCTCTTCTCCTCATTTCCCTATTATTCTAGGACTGCCGTGGCTGCAGGCTCAGAATCCTACGATTAACTGGGAAACTAAAGAACTGCACTTTCCAGAGAAACAGATAAGTCCAGAAGCTTCAGTCTGCTCCATTCCTAAAGGACCAACATCAGTCTCTGAGCTACCAGCCATATACCGTGAGTATGCTGACGTGTGTGACAAAAGGAACGCAGACCTGCTACCCCCTCACCGTCCATATGACTGTCCAATAGACCTGTTACCAGGTGCGGGAATACCTTTTGGCAAGATTTACTCTTTGGCAGGGCCTGAGCTAAAGGCTCTCAAAGACTATATAGACGAACATCTAGCCAAGGGCTTCATACGCCCCTCTTCATCTCCTGCTGGTGCACCAATCTTCTTTGTGAAGAAGAAAGATGGATCTCTTAGGCCCTGTATAGACTATCGGGAGCTCAATAAAATCACGATCAGAAACCGTTACCCACTACCGTTGATCCCTGAATTATTGGAGAGAGTACGGCATGCAAAACTCTTTACAAAGTTGGATCTCCGTGGGGCCTATAACTTGGTCCGCATTAGACCTGGGGATGAATGGAAGACAGCTTTCAGGTCACGCTACGGACACTTTGAATATCTAGTAATGCCGTTCGGTTTATGTAATGCTCCAGCAACTTTCCAACATTTGGTGAATGACATTTTTAGGGACCTCCTGGATACATTCATTGTCATTTATTTGGATGATATTTTGATTTTTTCTAATTCCACAGAGGAGCATCACAGACATGTGAAGATGGTCTTAGAACGCCTTCGACAACACCATCTGTATATCAAACTGGAGAAGTGCGAATTCCATCGAACGGAGATCCAATTTCTGGGGTATGTAATGTCATCACGAGGAATTAGTATGGATGAGGGTAAGATCCAAGCCATTAAAGCCTGGCCGGTCCCCAAGAATGTGAAGGAGGTCCAGCGCTTTATAGGGTTTGCTAATTTCTACAGGCGTTTTATCAGGAACTTTTCTGAGGTTGTGTCTCCCATTACACGGCTTACCCGCAAGAACTCTGCTTTTACCTGGACCCCCCAGGCTCAAGAAGCATTTTCCCGTTTGAAAGAGAAATTCACCACGGCACCTATTCTGGTGCATCCTAACCCTGAACTGGCCTTCATAATAGAGGTGGATGCCTCAGACAGTGCCATCGGAGCTATCCTCTCCCAGAGGACAGGTGAGAAAGAAGTCTTACATCCCTGTGCTTTCTTTTCCCGGCGGTTGTCTCCTGCAGAACGGAACTATGACGTGGGTAATAGAGAATTACTGGCCATCATCGCAGCCTTCAAGGAATGGAGACACCACCTTCAGGGAGCTGCGCAGCAGATAATCGTGTTGACTGACCACCGCAATCTTGAGTTTATCAGATCGGCTAAGTGCTTGACTCCTCGCCAGGCTCGTTGGAGTCTTTTCTTAAACCAATTCAGTTTTGTTATCTCCTATAGGCCAGGATCGCGTAATGGAAAGGCCGATGCGTTGTCTAGACTCTACTCAACTGAGACAATTCCACTCACGTCTCGTAAGACTGTTATCTCTGATTCCAGGTTCCTGGGAGTGCTTCATAATCAAGACTTGCTTAACGACATCAAGGAAGCATACCATACGGATCCCTGGCTGGCACAACCGTCTTGTGAAGTAAGTCTTGTATATAAGAACGGTGTGTGGATTCAGGGGCAACGCCTGTATATTCCTGAAGCAGTCAGGGTGAGAGTACTGCAACTCGTCCACGATTCTAAGATAGCGGGGCATAGAGGAGTTCTGAAGACTCAAGAATTCCTGTCTCGCTTCTTTTGGTGGCCCACATACAGAAGAGATGTTCTAGGTTACGTCACTTCTTGCGAAGTCTGTGCCAGATGCAAGACTCCACGATCTTCGCCTACGGGTCTATTACAACCCCTACCCGTTCCATCCCGTCCATGGGGATCCATATCTATGGACTTCATTGTGGAGTTGCCAACCTCTCAAGGGAAGAACGCAGTTCTGGTGGTGGTGGATCGGTTAACAAAGGCAGCCCATTTCATTCCGTGTGTTGGTCTACCCACTGCGAAACACACATCGGACTTAATCATTCAAAATGTGTTTCGCCTGCATGGCGTACCGGATGAGGTTGTATCTGATCGAGGGGTGCAATTCACTTCAAAGTTTTGGCAGCACTTCTGTGCTGCGTTGGACATCAAAGTTAACCTGTCTTCTGCCTTTCATCCGCAGACAAATGGACAAACCGAGCGGACTAATCAGACCCTAGAACAGTATCTCCGCTGTTTTATCTGCCACCTACAAGATGACTGGGTGGATTTGCTTCCACTGGCTGAATTCTCTTATAACAACTCACAGAGCGCTTCCACCAAGCAGTCACCCTTTTATGCCAATTTGGGTTATCATCCTAACATCCTTCCTCGACTTCCCATAGATTCACCTCTTCCAGCTGTAGCCGACAGAATCACCTCTCTACAAAGGAACCTCGATCTGCTTAAAGGGAATCTGGAATCAGCTCAGGACAGGTATAAAAAAGCGGCAGATAGGTTTCGTAAACCTGCACCAACCTTCAAGGTAGGAGATTTGGTCTGGCTGTCAACTAAGAACCTTAAATTGAGAGTACCATCATCCAAATTGGGTCATAAGTACGTTGGGCCCTATAAGATTAATAAGCTCGTCAGCAACGTTGCCTGTCGCCTTCAACTTCCAAGATCTATGAGGATTCACCCCGTGTTCCACGTTTCTCTACTAAAGGCTGTGACTCCCAATTCATTCCCTGGTCGTTCTTCTTCCCCTCCTGCTCCGGTACTCATCGATGGCCAGGAGGAGTTTGTCGTGGAAAGGATCCTGGACTCCAGGTTGCGTAGAAACGGGGTGCAATACCTGGTAAAGTGGCAGGGCTATTCTTCTGAGGACAACTCGTGGGAGCCGGCCTCCAATCTCCATGCTCCTCGGTTACTCCGCCAGTTCCATCGGAGGTACCCGGGAAAGCCTGGACTGGGGCCATCCAGAGGCTGTCCCTAAGGGGGGAGTAATGTAAGGTTTTCAGTCTTTTTTGCTATATCTGTTGTTATGTTTGCATTTAGTGTATTTTGTCGGCCATCTTGTCTCCTGTCATGTGTAATGACTTTTGCCCTCAACCGATATGGAGTTCTCAGCTTGTCGTCGGCCATCTTGTTTCCTGTCCTGTGCATTGACTCTTGCCCTCAAACAATATGGAGTCCTCAGCTTTGATGTCCCTGCCCTGTTTCTTGCCAATTGCCCTTTTAAACTACTTCAGCTGGTTAAACTGTGCTCCAGAATCAGGCCTGCAATCTGTCTGTGACTTGCTCTCTGAAGCCTGGATTCATTCTGCCTGGAATCATTTATGAACACAGAATCCTGGGTGCCAGCAATATCTGACAGGGAAGTAATGAACTCTGAATGCTTTCCCTGAGACTTGTACTATGCTTTAATACTCTGATGTCCTGGGTTGTTTTGCCTTGCCTTCTGCAACTTGCATTTACTTTATCCTGTTGATGCACTAACTTGTATGAAGCAATACAAGAGCTGCTTAAGAAGCATATGTCTCATGTGTCTCATTATACCCATGCATTAGACTCTATATAGACTGTATCATATATGACAGCTAGGTGAAATTCTCAACCAGCACTTTCAGGCTAAGGACCTTGGAAATGTGACATATTATTTGGGAATTCAAATCCAGAGAGAGGAAGATGGGAGTTTTCTTCTCAACCAAAGTTCTAAAATTTCTGCAATCTTAAACAAGTTTGGAATGTCAGAAGCCAAAGGTGCGTCAACACCAATGGATCCATCCTACTTAAAGTTGGAAGGTGAAGAAGATCTGCTACCCAGCAACTAGAGTTACAGACAATCAGTAGGGGCTCTTCTTTACATAGTAGGCAAAACTTGCCCAGATATCACAGGCACAGTTGGAATTCTCTGCCGATATGTAAGCAAGCCACGCCAAAGAGACTGGAATGCAATTAAGAGAATTCTTTAATATCTTAAAGAAATTCAAAGGCTGAATCTCAAGATATCTGCATTAGGAGATCTCACCCTCAGAGGTTATGTGGATACAGATTGGGCTGGACATTCAAGTGATCGGAAATCAACAAGTGGTTACCTGTTCAAGTTAGGAAAAAAGTCAATTTCTTGGTCGAGCAGAAAACAAGTGTCAGTCTTCTACAGAAGCAGAATATATGTCTGCTGCTTATGCAAGTCAAGAAGTAATTTGGTTGAAATGACTTTTGGAAGATTTCGGCAAGCCACTAACTCAGCCAACAGTTATCTATGAGGACAACCAAGGATGTATTAAACTTGCCAGCAATGAGAAGATTAGTGTAAGAACTAAGCACATTGATGTAAAACATCACCACTTACATGACTCGATGATAGCTGATGGTATGACAAAGCCTTTATCAAAAGCCAAGTTTGTAAACCTCAGAACCGCAATGGGATTAACAGGATAAGTAGTTGATGAGTGGGAGTGTTAGACTATGTTTAGTGCAACAACTCCATTCCTGTATATGAGTGTTTAGTTGCTAGGTTTGTATGTTGTAGATAAACTTAAAATAAAAAAACTCCCAGAGGCTCACACAGGAAAAGCGTGTGACTGTATCCAGTTTCCTGTGTCTGTGTATGAGAGAAGAAGCAGCTTCAAATGCTGCACAGAGGCTGAGACACATAAGGTATGTTTTATTCCTGATTTATTAAGATTATCATATTTGTTCCTGTTTGTTGCTGAATAAAGAAGCTATGTTGTCACACGCTTGGAAAGTATACTGAATAATCCGCTGCCAACAAGATGGATCTTGGTCTGTGAGAAGGTCTATATCAAAGTTTGGCTTGCACTCAGAAATACCACACTTCCCAAATGGATAACCCCAACCAACACCCTCCTTGCTCTATGGGGATGGCCGGGGCGCATGTAGGAGGATCAGCAGCAGAAGAATGCTGCCTGAACCCCATTAGCCAAATAAGTGTATTGATAGTGGGTGTTCCTTGTGGGCGCAGCATAGTAACTATAATGGCTTGCAGCATGAAAAATGGGAGGAGACTCCCCTAGTAGGATATACTATCAGGAACCATAGTCCCTTCTAAATTGTTCAGACCCTGAGGGTTACTCCGGGAGTCAGCTCAGCAGTTAGACTATGGAACAGAACTCCAGCCAAGCATGTTCCCCCGTGGTTGGTGCCTGATGCCTGCCTTTGCCGGATATCCGGACAGCGGCTATCCTCTCCGATGTATGTTTGGTGGGCCCTGAGCGGAAGTTCAAAGACAGATCGATTTCCATTGAGAGCGTGGTGGAGGAATTCTGTTTGGCGGTTCACCAGTGGTCCTATGATGGATGCATCCCCATAATTGGGGTAGGAATAGAATTGACCAAAAGAATCTTTGAATTTATGGCGTGTATTGATGATACTTAAGGGTACAAGTCAGGAAGTACTCGGCCGAGGAGAGAAGTCTGCAGACACATGCGTCAATGCAAATAGCCCACACCCAACTCACATGTTTGACTGTTAATGTAAATAAAACGTAAAAACTTTTATTGACTCTGTGAATAGTTTATCCCTTGATGAGGATACCAAGGAAATGAACTGTTGTACTGAGGAACCAGCTGGGGCAGGACCTGCCATGGCAGGGCTGTGCTGCAGTCTCAGCCCTGCCTTACCATTGACTACATCTGGGCCCCTGATGACAACACCTTTACATGCGTACTATAGGAGGAAACTCTTCTCCTGTGACTACTGCCACAAGTCACCCTTACAACTCGCATATTCGGCAGGATTGGCCATTGCTTCCAGAGATGCATGAAACATTGTGGAAGGCCAGTATAAAGTGGCCAACTGTAACTGGTTTATGGTGGTCGAAGGTAAGATCCAAGATAGTATAGTATAGCCTTCTGTGCCCATGCGGTAATAAAGAAGTCCTTTTTTTACATCAAAGGACTGGAGTGCTGCAACTCTTTTTTTCATATGTATTGGAAGCTTCAAGAAGGGAGGCTTGGTTGCGGACATATGGTAATATAGTGAGTCTTCTGTACCCATGCTGTAATAAAGAAGCCCTTTTTCACATCAAAGGACTGGAGTGCTGCAACCCTTTTTTCGTATGTATTGGAGGCTTCAAGAAGGGAGGCTTGGATGTGGGCACCTATTAATTTAGGAGCCTTTTGCGCCCATACTGTAATAAAGAAACCTTTTTTTCACATCAAAGGACTGGAGCGCTTGCAACCTTTTTTTTCATAAGATCCAAGGTAGACATTGACATGGTGGACTGCAGTGCAGCATGAAAAGGAAGATGTGCACATTGTGGGCATTACCGTATCACAAGGGCACAAACGTTTGTCCGCCCCCGAGAGGAGACGTTTTCCAGAAGGGATGTCACGCCTGGAGAAGCTGGTCCATGGCAAGTGTTGCATGCCTCCAGAGAGCACACTCAAAGAAGAAGATCCGCCCGATGGCAGAAATTCTAACAAAACAAGATGGTTAGCCAGCAGAGAGGTTTCCTCATCAAGGGCGGAGCTCCAAAATGGAACACCTAAAGATGAGTGGGAAGGCTCCATCCTGTAAGCAAACAGCAGAGAGAACAGGAGCCAAGTAGTGCTATAGAATGGTAGAATGGCGACTAGAGGTGTGGATGATTTTGACCCTTTCTATCTGGGAAATCAGCGCGGTAGGGAGGACTGGGAAGAAGCTGGGAAATTCTGCACATCCAAGCTGGCATCATACATGTAGATGTCCTCTATCTTCTACCCTTGCCGAGAGGGTGAGAATAGCAGATCCCAGTCCAAAGACTGACACGGGAGTTGGAGGGCCTCAGCTAGCAGAGGCTGAAGACAATTGGACTAGTACTGAGAAATGAGGGAAGCAGAGCCTGTTGCTTACAGCACAGTTCCAGCAGCTAGCCACAGAAACGGTGATCACGTATTATGATCTGCTATGAGGACGTGGCTACATCCAGGAATCCAGCGCTAGTCACCAGATTGTTATTGAACATCGAGCACTAGAGCACAGAAACCACAGTCCCTTTGTGGAAGGAGTTCAGGTGGTGTTCCTGAAGATGGATGGTCCTTGAGGGTGGTATACAATCAATGTGATGCAAAAAATCCTGATGTTCGCTAACAATAAATACCACTTTCATAGTACCAGAAGACTTTGGAAGAAACAGAAGGAGAGCTATGGAAGCCAAATGTCTGTGAGGTCCCAGAGTTATATTTGTTGTATTAAATATAGCGTCTGCGGGGAAAATTATCCAAGTCCCCTTGAGTCAGCTGTGGACAACCAAAGTTGTTTGCTTCTCCTTTGTATGCCCCCATGAAGTCTGCTCCTGTTTGCCCCAGACTCTTGTGTACTGGGCCCTGCCAAGTTGAACCCTCGTTGGGGGTGGGGAAGGGACATGGAGAACTGCCAGTGTTCACCAGGTCGGTCAGATGGACTGTTGAAGAGTGGGGAATGGTTGAATGTGTTTGCAACATTTAAGGAGTTTGCTTGTGGTAAAGACTCACACAGAATCTGAGCACCCCAAATCTTATTGTCTTGTTCACTGAAAGGACTCCCACGTGCAAGCCCCTGTGGTCTCTGGGCTGCTGTTGGCCTATTGGTCCCCATGCATAAAACGAACTGAACCCTTGGTTTCAGGGTCCCAACTGAGTGAGACCACTTTCACAGGATGCTTTTAGGAGGCAAAAAGAGTGTGAGATTAGTGATAGGATGCTGCAGGGACGTGTTTTGGTAGCTTAGGAGGCGTTTTGGAGGTGACAGGATCCCTTTAAAGAGGAGGGAGTGTAAGGAGGTGGACTAAAGACACCAGTCACATTGTATTATATTAGTGTAAACTCTGTCATGCATTTTTGTATATAATGTGATGTCGCTGTGTTTATGTAGAGAGTATAAAATAATATGTGACGTAGTACTTAAAATAGGAATTATGTATGTAGACTAGTGAATAGTAAATTAGATAGCTTGTTAAGCTACTGACATTAAGACAAGCAATAGTTTAAGTGGGATCAGCCCACTGGGGGTGAAGCTATCCTCTAGGCTTAGAGGGAAGACTCCATCTTAGTTTAGTTAATTTATTGTGTACAGTAGTACCAGTAGTAGTCGTGTGCAAGCTGTGTAGATACTTTAGGTTGCAGTAAGCGGGTGTTTGTGGCACTGTTTCCCTAACATTGGTGGATAGAGGCAATGGAGCTCCCAGGAAGGATTCAAAAAAGGGATGTACAGAGAACTACCCCTGTTCCTTTGTTATGAGCTCCAGGCGCAGACTCAAATAGGTTCCCCTTGCCCACAACTACAGCTCCAAGCCACCATCACAATGTAACAAATTTGTGAGAGATCCCACATGAGAGATGCAAAGGAGTAGTGACTTCATAGCCTATAATGGTATGGTAGATACCTCCTCAAGTCAATTAATGTCTAATTACAGTGTAACAGGGTAGTGGTTTAAATATCTGAGGTGCCACTATGAGATGTAAGGGTTTTTCATTTAGTCATTTAAAAATAACAAACTTGCTGATAACATAGTTAGCTAAAAAGGATGGTATATGGCAGCATTATTGTGTGATACCATGCTCCTGTAATGTTTTAAAAGCAGAAGAGAACTTGTTTTCATGATAGTGAGGCCGGGGTCAGACACCAGTATAACAAGGACACGGCCACCACTTCCATTGTAAAGCATGAAGTGGCCAAGGCTCCGCTCACCTGACCATGACAGCTGCACAGAAATACAAAAAAAGAGAGAAAAGCGCTCCCATAGGGAGAACCCACATGCACTTTGAGGGGAAGGAAAGGTTGTGACAGGGGGGGCTCTCTCCTTATCGGGTTGTGCCCCCTCCGCACAACCCCAGTGTATTCTCAAGGCCACCTGGGCCGGAGGAGCCGTCCAGGTGCCAGCCGCCTGTCAGTCACGTGGTGTCTGCGGTCACGTATACGATATCCACCAATCAAGGGTGTCGACGTTCCCACAGGTCCTGTGCTCCACAGGTAGTGAAGGATTTTCAGCAATGTGCCCCGCAGCTTCTGAATAACTCACACAGAGGTGAGATCCAACAGTTCAATTAAAGGTTATTCTGTAGCGAGCGCAGGGGCACAGATAAGGCAGGTAGTTATGGATCAAGAATCCTCTTTATTCACCACAACATGTTTCCACGAAGGCTTATCGTCTTCCTCAGGTGGATTTCGGAAATCCACCTGAGGAAGACGATAAGCCTTCGTGGAAACATGTTGTGGTGAATAAAGAGGATTCTTGATCCATAACTACCTGCCTTATCTGTGCCCCTGCGCTCGCTACAGAATAACCTTTAATTGAGCTGCACAGAAATGTATTATTCTGTCATGCTCGGGTAAGTGGAGCTGCAACCACTTCCTGCTTCACAAATTGAGCGGTGTTCGTGTTATATGACCGGCTGACCCCGGCCTAAAGGTCAGGCATATACATACAGTGGAGGAAAAACTGTGCTGCATAGATAGCTAGAAAGTGGGGGTGAGTAGCATTTACTCATATCGTGAACCACCCCAGGATTTAGAGAGTTACAGGAGGCTGTAACCTATTCTTGACTATGAAGAGAGCATGCAATAGATTAGATACGTGAAAGCCCAAGAGGGATGACAAGAAGCCCCATCACAGGAGTGTGGCGCCCCACTGGTCGGGAAGCTATGAAGGGGTACTGCACCCACATTAGAGTGTGTGGTATTTCTATGACTAGGAACTGGAATGGTGAATAAAGGACCCTCACAACACTCATTCACACACACCCTAGAGTTGGGGACCATGGGTGAACCCGCTGTAAGGAGGACCCAGTCCTGTGGGAGGAGTGACAGAGTAGAAAAATGTGTGGGTGGGAGGAGAGTCAGGCAGTCTGCATTAGAAAGCTCCATTGGGGAGTGAGGTGTAAAGGATACCATAGAAGCCGTCGTGGCAGGAGAGAGACCCTAGGGGCACCATGAGTTGCGGTGCACCCGAATAGGGACCAGGTACGATTACCAACCTGAGGGGGTTTGATCCAGAGACCGAGGTCCGGCTCTGAGTGGTGCAGGCATCTATCCCCGAGCCATAAAACCGGAGGCCCCAAGCTTCTGTAGGAAGTCGCAGCCAAAGACCCGGTGCATCCTTGAAAAGGCATACCAAACTAGGGTAAGGAGGACCTAAAGGGGAGTCCTCCACAGAAGATCCGTGGGAGCCTGCCCAAAGCTCTGTGCGCGGAGACGCTGCATGGTAGAGGGAGAAAAGAGAGCGCTAGGAGAGACCGGAGAGGAACAGTAGGCTCGCCACCGAGGGCTCTGAGTGAAACATCCCAGTTCTCTAGTGACTACCCAGGCCAGAGAGCGACCCGAAATATTGTACCATCTGTCTGCTGTCTTGAGAACCTGAAGTAAACCCGTTCAGAGTTAAAGACTGTGTTGCGTATGTCATTTCTCCCGCCTGATGAGCAGCACACTTGCTGCAGCGAAAAGGACAAGTGACTGTGCTGTGTGGTAAGCTGCCTCCCTGTGTAAAAACAACTACTACAACTGCCCCGGGGATCCTGCTCCACCTACAGGGAGTGTGACCATCTTGCTGCCCAAACATCACCCCGGAGGTCTGACCCCAGTGACAGCCCTCGTGAATCAACGCCCAAGACCGGGTACCCAAGGCCCTTGGGTAGCTCAGGAAAATGTAGACTGATGACTTACGGTGAAAGAGAGTGCTACATCAAAGACATCTGCAAGCCTGGTGCCTTTGTGTGAGGGATTGTTGCATTTCTGAGCCATCTTCAGTGTACACCTGCATTCTTTCAACCTTCTCTTTGTGGGGAACTATAAACGTCCACTACATTGTGCACTCCACAGTATTTAAAGGGGTACATCACCAACTATCTAGGCATCTCTTGTATTTGCACAAATCTTGTGATTTTCTGCAGACATGATCAAGAGACATAATTAAGCAAGTAAGTTATATGACTGCATCTTAAGACATTGTTTTTGTGTTTACCCAAGCACTATTTGGACTCCTATATTAATGTATTTCTGTCTAACCATAGTTTTAGATGTTTTTTTTTTATTTTGTGTTTCAAAGATATGATTATTATTATTATTATTTATTTATATAGCGCCATTGGTTCCATGGCGCTTTACATAAGCAGTGGGGGTAACAAGGACAGGTACAGTACATATGAGCAGACAATGCTTGCTGATACGCGACGGGAGAGGTTCCTGTCCTCGAGGGCTCACAGTCTACGGGGGTGGGGGAGGACACGATAGGGGGGGTAAGCGCCTTGCGGTTGGTGGAGCGGCGCTGGGTCTCATCATGGGTTGTAGGCTTGTTGGAATAGATGAGTTTTCAGGTTCTTTTTTAAGCTCTTGAGGGTAGGCGAGTGTCTGACGTGCTGGGGGAGGGAGTTCCAGAGTCTAGGGGAGGCGCGGGAGAAGTCGTGTATGCGGTTGTGGGAGGATGAGATGAGGGGGGAGGAGAGGAGGAGTTCTTGTGAGGAACGTAGGTTGCGTGCGGGTTGGTATTGGGAGACCATGTCGGAGATGTAAGGGGGGACAGGTTGTGGATGGCTTTGTAAGTCAGGGTTAGGATTTTAAATTTAGATCTTTGGGGGGTGGGGAGCCAGTGGAGTGCCATGCGGAGAGGGGAGCTAGGGGAGTAGCGAGGAGACAGGTGGATTAGACGGGCAGCTGAGTTCAGGATAGAGTGGAGAGGTGCAAGGGAGGAGGCGGGGAGACCGGTGATTCATCTTTTAAAGGACCGATGGGTGTTCCAGAGTGGGGACCTTCCACCCCCCACCAGTGATTAGCCATGTACTGTCTATGCTATGGATAGGTGATACTTTTGGGAAAACCCCTTAAATGATCAGACCATGTCCCTGTACGACCAGACACATCCATTACACAGTGCATAGCAGGGACATATATATAAGATTCTTCTTCATAGAGAAAGAAAACCGGGCACTATCCGTGTTTCAAACTGGTGTCATATAAGTATTATTGACTGATGGCAACAGCATTATGGTGGTGCACACTATATGTAAGTGCAAGCATCTTCAATAGAGAAATAAGACAGTGGCACTCACCATTAGAAATCTTCTGATTTATTTACGATTCCAAGTGTACATCTAGGAATTCATACGGTAGCGTGGGAGGTGCACGTCTATGCACCTCCCTCCCCCACTGTATGAATTCCTAGATGTACACTTGGAATCGTAAATAAATCAGAAGATTTCTAATGGTGAGTGCCACTGTCTTATTTCTCTATTGAAGATATATAAGATTATCTCAGCACAGGAGATGTGGTATGATCAGACCATGTCCCTGTACGGTCAAACATGCCCATTACACGGTACATAGCAGGGACACTTACTGTATATAAGATTATGTCAGCACAGGAGATATGGTATGATTAGACCATGTCCCTGTACGGTCAGACACATCCATTACACAGTAAATAACAGGGACACATATATAAGATTATCTCAGCACAGGAGATGTGATATGATCAGACCATGTGCCTGTACAGTCAGACAAATCCATTACTCAGGACATAGCAGGGACACATATATAAGATTATCTCAGCACAGGAGATGTGATATGATCAGACCATGTACCTGTACAGTCAGACACGGCCATTACACAGTACATAGCAGGGACACATATATAAGATTATCTCAGCAAAGGAGATGTGGTATGATCAGACCATGTCCCTGTATGGTCAGACACATCCATTACACAGTACATAGCAGGGACACATATATAAGATTATCTCAGCAAAGGAGATGTGGTATGATCAGACCATGTTCCTGTACGGTCAGACACATCTATTACACAGTACATAGCAGGGACACATAACATTATCTCAGCACAGGGATTTGTGGAACTTATTAATATTCCAAGATCTATTTATTTAAAAACTTTAAAATTATCTTTATTAATGGGAAAATCATTTTAAATTACACACATAAGCTAACACCCAACAAAGTTGTTGTTACTAGGGCAAACAATCAGTTTAAACTTTTCTAACATGTATTACAGAAAACAACTTTAGCAGAAATTATTGCTTTTGGCCAATTTGCACAGTTTTTTCTTTGGGCTATGTATACTGCCATGTATTTTTAACATATTCCAAAAATGCAGAAGGATAATTATACTGATGCCCTTAAATCATTACACATATGGTAAAATAAAATGGCATATATATATATATATACAGAGAGAAATTCTTACTACAAATTAGCTCATAATTGTCTAGATAAAATGAGCTCTACACTACTATTGTATGCCTTACCTGAAGATGAATTATCACAGAGCGTTTCATAGCAGATGCTGAATGCACTAAGAAAGGTTGGTAATAACGCTGTGGTCTTCATGACTATGATATTTTGCTCTGAGCATCAATAATTCCTGTAAAGTGTGCAGATGGCTGGAACAGCGAAATGAGTGTTATAGTAGTGATGGTTTCAGGCTACTACTCATATGCTGGGAGTAACCTTCCTGTGGTTAGTTAGAGGAGGTGGTAGGGGGGTGCGAAATGTAAATTACCAACTACATTAATACTCCACATCCACAACTTTTCATCATTCAGCTTTTCAGGAATGTTGATGTCACATAATATGAGACTGAAAACAATGTACGTTTTTGTGGAAAAACGTTTAAAACTTGTCAGTTTATTACTATATAAAACACAAATGTGTCAACAGACTGTAGCTGTTATGGTGTTAAATGTTGCACAGCCTCACTATAAAGTTGGTGAAGGCATAATAGTGTATTTTTCTGTTTGAAGGATTCACGTGCAGATTGGACTTCTTCAAGATGGCTCCAATTTGCTGCACACCATTTAAAATTTGGAAATAAGAAATAAGTACAAATTATTCCTACCAAGGTCATCTTAAGATGACCCCCTAATTCTGAGAAAGAGGATAAAAATGGTCTGGTTGCTACTTTAAATCAAGAAGAATCATAAAAGTAGTCATGTAATATTTACTGCATTTATTGAACTCATCTATTTCATCTCATCATGCTATTGGAAAGCGATTCCCCATATCCAAATCACAGGGATCATATATGATAAGATCTCTAGTGTACGGAACATGGAATTGCATACACCCAGTCCAAAAGCGTGCAGCTACGGCGTACTGGAAAATATACAGAATGGGCGGAGCTACAGTATATGGGGACTGCCGTCCACCGCATGCCGCCCACTGCCTGGTGCACAGGATCTCCCGGCTGCCCGACAGCCCCCTCGCTTCTCAATCACGGCCGCCGGCACCTGAGAGCACCCCACCCCCCCACTCCTTAATCACGGCCACTGGTGCTGGCGCCCGACAGCAACCCCCCTGCTCTTCAATCACGGGGGCCTCCGGTGCCTGACATCACCCCCTCCCCCCCGCTTCTTATTCATAGCCCTAACAGCACCCCCCCGCTCCTCAGGTCGCAGGTGTTTGACCGCAACAACCACCCCCTCCCCTCCTTACCCCCCTTCCCCGCTCCTCGCCTCATTACTGGTAAATATTCTCTTACAAAAAAAGCACTGACCATAACTGTGTGAAAACCAAAGATGGGATTCTGCAATCCAAATTCTGTATGTTGCCAGACAGTTTACATACTTGTTCTTTCCTTCTTGATCAGGATATGGGTGGAGATGCCTGATGTGAAGCTCCAATAGTTTAAAGTGTGACCGTCATTTAAATTTTTACTTAATAATTATGTAGAGCAAGTGATTAGAATGAACTTTCAAATATGCTTTATTAATTAAATCTGGTTGAAAACCATTCATAAACCCTCCACAAGCTGTCCCCACTAGACTTTGTTTGAAACAGATATATGTTCATTCTCATTCTTCAGTGAATAGGAGTCATGTATCCATATAACGGAGGAGGCAGAGCCTATACAGTGTCCAAACTGCAGCTGATGAGGAAACAATGTATCAGATTACTCAGCATAGTTGCTAAGCAATGTCATAGTGCCAGAATCACTGTACACTCTTCTTTCCTTGGCACAAACCTCTGATCTGTCATCTGGCACTGCACAGCTCAGATCTCTGTTAACCCCTTCTCTACAGCTACCTATTAGCCTGCTCTCAGAAGATGTGGAAATTCACACACAGTGCTGGCAGATGCTGGCAACGCCCACATCACCATAAAATGAAGTTTTTAAAAGAGCACAGAAAAATGTGAGAAAATAAGTCATATGGCACAAAAAACAGCATTATCTTAGCTGCTATGTGACCCATGAATAATGACCAGTGCAGTATTGTTTTTTTTTCCAATGAAATAATATTTACACTTTAAAAGTAATCAACAATGTAAAAAAGTGCCTAATTACATAATTCAAACAGCAGCCTATCCCATCTCTTCATCTGCCTCTCATTTTTTGACCCTAACCTCCTCTCTCGGCCTTTCACAACTTACTAACTCTGCCACACATGAAGATGGGAATACTCTGGACCTGAACTTCTCTTGGCTCTGTTGAGTGCATGATTTTACTAATTTCCCTCTTCCGCTCTCTGACCACAATCTTCTTTCATTCTCAGTCAAGAATTGTCAATCCATCAAGGACATCCCCAACTCCTACACTTACAGGAATATTAACATCCAGAATCTCACAAAGAATTAACAATCTTCATTGGCCCCAATCTCCTCCCTCTCTTGTCCTGACTCTGCTCTAAAACTCTATAATGAAACACTGCAAAGTGCCCTGGATGAATTTGCACCTCCTACACTTAAAACAACTCGGCACCGACAGCGGCAACCCTGGCACACACTGCAAACATGGTTTCTCCAGCGGTGCTCCAAGTGCGCAGAACTCCTGTGGAGAGAATCCAATCTGGCTGAAGATTTCATCCATTATAAGTTTATGCTAAAAACATACAACACCGCCCTTCACCTCTCCAAACAAGCTTACTACAACATCTTTATCACATCACTAGCCAACAATTCTAAACGATTATTTGACACTTTCCACTTCCTCCTCAGTCCCGGAGTACAGGCCCCAACCACCAGCTTCACAGCTGACAATCTGGCCAACTATTTTAAAGACAAAATTGACAACATACGATGGAAAATTTACTCACAGCCTCAAAACATCATTCATTCTATTCCCTACTGCACTTCACATTTGATATTTGAGTCTTTTGGGTTGATTGAGAACATAGTTGTTGATCAATAATAAAAATAATCCTCTACAACACAACTTGCCTAATAATTCTGCACACAGTGTACATCCTGGTGAAAGATCGACACCGCTTTGACCTCAAGGAACCTTTGGCTACCAACTTGTAGGACTACAAAGATCACACTTTGAGGACAACTGTAGAAGTTGCCCAAATGAGGGACAATATTGCCGCTTTTTTTGTTTCGGACAATGGACAAGTTGCATGGCAGGATGAAATGTTGTAAAAGATGGTTTGGCGAACTGTATCAATCAAGAATTGTGAGCAAATGTAAATAGTTTTTCATAATTGGTAATCACTCTCTACCACCCTTTCCCTTTCATTAATCTGATTGTTGTTAAATATTGACATTAAATAGATTTACCCAACTATCCACAAAATTATAATACTGTTTTTGTAAATATTTAATTTTGTTAAGTTGACAAATCATAATTTTGGTGTTTGTGGGTTAAATAAAGCTTCGGGCATGTGATATTACTTCATCATACCTAATGTTGTTACATTAATGTTTTCTGTAGAATACGTGAATAATTGAATTGTTGTCAAGTTTATTATTGTATTCCCTTCTTTTTTGGTGGAATTAATAAAGCTTTGGACCAGCTATTCCACTTCCTCCCTCATCACCAATGTAGCGATATTGATGTGCATAATACTTTCATTTGATCTGTGTATTCCCTTTATGTTTGTGGAGTAATAAAGCTTTGTGCCTGGTATTCCACTTCCTATCTATTCCCCAATAGTAATAGTAATGTTTGTAGACATTATGCAATTTATTGTTATGCTATATTCTATATTGTCATAAATCTGGACAGTTCTGTTCTGTTAATTCAAGTTACTATTGTTGCAGTTAAAGGTTTCATATCCCTTCAACTCTATTTGAATTATGTTTTGATCAAGGATATGTATCGGACTAAAATTGCTCAGTCCAGGAAGAATTTTTTTTAATCCAATGTCCAAAATTGGCTATCTATGGACATCGCTTTATTTCATCTGAGAGTGTAATCTAAAGAAAATTTGCATTCAGTTTGAATTAACAAACACTTTCTTGGTGTATGCCTAAAGGTGTACATTAGTTTCTTATCATTACTATTGCCCAGGGCTTGTAAGCTATGTTTCCCTGGGCAATAGTAGTCAAAGGAAAGCAATGTACACCTGTGTTGCCCAGAAACTCTGACTTTGCAGCTACAAAGAAGTTGGTAATATTGCACAGGGGTTCACATCAAAACCACCTGCACGATACTCATGAGTGTACCCACTGCTAAGGTGTTGGTGTATGCCTTAAGGTGTACATTGGGTTCCTATCATTACTATTGCCCAGGGCTTGTAAGCTACCTTCACCTTGGCAATAGTAATCAAAGGAAAGCAATGAACATCTTATTTTGCATAAATAGCATCCCTTATGGAATTGTAAACCTAACCTAAAGAGACAAAGAATAAACCTTTTTCTTTAATTTAAAAAAAATAGACTTTTATTTAATAAAAAAAAAGTGCAAATAAACAGTCAATCAAATTATAAATAAATGGGAGTAGGTGGTGGTTGTAGAGGATGGGGTGACATTTTGAACCTGTGGGGTGTGAAGATTGGAGGGTTGGGTAGGAGCAGGGGAGGAAAGAGTTATAGGTGATGGGGAAATATACTGTAATATCGAGTCCTGTATGGTATGGTCCATTTCAGGCAGGGGACTGAAAACATTAGCAGACACAATAGGAGTAGATGACAATGCAGTAGACGCAACATTGGGGGAAGAAGAGACACTCTGACTATAAAAAAAGCTGGAAGAAACATGGGAAGGGAGAGACACATTGGAAGGGAGAAACAGATTTGAAGGGAGAGAGCCTACAGATGGTGGAGACAAATTAGATAACAGAGACACATTAGGAGGGGACAGTGCTTGTGGTTGCTTGATCTTCTTTGACCGACCAACTTTTTTCACTGGCTGTCCTGTGGTCAACTGAGCCTGAGTCTCTGGCACAGCAAACTCTTTCTTATTGCTTGCTGGTTTTTTTTTTGTGCTTTGCTTTCCCTGGACGAATTGGAGTGCTGGTTTCTCAGTGTGCTGGCGGGTGGATGGAACAGCACTTGGCAGTGTTGACATTGTGGTACTACCTCCATGATGCTGTTGTGCAGATGTTGTTATGGTGCTTGTCGCTACATGTTGGTCTGACGTTGGTTGGGTGGTAGTCGATCCAAGCTGCTGTTGTGGTGTCAATGGGATCATGGTAGTCGCTACATGATGCTGGTATCCTGTACTAATTAGAGTAGAAGCTGCATGGGCTTGGTGTTCAGATGTTTATAGTGTGCTACTACCTTGATGCTGCAGGGCTCCTGCAGTCTGCAGCGCTGCATAGCTTGGCACTTCAACTGGTGTGATGTCCATCAGTGGTGGTGGAGGCAAGTGGTTTGTTGCTGATGAAAATCCAACTCCTTGACTTCTAAGGACTGTTGATGATGCTGTCTGCAATGCTAGTGTTGTCTTCGGCCAATGATGTTGTGCTGGGCTTGGTTGACGTATTTGCAAACTCAACTGCGGCCAGTGGCGTAGCGTGGGGGGGGCGGTCTGCCCCAGGCGGCACCTGTGTGGGGGCGGCAGCAGGGCCATATTTACAAGGCAGGGGAGCGTGTTTTTTTTTTTTTTTTCTTCTTTACTTCCTTCTTCCCCCAGACTCCATATGAAAACTGGAGTATTTGTGGGGAGGGAGGGTGTCGCCGCTGGCATTGCCGCTCGGCGCATGTACTGTGTGCCCCCCCCCCAGGCCCCCAGCGCTGAGAGCGATCACGCTGACAGGAAGCCGCTGGGAACTCTGCTGCTTCCTGTCACGCGATGGCTCCAAGTGCTGCTGCAGTGCTAGCGGCCCCCCCATGGACCCGGAGAATGGAGGATCAGCCGGCCCTGAAGGACCTGATGTGGCTGGCGGTGGAGCTCACTGCTCTGAGGGAGCCTGGCCTTAGCCAGCACCAGGTGAGGGAAACTGTGCAGGGGATAAGGGACAGAGGAGCAGGGGGACCAAGAGAAGAGGACAGGGGGGCAGAAGGACAGGAACAGGAGGACCAGAGGAGAAGAGGCCAGGGGGGCAGAGAAGAAGAGGATAGGGGGGCAGAAGCCTTCTGCCCACTGTCCTCTTCTCCTCTGCCCACCTGTCCTCTGCCCCCCTGGCCTCTTCTCCCCCTGGCCCCTTCTCCCCCTGGCCCCCTGCCAGAAGGACAGGAACAGGGGGGCAGAGGAGAAGAGGACAGGAACAGGGGGACAGAGGAGAAAAGGACAGGGGGGGCAGAAGGACAGGAACAGGGGGACAGAGGAGAAGAGGACAGGGGGACAGAAGGACAGGAACAGGGGGACAGAGGAGAAGACGAGCAGCTGGAGGGACAGAGGAGAAGAGGACAGGGGGGGGCAGAAGGACAGGAACAGGGGACAGAGGAGAAGAGGACAGGGGGGCAGAAGGACAGGAACAGGGGGACAGAGGAGAAGAGGACAGGGGGGCAGAAGGACAGGAACAGGGGGACAGAGAAGAGGACAGGGGGACAGAAGGACATGAACAGGGGGACAGAGGAGAAGACGAGCAGCTGGAGGGACAGAGAAGAGGACGGGGGGGGGCAGAAGGACAGGAACAGGGGGACAGAGGAGAAGAGGACAGGGGGGCAGAAGGACAGGAACAGGGGGACAGAGGAGAAGAGGACAGGGGGGCAGAAGGACAAGAACAGGGAGACAGAGGAGAGGAGGACGGGTGTGAAGCAGGACAGAGGAGCAGCAGGAGAGGAGGACGGGGTGCAGGAGGACAGATGAGAGGAGGACGGGTGTGCAGCAGGACAGAGGAGCAGCAGGAAGGACAGAGGAGAGGAGGACGGGGGTGCAGGAGGACAGAGGAGAGGAGGACGGACAGAGGAGAGGAGGACGGGGTGAAGGAGGAGAGAGGAGAGGAGGACGGGGGTGCAGGAGGACAGAGGAGAGGAGGACGGGGGTGCAGGAGGACAGAGGAGAGGAGGACAGGGGTGCAGGAGGACAGAGGAGAGGAGGACGGGGGTGCAGCAGGACAGAGGAGCAGCAGGAAGGACAGAGGAGAGGAGGACGGGGTTGCAGGAGGACAGAGGAGAGGAGGACGGGGTTGCAGGAGGACAGAGGAGAGGAGGACGGGGTTGCAGGAGGACAGAGGAGCAGCAGGAGGGACAGAAGAGAGGAGGACAGGGGTGCAGGAGGAGTGGGGCTGTGTGTGGTGATGATGGCGGCTGTACCAGGTGTCTGCCTCCATGCGGCAGCCTCCACCTTCCTGTGTTGGCAGGGTGAGGCATGCTGGGAATTGTAGTTCTCCTGCCTGTTCGGGCATTACTGTATGGTTTCTGGGCAGTCTGCTGGGAGTTGTAGTTCTCCCGGTTGGGCTCAATGTTCTCCTGCCGCCTGTCTGTGGTTATTGTGCCTCTTCTGTGATGTCCTCAGCTCTGTGCTGTGCACAGTGTACCACCATGTCCTCAGCTCCGTGCTGTGCACAGTGTACCACCATGTCTTAATCTTGGTGCTGTGCACAGACAGTGTACCATATACTGTCTGTGCACAGCACGGAGTTGGGGACTTGGTGGTACACTGTGCACAGCACGGAGCTGGGGACATGGTGGTACACTGTGCACAGCACGGAGCTGGGGACATGGTGGTACACTGTCTGTGCACAGCACGGAGCTGGGGACTTGGTGGTACACTGTCTCCCGCCGCCTTAAAATCGTTCTGTTTCTCATCCAGGAGAGTCGGACGAGTGACATGTTTTTTGGTCCGCTTGGCAACTGCTGTGTGAGTCTCCGACATTTTTCTCATTCTCAGATCACATCCGTGTGCAATCTGTTTTTTCTCAGCAGCTATTTACTGTAGAATCATTTACAGCAGTGTTTCCCAACTCCAGTCCTCAAGGCACACCAACAGGTCATGTTTTCAGGATTTCCTTAGGATTGCACAGGTGTTAGTTTAATCACTTGCACAGGGGATAATTCCATCATCTGTTTAATGATAAGGAAATCCTGAAAACATGACCTGTTGGTGTGCCTTGAGGACTGGAGTTGGGAAACACTGATTTACAGGAACATTTTACAGTGTTCGTGAAAAAAATGGATGTCTCTCGGATGGTCCGTGTGCGGTCTGTGATTTTGTCGGACCCGTAGATTTGCATTGGCGAGTCTCGCGCGTAAATCGCAGACTGTCGCAGCATGTTGCAACTTTTTTTCTCATCCTGAATCTGGATGAGAAAAAAGCGTCCCACACTCGCCAGTCTCCTCTCAGAGATTGATTGCAATGCGATAAAATCACACATTGCACTCATCAGAGTTTCACGCCAGTGTGTCCATACTCTAATACTAAAATCCATATAGTAATCCTACTGGTATGGGGAGGGTTTATGGCTCAGTACACACTCCATACTTCTTGTTATTAACCAGTTAATGCTCTCTTCTCCACCGCACTGCAGTGTCAAAAGAGGACGACAGCGAGACAGGCAGCAACATGGCGTCAGAGAGCCCCTGACCTCGAAATAGAAGATCCTCAGATCCCGGTATTGTGACATAATATTAAGAATAAAGTTTTTTTGCATTTATATTACACTATGAACTCCACAGCACGGCGGCGAAAATTGCTCCGGCCCCGGGCCCTCCTTGAGTCCTGCTTGTTGCCATATACTGGGGTTGTGCAGAGGTAGCGGTGCACAGTGACAACCCCAATAGATGAGTGGCCATTTGGCCCAATACTTACCCCCCAATTGCACCCCTTCTCTTTGTGTTTTAGGATAGTAGTTATATTCTTGTATATAGGGGCAGACAGTGTATACTATGTATACTTCCGGATTATCAACAACCAAAGGGGCGGCAAATTTTTCGACCGCCCCGGGCGCCACAAACAGTTGCTACGCCACTGACTGCGGCTGTTGGTAATAGCCTGATTGCTGAGTCTGGTAGCTTTGGGACTGCTGCTGCTGCATGGCCTAGCTGTAAGCAGTTTGACAGGCATTCATCACATGCAGCTGGAATTCAGGTGTAAGGTAATCCGTCACACACACGCCTTATAGATGAAAAAAAATATTGTGCCGGTCTCTCAAGATCAGCTTCAAGGCATCTGTTGACTTCGCTGAAAAGTGTGTTCACATTAGCAAACACTTTATCAACTCTTTCACCAAGCGCCCTCATCCCTTCCTGGAAGTTCGAGCTTAAGTGAATAAACTCTGGCATGATTGACCTCTCCCAGGCCCTCTGTCACTGGCGAGAAGTACCAACAAAACCAGTGGCAGAGGTCTGGGAGAGGGGATAACCTGAGGTGTCGGCCAACTGAGCTCCAGCCTGCGATGCCTGACAGGTTGCTCCTTCACTGATGGTTGACTGGGACGTGCCTTTGGTGACTGTTCGATATGAGTCTGCTCCAAGTGAGGCCGATGCTGGTTGGGCGCTGCTGCTCCAAGTGCTGTGGAGAATAAAAAGCAACATTTTACAAGATAAGAACTTCATCTTGGGAATCTGCTAAAATAAAAATTTGCAAGTTATTTAATACCAACATACATCCTTTAAAACCACCCCACCAAAAATCAAAATTACGCTAAAATAGGGATTAATAGCGCCAAAAATGTTACAAAAATATTTTTTTAACAAAAAGTTTGCATTTAAAAATTACATGTATACCGCTGAAGGATAGTGTTGTATATTTTCCAAATATTTTCTGAAATTACTAAATATGTCCAAAAAATAATTTAAAGACAATGATATGAGAGCTCTGGCACACCAAAAAATTAGTCCACAAGAGTGAATTTGTATGCTGAAGATGCTATATCTTTATTGTCAATTTTTTCAAGCTGATAAGTCTCAAGAAAAAACGTTCCTCTACCAACCATTAGGAGTTCTGGCTCCTGCAGGCCAGTTAGATGCTCCTAATCAAATTTTTACCTACATTAAAAGACAGATGTCTTAAATTGTCACCTGTATAAAAGACTCCAGTCCACACGCTCAATTAATCAGTCAGACTCTAACCTCTACAACATGGGCAAGACCAAAGAGCTTTCTAAGGATGTCAGGGAAAATATCCTAGACCTGCACAAGGCTGGAATGGGCTACAAAATCATAAGTACGATGCTGGGTGAGAAGGAGAAAACTGTTGGTGGAATAGTAAGAAATGGAAGAAATACACAATGAATATCAAACGACATATCTGGGGCTCCATGCATAATCTCACCTCGTGGGGTATTCAGGATCATGAGGAAGGTAAGAGATTAGCCTAAAACTACACAGGAGGAACTTGTTAATGATCTCAAGGCAGCTGGGACCACTGTCCCCAAGAAAACCATTGGTATCACAATATGCCGTAATGGATTAAAATCCTGCAGCGCCCACAAAGTCCCACTGTTGAAGAAGGCACATGTGCACGCCTGTCTGAAGTTTGCCAATGAATACCTTGGTGATTCTGAGAATGATTGGGAGAAGGTGCTGTGGTCAGATGAGACAAAAACTGGCATTAACTTAACTCGCCGTGTTTTTTGAGGAAGAGAAATGCTGCCTATGACCCAAGGAACACCTTCCCCACAGTCAAGCATGGTGGTGGAAGCATTAATACTTATTTCTCCATTTAAAATGCAAATATATTTGTATAATTTAGATAATGTGATTTTCTGGATTTTATTTTTGATATTTTATCTCTCACTTTTAAAATTTACCTACCCTTATTATGATAGACTGTTCATGTTGTTGTCAGTGGACGAACTTACAAAATCAGCAAGGGATCAAATAATTATTTCCTTCACTGTACCAGCATTCGTATCGTGTATACCAGGATGGGGCCCTGTAAACCAGGACGGGGATCTTGTATACCAGGATGGGGCCATGTAAATCAGGATGGGGATCATGTATACTAGGATGTGGCCGTGTAAACTAGGATGGGGATCATATCATGTGGTGTTTTTCCCTCCTCCTTTAAACATGCAAGCATTCACCCATTATTAAAAACTAAACATCCCTCGACCAGAACTTTGCTGCTAACTGCAGACCTGTCTCTAATCTCCCCTTCATCTCTAAACTCCTGGAACGCTTGGTACTTTCCCGTATGATCCGCTATCTCTCTGACAATTCTCTTCTTGACCCTCTACAATCCGGCTTCCACTCCTTACATTCTACTGAAACTGCCCTCACTAAAGTCTCTGTGATCTACTAACAGCTAAATCTAATCATATCACATATGAGACAAAATAGATAAATAAATCACTGATTTTGGCCCAAAATATCTACTAACACTCCACATTTTCATCTTTAGTGTTTTGTTGCACCTTTTTTTATCTGCAGTTTGAGGCTGGGCCCTCTGGGGGCGTCTGTCATTTGAGAGGCATGTAATGAGTGCGGAGCAGCCCGCCTGATCTAATAGCAGGGCGTGAACAATAGGCTGCTCTGACACTATGCTTCACATGTACCTGAGTGGCAGAGCCCTATGGTAACCTTGTGTCTTTAAATGCCACCAGTAACCTCCCTGACAGCATGGTGGCCGGACGCTGGTGCCACAACCGCCCCCATCTGTGGGTTGTATGTGACTGAGCACCGGTATACAGATTGTCAACCTGCTGCTAGGTGCAATGGGTATTTACCTGGCAATTTTTTAGTGAGTTTTTTCTGATTTTATGGCCTATTTCGGTGAATCTCAAAGTGTCATTAAAGGTGTAAAACATTCTGAAATTATTCTTCTTGGTATGATATTTTTACATGACAAAAATCTGGCAATATTTAGAAATATTACTTAGAAAATTAATTTATTGCCTTATTTTTCTGTCAGATATTTACATAGAATTTGTATTTTGTATGGGGCTAACACAGACTATGCGCTACTAGGACAAACGCATCTGAGCAACTTGCTAGTATGTGCACCTGTGTGTGGGGGGCAGGTCCAAATTTTTTCCTGGGCCCCATGGGGCAATAGCTGGAGTGGTACTTTAAATCTGTGTCTCGCGCACACAGGCTTATACTCACCGTCCGATGTTTTCATCCTTTTTCAGTGTCGCTTTCAGTGGCGTAACTTAAGGCCCAGGGGCCCCGATGCGAAAGCTCCAATGGGGCCCCCAATTATTGCAAATTTTAATAGTATTAGTCTTTTTCTATAGGCGAAAGGGACTTTTGGGGCCCCCCTAGGCTGCAGGGCCCGGGTGCGATCGCAACCCCTGCACCTATTGTAGTTACGCCCCTGGTCGCTCTGGTTCCTCGGCGTTGTCTTGTGTCTTTAACTTCTTACTGGCTGGAAATCAGAAGATATGTAACGAGTGCTCAATGCAACTCAATGAGAGCCAGAACGAGGCCACAATGGGGATCTCATAGAGGTATATTAAAACACTGGAGTTGCCTGCAGGTCACAAAGTGCCTGACATCGACGAGAGCATCGGTGAACGCCGATGAATACATTAAAAGATAAAAATATGACAAACCCTTTAAGGCCACACTATGCTAAATATCTAAGATTGCTTTACACACAGGGATTAATCCATTATTGCATTTATGCCTTTTTTGTCTAGCCTTTGGTGTTTTTCACTTGTTTTTCATTTGGGTCAAATTCTTTTTTTAATGAGTGTATTTTATATGTGCAGGTTGTTTTTTATGTTCTTCAATAAGTTTGGAGGTTTCAATTGTTTTTGGCCAATTCATCAATTGCAACTTTTAAAAGAGTTGCCAAATGTTTGTGCAGATGTACTCCAGGCCCCCCATGGAGTGGTTTAATATCTGCCTGAAAATTGTTAAGACGTTCTCAGAAGATGTGACTAAATGTGAGCCGAAAGGTTGAAAAATGTTTAAAGACAAATAGAATAGAGCATTTTTGGATTTATGCCAAACTCATGAACCACTTGCATCATTTTGAAGAATTTGACTCAGAAACATCAATAAAAACCACAAGTTCAAAATAAGAAAAGCTACTTAAATTCCCCCCACACACAAGTGATGAATTGGGGCCACAGTATTAATGCATATTTCCATGGATTTTTCTTCTCATCTAAAAATATTGCATTTATTTTTTTTTTGGGGGGGAAATAAGAAAATATGAAACATACAACAAACAATGCTTTTTTTAGGCATTTTAAGTTTCTTTTTGAATTTCGGTATGTGTCCTGCTTGATACTCATTAGAGAATGACAGTAAATCTTTTTTGAATGTCTAGAGACTGATTTGATGGTAATGGTGTGAAAAGATGGATTTCTATTGCCTCAATTACACTTTGTTTCAACACTAATTACTGAGAGGGCTTGTTCAAAAATCCCATCAGTGATCACCGCAGAACATCTGCATTTAGTGATATGTTTTATTCATGACATATATAAAACAAGTCGATTACTTGCTAGGAATAATGGGAAGGTAAACAGATTAAAGATTCTTCTTGCTTCATATACTTAGATTTTATTCACTCAAAGACCTTACTAGAAAAAAACATCCACATTACAATTTCCAGGAACATGTTGATCTTTGACATAGTAAAGTACTTCTAATTAGTCATTAATTAATGATGGACTGTAACTCTAATTGAATAAGAAATGTTTGCTAATGCATAAACATAATTGCATCAAAACCGGAGTTTATCCTTTTCGATTCCCAAGTGTAACATTGAGGCACCCCCAGGCCATGGGGTACTCAGGAACAGGATCGCTGCTGCTGTCACTGGGGAGTTACAGGGGCCGTGACCCAGTTCTGTGGCCTGGGCGTCAGTTGAAAAAGGGGATATGTACAGGGGAGGTTGTCGTGACGCCACCCGTAGTATGTGGTCAGGGTGACCACCGCTGCCATATTCCTGCTGGGGACTGTGATGAATGGCTGCGTAGATGGTAAGCCCTCCACGGGTAGGGCTGGGTGTCCCCAGGACAGGTGTGGTGTGGGCTGCGTACTCTGGATGCTGCACCGACTCTTCTCCTGCAGCTTCTCCAGGTGGAAGTTTCTGCTGCAGTTCTATAATAAACAGTCTCAGGCACTTTTGAGCTTCCCGGGTACTTTACTGTTCAAGTTCTTAGTAGACAGGTTACAGTTCACAGTTCTCAGTCTTAGTTCTTACACCTATCCAGGGACCCAGGTTTATTTGCAGCTCTGACAGTTCCTCTACGTTGCTTCCCTCAAAGTACATTTCAGGCCCTGCTTATCTCTCTCACTGTCCTCACTCATGGGTTCAGTCTGGTTATCACAGGCTCCTTGGTGATGCTTCCCTCTGCTTTAGGGTCACTAGCCCTAGTACGATGGCTGTGTTCCTACTCCATGGCGGTAGGTATGTTGTGGGTCATAGAGTCCCCGTACCACGCTGGTGTGTCTTGTGAGTAGGGTCTTAGAGTCTCCCCGGTCAGCTTCACAGAGCCGGCTCTCTGGCTTTCCTGGCTTAGCCCTCCAGTGTCTCAGGTGTGATTTAGGCTCACCAGGCTCCTTCTGTCTCTCCGGTTCTCAGCTCTGGGTCCTCTGGCCAGCTATATTAGTGATGGCTGCCGGGCCCATTGTTCTCTCACTATTCTGTAGTGTTCAGCTGTAGGGTGTGTCTGCTTGCGGTGCTTCTTCCCTCGCCTCTGTCTCTAGAGCGAGCTTTCTTCCTTGGGAAACTGTCTCCAAGGTTCTGCATCCTCCAGGGAACCTCTCCTCCTGGGAATCCACCCCTCCAACTTAGTGTTCCAGTGTTTTTAGTGATGTTTCTCCACCCACTTGTCCAGGTTCTACCTCTCTCTCTCTCCTCTCACACTTCTCTAAACTTCTGCCACCCCTTGCCTGACATAGAGTTCTGGGCGTAGGGTCGGTGTGTGTTGGTGTTTGTGTTTAAGTCAACCGTCTTCCTCGTCTGGCTGCAGTTCATCCTGTGGCCGCCCAGGTCGCAGGGGCGCCACAATATCAGTGCTGCTTCCTGCCCCCTCTGTATTTACACACTTTACAAAAAGGTGACACATGACAGCAACAGACTTGTTTTGTTTCTGGGATTTTTGGTGCCACTAGATCAAGGAGCTATGTGGTTAATTGGTTTTGATGACTCTTTTCTGACACCCTGGGCAGATCCTTCTTCTATTTAAGCCCCTAGGTCTCTGATTTCTACTATTAGTCAATAGAGATAAGCAAACCTTTTGAAGCTCGGGTTCAGTTCACTGAATTGGCATATGTTTGCCGAACTGTTCGCCAAACTTCTGAATCCCATTGAAATCAGTGGGAGGCAAGATCAACGGCATAGAAAATGCCTTAATAGGGGCCCAGAAGCTGCCCAAACAGCTCAATTAAGGACAGACACCAGAAAAAGTGTTATCTATTCCCCAGAGTTAACATTTCTATCATGGTGCATTATGGATGCATGAGTCAAGACCTGGCCAAGTCTTTCAATCTTCAACATTGATCAGGAACAGAGAGATGAGTGACAGGTGTAGGTATGGTGCTCAGAGAGCCATGCTATATTCACAAAACACACAACAAAGACACCCCAATAACAGTTTTCACATTTAAAATTAGGGCCAGATGCCACCAAAGTGTCATCAATTGAACCAGAATAAAAATTGTCTAATTGGGTTTGCAGGGAGGGGGTGCTGGAGAGCTGGACTACGGCTTACCATTTTGTTTAGATTGAATGAAACGGCAATCTGAACGTAACGGCAAGCCGTAGTCTGGCTCTCAAGCACCCCGTCCCTGCACCTATGTAACCCTGTTCTGCATCAATAAAGCGAGCACAGAAAAGCTGGTGAGTGCTGTTTCATTTTTTTTTAATTAGTTGTTGGACTTCTTTCTGCTGAGACACGCCACGGTGGGCCGGCGACCTCTGGGGAGTATCTGTGTGGCTGTGGGCAGGCGTCAATGGTTTGCTGAGAGGTGCATGGCTATCTTTTTATGTTAGTCAAATGTATAGGTCTATTGGGCAGAGGGCCTCATACCTCATGCAACCACCACAAAAAATGTTATGCTCTGCCACAGTCAGGTAGCACAAGTATTAGCTTCATGGAGTGAATTAAGTAAAATTGACAGGACATCTGACATATTGCGCTGGTAATTTAGTATGCCCAATTACACTAAGTTCATCACACTTGTTCACAGCTATGGTTCAATTCCACAATATACCATATTTTCACTTATAACAAAGACAAACCAAAAACTTTTCTTTTCTGTTTTTTCTTTAATATTCACATTGTTATCCATTTTTCTTCTTCCTACTACATTGTTCTCACAATTTCATTCTCTCTCTTAATTACCGTATATACTCGTGTATAAGCCGACCCGTGTATAAGCCGACCCCCCCACTTTTGCCCCCCAAAACTGGAAAAACCTATTGACTCGCGTATAAGCCTAGGGTGGACAATGCAGCAGCTACCGGTACTGAAAAATTTAAAAAATGAAAATAGATACGAATAAAATTTTGAATATATAGCCCTGATCACTGGTATATAGCGCTCCCATCACAGTATATGCCCCATTACAGGTACCGTATATAGCCCCGATCAGTGGTATATAGCACTCAAATCACAGTATATGCCCCATTACAGGTACATAGCCCTGATCACTGGTATATAGCGCTTCCAT
Organism: Allobates femoralis; assembly: GCA_033576535.1. Taxonomy (NCBI): domain Eukaryota; kingdom Metazoa; phylum Chordata; class Amphibia; order Anura; family Aromobatidae; genus Allobates; species Allobates femoralis. The sequence goes on from JARQOC010000003.1 coordinate 779,781,739, forward strand.
CACAGTATATGCCCCATTACAGGTATCTATATACCTGTAATGGGGCATATACTGTGATGGAAGCGCTATATACCAGTGATCGTGGCTATATACCTGTAATAGGGCATATACTGTGATGGGAGCGCTGTATACCAGTGATCACCCCGATCACTCGTATATAGCGCTCCCATAACAGTACGGTATATACCGTACTGTAACCCCAGCTTTCCCTCACTAGACTGCTTTATTATAGTAGGGTATTACTATTCTTTCCCTGACAACCCAGCTTTTCCCTGCTCTATCAGCCCACAATGGCTCCTCACCTCCTTCCTTGGGGCCAGAAACTGTAATTAAAGTCCCCTGCGGCCACACCTTGTTTTAGGACAATGCCTGGCCGTAGGGGACTTTTTCTGTGTTTATTTAACTTGGGCACAGGTACAGTGACTATGGCAGGGGGGAGGGACACTGTCCTGCCCATTCCTATTGCATGGTGGAGGGATACATTCCCCCCCATTGCAATAGTAGGGCGGAGGGATACAGGCCCTTTATTATATTGATAATGAGGCGGAGGGATCTGGGGCCCCTGTGCCTCTCTCTCCGGTGCCACACAGACCGGGACGGGGGCCGGAGGATCATGGACGGGATCGGGGCTTCACCGGCAGCAGAGGAGGATGGAGGTGAGGTGGAGGGCTCCGGGTCCGGGCTCTGGGCTGCGGGCTCCGGGCTGTGGGCTGCGAGCTCCGGGCTGCGAGCTCCAGGCTGCGAGCTCCGGGCTGCGGGCTCTGGGCTGCGAGCTCCAGGCTGCGAGCTCCGGGCTGCGGGCTCCGGGCTGCGGGCTCCGGGCTGCGGGCTCCAGGCTGCGGCGGTGAATGTCTGGCCGGGCGGGGGGTTAACTACAGCGCAATCGGGACCCCGGAGGTCCAAGCATGCAGGTGCAGGGGACCGCAGCAGGGGATATCTGGCCGGGCGGGGGTTAACTACAGCGCAATCGGGACCCCGGAGGTCCAAGCATGCCGGTGCAGGGGACCGCAGCAGGGGATATCTGGCCGGGCGGGGGGGTCAGAAGCACAAGCTGGACCTTGTGGTCCGGCAGGGGCACAAGGGAAGCAGTGGGGGAGACTTTGAGGGCGGTGCGGAGCTTGTTAGTTAGTGACTCGCGTATAAGCCGAGGGGGGGACTTTTCAGCACATTTTTAGTGCTGAAAAACTCGGCTTATACGCGAGTATATACGGTATATGTTCTTTTCAGCCGCTCTGTTGTACTCTCTATATAAAAAGATGGGTTTGGTTGAGGATCAGGTAACATATGACATATTTGTAACCTCTCAATCCTACGTTGTAATCATGTGCTTCTGTTAGCATCTCATTGTGTATTTATTCAACATCTTGTGTTAATGTATGTATGGTTGCGCTCTTGAGGAAGGAGCGAAGATAACGCTCCGAAACGCGTAGAATGACTAAAACCATAATTGTTTGATTAACTCCAGTGGTCCTTACTTCATACGGCGGAGTGGATCAATTACATATCTTTCCTTTGGGTTTGCTTGGCTACCACGGTGCACATGCATTGTGGATCCCACAGCAGCCGTTTTGTGTGGTTTATACTGGTTGTGTGTCACACAACCTTTTCAGGTGAACAGTGACATCAGTCACTTTGCAACATTGTAATATAAAAGATAACACCCTATACGCTTGTTGTCCCCTTTTTGCACTTGTCTAGTCAGGAGGCCCTCATACCTCATGCAACCGCATCAATAAATGTTATGCTCTGCCACATTCAGGTGCCACAAGTATTAGCTTCAAAGACTACTACCAAAAGAATTAGTCAGGTGGATCAGTCACATGTATTGGTCTGTTGGTCAGAAGGCCTGATACCTCATGCAACCACCACAAAAAATGTTATGCTCCGTCACAGTCAGGTGGCACAAGTATTAGCTTCACAGAGTATCTCTGAAAGAATTAGTCTTGTGGGTCAGTCATATGTATAGGCCTATTGGGCAGAGGACCCTCATACCTCATGCAACTGCCCCAATAAATTTTATGCTCAGCCACACTCAGGTGGAACAAGTATTATTAACATCATGGAGTGCTACTCAAATAATTAGTCAGGTGGATCAGTGAAATGTATAGGCCTAATGGGCAGTGGGCCTTCATACCTCATGCAACCGCTCCACTACATTTTATGCTCCGCCACACTCAGGTGGCAGAAGTATTAGCTTCATGGAGTACAACTGAAAGAATTAGTCAGGTGGGTCAGTGACATGTATAGGCCTATTGGGCAGGGGGCTCTTATACCTCATGCAACCACTCCAATAAAATTTATGCTCCACCACACTCAGGTGGAACAAGTATAATCTTCACTGACTCTTACAGGAAGAAGGATTCAGGTGGGTCAGTGAGATGTGTAAGCATGGTGCTCAGAGAGCCTTGCTAAATTTACAAAACATACAACAAAGACACCCAAAGAAGAGTCTCCAATATTCAAAAAATTAGGGCCAGACACCAAGAAAGTGACATCAATTAACTCAAAATAAAAATTGTAAAATGGTGCTGCCTGCATGCATGGTGCAGGGTCTGGAACAGGGCCAAGCCTAGCATTTCAAGGTTAAACATTCATTAATCAAAGGGCATGAATGACACGTGTAGGCATTGTGCACAGAGAGCGCTGCTAAATTCAGGAACAGACAAGAAAAAGACCCCAAGAAGAGTCTCCACATTTCAAAAAATTTGGACAGATACCACTAAAGTGGCATCAATTAACCTAGAATAAAAATTGTATAATGGCTAGATCAAGAACACTGAAAAATACAACATCACCTAGTCTGCCACTGGAGTGCTAAAGTCCTTGGAGATCCATGACTTGTTCATCTTGATGAAAGTTAGTTAGTCTACACTTTCAGGGGACAGCCTGATGCACTTATTCATGAGGACACTTCTATGAGCGCTGAAGACAACTTCTGAGAGAATGCTGGGAACCAGGCATGACAAAACCTACAATACGTACCCTCTTGACAAAACCTCAGGCCACTCCTCCATTTTTTAAACAAAAAATGCAAAAAGTAAAAATTAAATGAATGATCCAGCACTGCAGACATACGTCTGCAGCGCTGGATCATTCATTTCATTTTTACTGTTTGCTACTGTCCAGGACCAGGACAGAATCCCTGCGCAAGGCGTCCCTACCTGGAGGATTCAAACTACTGCATGGTGAGCTTCTTTTCCTCTTTATCCCTTCCCTGATGATTAAAAAATGCAAAAGGATGCAAACCCCCTTGATGGCATATGTACTGAGCTCTGGATACTCCTGCATCATCCTCTCCAGTCGTTCATTACATGTCAGACTTAAACTCAGTACTGCCGATGCATACTGTGTCCCTCACTGCAGTGTTGGGGAAAACCAGTCCTAAGATTGTCTACAAGCTTTTTTTGATACTCCAGTATGTTTATGTGCTTGTCCAAGGTGGGAAGCATGTGGCTAAATTAACTCTTGTACCGTAGATCCAACAGTGTATCAACCCAGTAGTCATCGCTAATTCAAATCCTAACAATACGGGCATCATGTTGCAGATAGTGCAGCAAGAAGGCACTCATGTGTCTGATGTATGCATGAGGCCCAAGTCCATGTTGTGTTTGTGGCAGCATAAAAATTGAGCTTCCTTTCTCTGTCCTCTCCCACCAACCTCAGACAACAGAAAGGGGAATCACATCTTCCTCATCTCCTAACCGTTCCGTGCCTATCACCTCTTCATCCTCATCTTCCTCCATTTGTTCCTCGGCTCCTACACCTTCACTACCAATTTGTTTGGTACGATGACTCCCCATGTGTCGCTCTACTCCACCCTCCCATGGCACCTGCCTGTGGGACAAGAGTCTGGACCTTAGAGATATTGTTATCCTTTCCGCATCCTCCTCTTCCTCTGGTACCACCACCTCATCCCGCAGACGTTTCAAAGTTTGCTCCAACATGTAGATGACTGAAATAGTGATTCTGATGATGGTATCATCAGCGCTAACTATCTATGTAGCCATTTCCAAACTGTGAAGAAGAGTGCAGAGGTAGGTCATTGATCTGTGCCCACTCTGTAAGCGTCATTTGTACCACATTCAGCTCGCTTTGAGTCACTGTACACATCGTACTGGGCGGCCCATTTGGTCAGGTGGCAGGACCGGTGGGTAGCTATCAGACACTCTGCATCATATGTATCAGTGTGAATGGTGTCCTATGCAAGCCAATTATGTGCATGGCAAGTCACCTCCCACATGTCTTTGTAGGTAGAGGTGATTTTATCTGCTTGCATCTGGTCTTGCTCTATATAGTGGGGTCTGTCTGCATCCTACAAGTGCAGTGTTTGTTTTTGGTCGGCTGCTGATGGTAAGTTTTTCTGACACTGCCTTTTATGAGTAGTTTTTGTTCACTGTACACATAATTACATACTGCACCAGTGATTGTCGCTGCTGCCACAGTCACTGCAACATGTGCAGTATATAATTCTACTGTGTCAACCCATCACATATAAAATGGTTAACCAGTTGTCCGAAAGACCTCTTTAGTGATGCTAGTCAATAACTCGCTGGGGGTCAAATGGCGGAAGTGAGCACACAGCCATAATGCCTTCTGCAGCAGCTCATCCAGGCTAGGATAGTGGTGTAGGAATTGCTGGTCACCAGGTTGAGGATGTGAGCCATGCAAAGCATTTGTGTAAGATTGTCTCTGCATTGGGACAACACCAGGTTAAGATCATTAGCTTTCCACAACTCTTCAGCTGTGTGACTTACATCTCCAAGGCATTTTAATTTCAACACTGCCTGATGTCGGTGAGCCCTGGAAATGCAGTATGGAGGTGAGGGGGATTCTGACTGAACGGTTGGAATGTTAAGAGAGAGATCAAGGCACAGCTGGATGCCCTAGAGGAGGTGGACAAGGCAGAAGAAGTGGATGAGAAGGTACATGCTGAGGTTTGTCCCAAAAGTCTTGGGGATTTGAAGACTTGGGAAGTAGGCCCTTCCTGGCCTGGCCCTGGAGCTTCCAGAGTCACCCAGTGCCCTGTGAGCACGATGTAATGCCCCTGGCCATGTTTGCTCGTCCAGGTGTCAGTGGTGATGTTGCACCCTGTCACACATTCTCAAGGAATGGGTGATGTTGTCTGTGACATGCTGGTGTAGCGCAGGCACAACTTTCTCCGAGTAGTAATGGCGACTGGGCAACTGATAATGGGGGGCTGCGATTGCCATGAGCTTTCAGAAACCGTCTGTAGCTCCCAGGTGGAAAAGATGCATAACTGTGGCCAACAAATTGGAGATGATGAGGTTCAAGCTCTGTGCTTTGGGATGTGTAGGAGGAAATAATTTTATACCCAAGTATATTCAAGCACCAGGCTTACTCTCCCTTCCACCACGCCTATTCCCCTTCCCCTTTCCACCATGATCTCGGGATTTCCCACTCATATTTACACACATTTGGAAAGCCAAACAGCCTTTTTAGGGGAAACTGAATGATTTGGCAATCATTGCTTTGAGGCCTAAAGCAACTTTTTAGGGGACAGTGAAGTATATGGTAATCACTGGTTAGATGCCAAAAACAGCCTTTTTAGGTGAAACTGAAGGATTTGGCAATCACTGCTTTGAGGCATTTTAGGGGAAACTGAAGTATTTAGCAATCACTGCTTTCAGGCCAAACATAGCCTTTTTAGGGGAAAGTAAACAATTTGCCTATCACTGCTGTGAGGCCAAACACAGCCGTTTTTAGAGAAACAAGTATTTGGCAATCACTACTTTTTGAGGCCGAATACAGCCATTTTAGGGGAAAGTGAAGGACTTGGAAATCACTGGTTTGAGGCAAAAAAAAAAACATGCTTTTTTAGAGGAAAATGAAGGATTTGTCAATCACTGCTTTGAGGTCAAACACAACCTTTTTAGGGAAATGATGAGTGAAATAATGGGTGTGCAAATATGGCACCTGCTGGTGGTACTGGCCCACCAGTGATTCCGCACTCGCTCTCAACCACCACCACCCAAAACCAATGCCAGGACCCTGTCACATGCAAATGCTACACTGCCACTGCCACAGCTTAGGCTGGAGGCACACTGTGATGCATCAAAAACGGAGCGTTTTTGATGCACGACAGTGATGCAAGTGCTGTGCGTGTGGTAGTGAGAGTGTGGTGTGAGTGTGTTGTGGGTGTAACACGGGCTTTCTCACGCAGGTGAAACACCCAACACAGGAAAGCCCGATAGCTATGCATCTACAGATAAAGATATGTGGATATAATAGCTTCATCAAGCTTTGTGCTGCTTTGACAGCAGCGTTTTTTAAATTTCCCGGGGTTAACCGGCATATTAACCCCATCTGCAGCTTCTGTGCTGCATGTCAGCAGGGAGGGACAAAATAGTGAGCCTAGCACACAGTGAACAAGTCTGTAGGACAGTGTTCACATTACCTAGAAAATGAAACACAGAAAAAGTAGTAAAACAAACGTATAAAATCAAGTAAGAAGTGCTTATAAAAAAACTAAAAAAGCCTGGTATTTGGTTGATATGTTTTTTGCAAAAAAAGTAACGTAAGCTGCTCTACCAATTGCATCACGGTAACCAGTGTCAGAGCAGTCCCTAACTGATGTATTTAAAAATCTGATCAAAAGTATAGTACCTATAAGCCAGGATTCAGACAGGAACATGTTCACCATGGACACACTGCAGAAAACAGCTTTTTATGTGCTAGGCTTACTTTATTTAATATAGCAGAGTATTTTATACGTTTGTTTCACTACTTTTTCTGTGTTTCAGTTTCTAGGTGGTGTGAACACTGTCCTACAGACTTGTTCACTGTGTGCTAGGCTCACTATTTTGTTTCTAATTTGGTTCTTGTGTTTGCAGAAAAGGGAGCCTCCTGCCACTCCCTGTGAGCCTAGCACATAAAAAGCTGTTTTCTGCAGCATGTCCATGTGGGACATGTTCCTGTCTGAATCCTGGCTTACATTGTGTGACGTCATGGGCGCTGATTGGCCGCTCGCGGTCATGTTATGTGCGCGTCACATGACGTCAGATATCACATGACCACGAGCGGCCAATCAGCACCCTATGACATCATGCCAGGTCTTGTCATATCGGTAACTGGCTCCGGGTAGCATGAACAAGCCAGCGGAGAGGTAAGTATTCATTATTTATTATTTTTAGTAGCTCTGGCTTTCTTTAATTTAGATTTCGCAGTGTATATTAATACACTGCGAAATCAAATGGGGCAGTAACACATGTCACAGAGGGGAGGAGGAACAGGATTCTTCCTCTCCCTCAGTGACATCAGATCCAGCAGCCCCCGGCCCCTATGTAAGAAAGCGCCGGCGCTGCTGCGTAAAGAATTGACATGTCAATTGTTTTTTCCGCCGGCGCTTTCTCCCATAAAAGCACGGCGTATTTTTACACTGTCTGCACAGCAAAGTGAATTTCACATTCACCGGCAGACACAAGGCACATTGCGCATTTATGAAAAGCGCGCGTAAAAAAGCGCTCAAAAATGTGCAATGTGTGAACGTAGCCTAAGTCCATCTAGTTCAACCCATAGCCTAACATGTTGATCCAGAGGAATGAAAAAAAAAAAAACATGTGGCAACACTAAGCTCCACCTTGGGGGAAAGAAAATTCCTTCCTGACTCCACATACGGCAATCAGACTAGATCCCTATCAAAGAATTTAGTATATATAACTGATATTATAGTTTTCAAGAAAGGCATCTAGGCCCTTCTGAAATGTTAGTAGTGACTCACTCATTACAACATCATGTGGCAGAGAGTTCCATAGTGTCACTGCTCTTACAGTAAAGAATCCGCGTCTGTGATTATTGTGGCGCCCTGCTCACACAGGTAGCCACAGGTTTCCCTAATGCACAGCTGGGTTTCCACAGCAGGTACGTACTACATACAACACCTTCCACCCCAGCACAGTAGGGGGAGCCCCACTTGCTGACTTTAGGCAAGATCCCCAATAAATACTGCTGCTGGGGGTGGAGTTAGTCAAAATGTGGCAGACGCTAGAAGAGCTGCAAGAAAGTCCTGGTGGTCGGTGCTGCGTTCAGGCCAGAGCCAGTGACCCGGAGTGGCCCTTCAGCGTCCCACGAGCCTAAGTGGGACTGAAGGCAAAGAGCAGAGAGAGAGAGAGAGCTAAGAGGGAGCAAGGAGCTCAGAGAAGAGTTGCACCCAGAGAATCACCGGATATTGGGGATCCGCACCTGTGGGATACTATAGGACCACAGAAAACCCCGTCTCACCGTGGAGGCATCGGCTACCCAGTTTGTTTTCCCCCTGAAAGTCAAGAGAGTGAACCAGACACAGCAGACAGCACCGTAGTGTTCAGAGAGGGCATCCCAGAGACCGCACAGGAGGGAAGGCAGACACTACAGCCAGGAGGAAGGTAAAGGAGGCAAGTCTGGGCTGCAAGCAGGCTGAGCTTCAACAATCACTACAGAGCAGGGGAGGCCTTATGCCCACTTGCTGTGGGAGCTCACTGTGCAACCCTGACACCCTTTAAACCCCTTCTGCCGCCTGGTACCCGAGTACCCCTCGCCCTGGGGGCGATACATTATGATTAAACCTTCTTTCCTCCAGATGTACAGGATGCCCGTATCAGGCCTAAGAGTAAAAAGATCATTAAAAAGGTCTCTATACCGTCCTCTTATATATTTATACATTACTATAAGATCACCCCTAAGCCTTCGTTTTTCAAAATAAATAACCCCAAGTTTAATAACCTGTCTTGGTATTGCAGACCCCTTAGTCCTCTAATGACTTTTGTCGCTCTTCTCTGGACCCGCTCTAGTTCAGCTATGTCTTTTTTATACACCGGAGACCAGAATTGTACACAGTATTCTAAGTGTGGTCGCACTAGTAACTTGTATAGAGGTAAAATTATGTTCTTATGAGCATCTATGCCTCTTTTAATGCATCCCATTATTTTATTTGCCTTTGCAGCAGCTGCCTGACACTGGCCACTAATGTGAGTGTGTCATCTACCCATACACCCAGGTCTTTTTCAGTGACAGTTTTGCCCAGTGTTTTACAATTAAGCACATAATTATACCTTTTATTTCCTCTGCCCAAGTGCATGACTTTACATTACAGTAATCGGTGGATGTATCCCCATGTATGGATTGGTTTCAGCTGGCAGTAGAAAACTATTTAAAAACACTTCATACTCAAATCAAATCAAATGACAACAAAAATTATAACCTTCCTTTTAGGTGGCGACAAGCGCTGTCAGATCTGAAAAAAATGAAAAGTGTAGTATTCAGACCATCAGATAAAGGAGGTAAAGTAGTCGCCCTCAACTCCACCGATTACTGTATCCAGATGGAATCAATGTTGAGTGATCAGACAACTTATATTAAGCTATCAGCTATCCCCATGACAAATTTGCTGATAAAACCAAAAAACTTATTAATGAGGGATTTTTGAGTGGTTTCTTCTCTAAAAAACTGTCTGATTATTTAACCACTGACAACCCGATCATCCCTATAATGCACGGTCTACCTAAAATACATAAAAGGGATTTCCCCACCACCTATGCGTCCAATTATTAATGGCATCGGTTCACCCATAGAGGCACTGGGTGAATGGATTAAAAACTTGTTGCAACCATTGGTAACACGCACTCCCGGTTTCCTAAAAGACACCGGGGATCTTATTAATCAACTTTCTGGTTTTGTGTGGGAGAATCATTTCTGGTGGATAGGATGCGACGTAGTGTCACTATACACATCAATCCCTGCCAACATAGCAGCAATTGCCCTGCGTTATCATATGGCCAAATACAGCACTTACTCCATAGATCTGCAGGAGTATATGATTAACATCGTTTTACATTTAATGAGTAACAATTTTTTCATGTTTAACTCTTCATATTACCTGCAGGCACGTGGAGTTTCCATGGGTGCAAAATACTCTCCCACAGTAGCAAACTTAGTCATGTCATATTAGGAAGAAATGTATCTATTTAATGCAGAAAATTCCTTTGCAGCATATATTAATCACTATTTTAGATTTATAGATGACCAGCTCATTGTCTGGCAGGGCCCTGAGGTTATAATGGCACCCTTTTTAGATCATAATCTAAATAGCAATATATTTAATCTGAATTTTACAATCTGCCATAACAAAAATACTATGAATTTTCTAGACATAAATTTGACAGGTAAACCGGGCAGTATAATCAGCACGAGCCTATATAGAAAACCGACGTCCGGTAATACTATTTTACAGGCAAAAAGCTGCCATCCAGCCCACACCATTAAAGCAATACCAGTGGGAGAACTAACAAGAGCATTGAGGAACTGCAGTGACTAAATCTCATTTGAAGGAGAATCTGCAAATACTCACTTGCATCTATCACAGAGAGGTTATTCCTCTTACCTACCTCCTCTTACCTACTGGACCGTGCCCAATTCCTAGTCAAACAAAAGAATAGAGATCAATTACTAAGCCATTATGACAATTCTGAACTTGCTAACCTGTCAATATCTAAAAAGAAATGTTCACTGAATCACAACTGCATCATTGCTGTAGAGTATAATCCATACTTTAAGAAGATTTCAGATATTATCCAACAAAATTTACCTATATTATTTGAGGATCCCATACTGTCCAAAATTTTAGAATCAGGATGTAATATTGTAGCAAAAAAAGCTCCCTCTTTAAGAAATTTATTATCACCAAGCCTTTTCCTCCCAACCAGACATCATACAAGAACATGGCTTAATTATAAGGGCTTCTACAAATGCGTTACAAATTTCTGTCAAACATGTGCAGTTGTGCATAGATGTACATTATTCCACGATTATAATCACACTAATTCCTTTTCCATTCAGACCTATATTAATTGCAACACAAGTAATGTATATTGTATTGAATGCTCAACTTGTGATATGATGTACATTGGTTGCACAACACGCAAACTTAAATACCGTATCTCAGAACATCTCAGAGATATACATACCGTATATACTCGTATATAAGCCGACCCCCCTACTTTTTCCCCCAAAACCTGGGAAAACCTATTGACTCGTGTATAAGCCGAGGGTGGACCCCAGCACAGGTATACCGGCCTCCCAATTGGTAGTATACAGCAGCCTCCGCAGTGGTAGTATTCAGCAGTCTCCCCCTGTGGTAGTATACAGCAGTCTCCCCCTGTGGTAGTATACAGCAGTCTCCCCCTGTGGTAGTATACAGCAGTCCTCCCCTGTGGTATATACAGGCCCCCCTGTGGTAGTACACAGCAGCCCTCCCCCCTGTGGTATATACAGGCCCCCTGTGGTAGTATACAGCAGTCCCCCCCTGTGGTATATACAGCCCCCCCTGTGGTATAAGACAGCAGCCCCCCCCCCCCCCCGTGCTATATACAGGCCCCCCGTTGCTGCCACCGCACACCTGAAGAAGGTAATGACGTCATTACCGTTGCGCGGTCACGTGGATGGACGCCGGGTAGAAGCAGGAAGGAGAGCGGGGGATGCGCGCGCGGTCACAGGAGGGTAAGTATGAAAGCTCTTCTTTTACAGGTGTGCGGCGGCAGCAACGGGGGGCCTGTATATAGCACAGGGGGGGGGGGGGGTGTTGTATTATACCACAGGGGGGCCTGTATATAGAACAGGGGGGCGGGCTGCTGTATACTGACTCGTGTATAAGCTGAGGTGGGCACTTTTCAGCACAATTTTTGTGCTGAAAAACTCGGCTTATACACGAGTTTATACGGTAATTATAATACCCCATGGGTATTAGGCAGAAATTTGTCGGGAGCATCCAAACATTTTGCCCTGACACATAACTCTAATACTCAGTCCATGAGAGTATACGACATTGAGAAGTGAACTCTTTCATGCCGGGGAGGGGACCCACAAAGGTTGCTGCTTACTAGAGAAGCCTATTGGACCTTTAGACTAGGCACAAGACATCCTACAGGTCTCAACCTGAGAAGGGACATTATGTTTCATTATTAATACAATTAAAAAAAAAAAATTTCCCATCTTATCAATTATATCAAGCAGACATTTTCATCCTGTTTCTTTTGACAACATTTGTTCATTTTTTGATATCCTCATTTATATACATTTAGTCACAGGAATTTATTCCATACTATATTATTGTAATTATGATTACACTTATTTTCCTGTGATCTTTTGAATGGGTTTCTGCCATCTCAATAAAGTCATGGATTACATGATATATATATATAAAAAAAAAAAAATTATAATCACTTTCACTGTTTACCCAATTGATTTTATGCATGGTTATTTTGTCCATCTATTTTACTTATGTTGGTATACACATTATGAAAAATTCTTTTTATTGTCTCTCTCTGTATTGTATATGTATTTCCTAAATCAAATTCTGCATTCCAACCAGCTATGTGAACCCTGACACTGATTATTTACTAATTAAATATCATGCAGCTTTGACTTCATGCCTCATATGCTGCCTCTATTTAAATCTTGTCAGTGTTCACATTATCAGGCTTGAAAAAGGACCTTGGTCCGAAACATGTCGCCTTGCGATGCTCTCTGTATATCTAATATCCATGTATTATGAGCACTAACACTAGCTGTACTGACAACTGGAAAATTATTTGATAAATAAATCTTAATTTGAGCATTATTCATCGGGAGCTGGACCATCACTTTCTTCTTCACATTTCTACGTGCGCTGCCAGGACGCAGGTCCGTGCATACCGAATATACGAGGGGTGAGCTGATTGCCTTTAACCTTATTACCGTATATACCTTGGAGCACTGTCAAAGGGACCAAGGGATCAGAAAGAGGCTTAAAGTGATATTAATTACCTAAATCCAGACATCCCTCAAAAATGATGAAAAGACAAGAAGAACTTTGGTCCAGGAGGCTGTCAAGAGGCTTTTAGCAACATTAAAAGAATTTGTGACAAGTACTGGTTGTGTTCTGCATGTGACACCAATCTCCCATACTCCTCATATGTCAGGCCTGTAGAGTAGGATGGCAAGAAGATAGCATTTTCTTACAAAGAAAAACATTAAAATCTGCCAAAATGAATGTCGGTAAATGGGTAATGGTGCCGTTAGACGCTAAGATATCATTAACGATATCCTTAGAACGATCACGTGACAGTGATCGTTCCGACTTCGTTAGTGCGTTGTCACACACAAGGATATCATTAACGATTTCCCATTCGGCAACGCACCAGTTAAATAGGAGAGCAAGGACAGAACAATCTTTTAAAGCGGCAGGAATAGGAGATTTTTGAACGACATCGTTCATAAAGGTGTCACACTGAATGATGTGGCTTCTTCAAGTAGCGTTAATTGGATGATGAACAATACATTTGAGGTCAGGATCTTATTTTTTGGATGAACGTTCCAACAAGTTTTCCATCCTACATCATTCGTTTACACGCAAGGACGCACTAACGATATAGTTAGAACGTTCACAAATCCGTGACGTTTCAACAATATTGTTAACGAGATCCTAGCGTGTGAAGTGGCCATTAGGCTGGTTTCACACTGCAGATTTTTCCCTGATCAGGTTTGTGTGCCAAAACCAGGATTGTCTCCAAAACCCAGAACAGGTGTCAATCTTTCAATTATAGTTTTTCTCTGCAAGTTCCTCTCCTGGTTTTGGCACACAAACCAGATGGAACCTGATCTGGGAAAAAACTGCAGAGTGAAACCAGCCTTATAGTCTGATGAGACCAAAGTTACATTTTTTTAACCCTCATTTCTAAAGGTATGTTTTGCAGAAAGCCAATACTGCGCATCACTGAAAGAACACCATGACGACATTGAATGGACACCATAACCACACGGTGGAGGAAACATTATGCTTTGGGGCTGTTTTTTGGCAGCTGGAATTGGGGCTTTATTCATTGTGAAGCAAATTATAAACAGTTCAGTTTATTAGTCAGTTTTACAACAAAACCTTAAGAGCTCTGCAAAAAAGCTGATTGTGAAGAGTAATTTCACCATTCAGCACAACAACAACAACCTTAAAGGGGAACTAAAATTTTGTACTATCCCTGCCCTCCTACATGATGAAGCTGAGCTGGGCACTACAGTTCTTAGGATATATAGATCATTTATAAATCAATAAAATCATATCTGCTCCTCAGCTCTCACCCCTCCCTTCAAGGACAGAGAAATTCAATCATGTATAGTGCTAAAGCTTTAGGGGACAGGAAGCTACCAAGTTGATATGGGGGAGGGGAGACCATGGCAGTGCTAAATTAATCAATGTAGTTATGGACTATCATATTGTACAGCAAAAGATCACAATGTGTATGTATATCTGTTTTGCAACATGATTGATATTTGAAGGGAGAACGTCCTTGTTCTAACATTACATAGCAGGATTGCAGTGTGTCCATGAAGGCGGCAGCGATGTCCCATATTTATACAGAAGTACAGTCAGTACAAGGGGATGGGAATGTAAGATGATCATGGAGCCCCCAGGGTCCACACCCCCGACACACCTTCTGATCTCTGCAGCAGCATGAGGCTTAATTTCTCTGTTCCCGAAGGGAGTGGTGAGAGCTGAGGAGCAGATATGATTTTATTGATTTATAAGCGATCTATAGATCCTTCAACTGCAGTGCACAGCTCTTTTTCATCATGTAGGAGGGTAGGGACTGTACAAAACATTTTTAACATTTTTATCTCCCTGATGTTCACCTTTAAGCATACCTCCAAATCAACAAAAGAAAGTCTTTGCAAGATGAATATGAAAGGTTTGGAATTGCTCAGCCAGAGCCCAGATCTGAATCCAACATAAAATCTGTTCACCTGAAAGGGCTGTATAAAGGAGATGCCCTTACAAGCTGACAGATTTGGAGCACGACTGCCAGGAACAGTGGGCAAAGATTGCCAATTCTAGATGTGCCATGCTGATCGAGAACTACTCAAAAAAAGATTGAATGAGGTCATAAACAAAGAGTACTTCAACAAAGTATTAGTTTAAGGGTGTGCATATTAATGCAAGCACATTGTTTTAATTCTTTATTTTTAGTTTTCCACTTAAAAATATTACAGTTTGTCGATAGGATTGTATAGATTATGGCCGACATTAAAGGTGGAAATGAGATGATTCTCTTAGTAAGATTTTTTTAAATGACAGAAACCAGGCATATTTACAGAGGTGCATATGCTTTTTATATCCACTGTATATACATTGAATGTTTGGATACATATCATGCACACAATTATACAGTATTAATACACAGATTACACATATTAACATTATTCATATTGCACAGTAACTTTTCCCTGTAGAAAGCAGCAGTTTTGAGCTTAAGTTGAAAAACTAAAGGAAATATGTGGAATCCACTTGTGCTGCTGTACAATCGACCATATACCAAGAAAATCAGTGAATGTAAGTGGCTTTATTTAATGCGTTTCATGGTGTATTCCTCACCCCTTCGTCAAGACATCGACTAAATTTGGTGGTTGTCCTGATGAAGGGGTGAGGAATACACCATGAAACGCATTGAATAAAGCCACTTGCACTCACCGATTCCTTTGGTATATGGTTGATTGTACAGCAGTGCAGTTGCATTCCACGTATTTCCTCTATTGTTTCTACTATTGCTTCGGCCTGTGGATACTGCAGCAGATGTTTGGAGCCTTTTATATTGGTTGTGTGTAACACAAACCTCTAAGGTGAGCAGTTTAATCTCAGCCTACCTGTCACCGTTTTTTATCAGAGAAGACCCTATTGCTCTTTCAATCCCACAGTTTTTCATTCATTGAACTTAAGTTCACATGCATCTGGAAGAATTAGGGGTCATTAGTCCCCAGTACTAACTCAGGTCAATCGTAGAGAGGGCCATGTAAAAATCAAGTGAATAGTGTTTTGGTGGAGAGGAAAGGGGAAAACAGGTGCAGGAGGGGAAGACTTTAAGCAGCTTATAGGGACAGGATAGTTATCGGGGTGGCAGAGACCACATGAAAGTCACTTATGGGGAGAGAGTGGACAGGAAAGGACTGCTGTGGAATAGTGACAAGGCACAACTTTTGGGGATTGGGGATATTGTTCCCTATGTTGCTCTGCTGCACTCGGCGTTTCCCTCTCTCCTGTTAATGGCGATCACGGTGCCGAGCAGAATGTTAAGTCTGGGCACAGTTATGGATATCAACAATAATAATACAGAAAGCCCTGCACTACTCCTTTAGACTGCTTGAGTGTTCACCATATTCATATAAGGAGAGAAGTTGGTTACTTCACCACTCAGTGGAGGTTCAATCCTATATGACACAGTCCATTGATTATATAGTATAGAATGAAAGGATGCATTCACCACAGGTGGACTTGAGATTTTTATTCTCGGTTACACACAGGTGACATGCGAGGTGCATGCTACGTCCACTGGAACAACGCACGGTTCACTCGATTGAGCTTCCACGGGTTCACCTGTGGTGAGTGCATCCTTTCATTCTATACTAACAGTTATGGAGATCCCTAGAAGTGCTTAGAAGCAGCGTTCCAAGTTAACATCACTTCCCTGCTGGTGGATGGAGCCTGCTGCTCTGGAGACGTGTCCTGAATCCTGGGGATAGTTGTGCCTGTTATGGCAATAGTTTTTCCCCTAGTTACAGACTACAAACAATAAATACACGAACATTACCAATTATAGGTAACCACCGGCGCTGAAGTGTGTTGCTTACCCCAATAAAAAATGGTGAAGTTTGGTAGGTTGCAAAATCCTACAGAAGTAGGAACACCTTTTAGTGGTAGAGCTGCTCTCAATCAGGGTGACTCTACATGATAAATCACCAAAGGATAAGATGTATTTCATTAGATGGGAGAGGCTGATGCGCTCACACCTGCAAAACTGCTCCAAATTTTAGAATTCTGTATTATCTGGAGCCATAGAAAATGGTACCAAGGTTTGATTGCTTAATAAATATATATATAAAAAAATACAGAGCGATAAAAAACATACAAATAAAACCCAAAATGTGTATAGTATATACGTAGCAGATGATTACCCCAAGCCGAAGAGCTCATCAGCCTCTACCATCTAATTAAATAAATACATGTAGTCTGATCCTGCAAATAAAATCCCATACATGATTTGCACAGGCCGGTACGTCACATCCGGCTCAGTGCATTATGGACCTGATCATGTAATCGGCCGGTGTATTATGTGCCTGATCACATGATCAGCCCGGTGCATTATGGGCTTGATCACGTGATCGGCCCAGGTCCGCGCAGGCGCAATGCACATATTAAAGCCGGGCCAATCACGTAATCACGCCCATAATGCACCGGGCCGATAACATGATCAGGCCCATAATGCATGGGGCTGATCACTTGACAGTACGTCACATCTGGCCCGGTGCATCATAGGAGGAGAAGAGGGTGGGAGATTTCAAATACAGGAGGAGGTCAAGAAAGAATGACGCCCAGCAGGACGTGCAGTGGATGCAGTGAGGAGGGGAGAATGGAGCCTGGAGCCGCCTTTCCAGTCTCCTGATTGAGCAACATCCAGCAAGTTATAAGTCATTTTTCAACATTCCTATAGGCCACATATACAGCAGAAAGGGATGATTAGGGAGCAGCTAGGAAGGTGCAGGGACAGCTAGTGATAGATCAAGGGGCTAGATCCAGGTGACAGGTTCCCTTTAAAGATTTCCTCTGACCCACTTCTATTTAATGCAGGATGTTGAAACTGCACGTGTATTGATATACATCTCTATAGGTTACATGCCAATCTGCAACTCTGATCTGATAAGTCTTTTTTTAACAAGCTCTGAAGTGGTGGTGTGATAAAGGACCCAGTGGAAGACAGAGCAGTCATCAAGCTCCTTTACTTGAAAGGTGTGTTCATCGATAGCGGAATGGGGTCGCCCTGGAATTGGAGCCGTTTCCACCAAAGTTCGACTACATTTGAAATGATGATACCAATTCTTGACTACATCATATGATGGGGAATCGTCACCATAAACCTCTCTCATCTCATCAAACATCTCCATTGGCAAGTAAAGGAATTTGATGACTGCTCTGTATCAGGGTCGTATTTATAACTAGGCACTGGAGAGCACGTGCCTCCGAGCCAGGTGATTCCATACTTTTTGCCAGGGGTTGTAGTATATTTGCATTAAAAGTTCCCTATCATTCCCTCACCACGCTATCTAATTGCTGTTCTATTTTTTCCCTCTTTCCTTTTTGATGATGCTTTGTTTGAGAATCCCAGTGAATGGTGCATGCTGAAACACTCAAATGAAGAGTCATCAGGGGGCAGAGGCTACGGTCACTGTTGCAGCCTCTGCCCCTGCCTGACATGAAGTTTCTGTACGATGTGCGATGTACACAATGACAACACACTCTCCATTGCCGGCTCTGATCAGCAGCAACGAGCCGGCACCTTAGCGGTATTACAATACCTGGCATATGAAGACCAGTGTCATCACTCATGGGGATGGTCTCTGCACATCTGTGATTTCGACACTGCTCTGGTGCCAGCTTGTTACTGCTGATCTAAGCCGGCAACAGAAAATATGTGTTGTCGTTGTGCAAATCGGACAGGGCACATCGCGTAGGGACAAGCCCAGCCCCTAAGATGAGTGTCATTGATCACGCTTCACTTCAGGGAGGGATAAAGGCTGCGGCAGTGACTGCAGCCTCTGCCCCGGATGAAATCTTGTTTTAGTATTCCAGCATTCACTAGGGTTCTCAAACTAAGAGTCATGAAAAAGCAAGTATATTAAAAAGAGAATAATAGTTAAATAGTGTAGTTAGGAAAGCATAGGGTATTATTAATGCAAGTATATTAGAAAATAGTTTAGATTTTGGCACTAAACAGGAATTTGGAATGAAAATCACTTTGCCTTTGGACCGTCCCTTTGCTACTTCTTTACATGCTGCTACCTGCAACTACTAATCAGTACTGTGCCTCCTGTATTTTGCATAGTTTGAGGATGGCTGATATCAACAACAACTCCAATCATCTCCTTACCATTGTTAAAGAAATGCTTGGAGTTGTTGTTTATGTAATACAAGTTTATAAGGTATGGGCTAACCTAAGATTGAAAGTGATAGCTGTATTAACTGCTTGGTGATGTACTCATGTACTGACGGTGGTTGTGGTGCTGTATCACTGTACTGATGATTGTTCTGGTGATGTAATGTACTGACTGTGGTTCTGGTGAAGCATTCTTGTAATGATTGTTCTAGTAATGCCATGTACGGATGATGGATTTGGTATTGTACTTGTGTACAAATTATGGTTTTAGTGATGCTGGATCTGCCACGATTAAAAAAACGCTGATGTGAAAGTAGCCCTAAAAAGATAAAAAGAAAAACCTCAAAAGACTGAACATATGAACAGCAAGTCATTCTTACATTGCTGTGCATAATTTCATTCTTTTTAGTATATATTTGCGGATCTGCCTGAAAAATAAAATGCTGTGTCTGTGCACATACGCTTAGTCTGACTGATCAGTAGGGGGGGGATGGCGGGAGGGACCACTTAAAGTGCTTAGGGCAGCAGGAACTCCAAATACGGCCCTGCTCTGTATTCCACTGGGTCCATCATCATACTTCACACCACTTCAGCATTTGTATGAGAAAGACCGTTATCAGCTCAGAGTTGTAAATTGGCACATAACCTATAGAGACTTACATCATTACACACGTGCAGTGTCATCGTCCTGTGATAAACAGAAGTGGGACAGGGGAACACTTTAATGAATGCCCCTCCTATTCTGCCATAAATCGTTGTGTACTTTTAGTACCACTGGTTATTTTTTCTTCTGAACCGTTTTTCGTTTTACAGCAGAGCAAGTTGTGTAAATACAGCCGACACTTCGATGATCCATAGTAATAGATAAGAGGGTCAAGACAGCAACTGATGCTGCTGAAACAAGCACACGTGACATAAGCAAAGTATAAGACTCCACTAGTTCCCTTAAAATAACCCAGGTAGTGAATTAAAAATATGATATTAGTTGGCCCAAAGCATAATACAAACACACACAGCACAATAATTACAGTCAGAACCACGGCTTGAGATCGCTTGAAAGTGCTGTCAATTACAGAAGTGCTTAACTTTCTGATAATACAAATGTAGCAGAACGTCGTGATAACGAGAGGTAAGAAGAATAAGAGCGAGATATAAGTGGTGAAATAGTAAAGATAAAAACCCTTAAGAAGTTTCAGTGACAGCACATCATAACAGGTTGTGATGTTCAGATCCTTAATAACAAAGGTTTGCTGAGTTATGAGTAGAGGTACGGTGCTGGAGATGGATAGGATCCAGATGAGTATACAGGCCACCCACGCCCGGGTTGTTGTCCGCCAGTAAAGGGATTGTATTGGATAGACCACGGCCAGGAACCTGTCCACGCTGATGCTGGTCATGACGAGGATTGAGCAGTACATGTTACAGTAAAATGTTGCAGTGACTATACGGCACATTCCTTCTCCAATACGCCAGTCGTTCCCAGAAAAACGATATATTATTTTAAATGGAAGAAAAATAACAAAAAGCACATCAGCAACAGCCAGGTTCAGCATGTATACCACTGCTGGCTTTTTGACTTTTATCCTGAAGAGTAATATGATGATTGCTATTACATTTAAAGGGAAAGCCACACAAAGTACCACGGTGAACACTGAGGGCACAAGTCTCGTCATCACCCGGCCAATCAGATAGCTTTTTATCATGTTGGCATCACTGGAATTTCCACCTTGTGCACCTAGAGAGAAGAAAATAAAAAATAATAATTCCTTAAAGGCGATCAGTCAGTAGGATCAACCATCCTAAGCTGTGTATATGGGCAAGAAGGCTGAAATATTTGTTGGTCTACCTGATTGTGGTTTGGTTTATACAGAGCCACTGATTTTCCATTTATTAATCACAGTTTGAACTCTGCTGACTGGCATTATCAAATCCTTGAATATCTTTTTGTATCCCTTTTCCTGTTTTATACAGTTCAACTATCTTTTCCCGTAGATCCGTTGACAATGTTTTGCTTTCTCCATGAATCAAAATCCAGAAACATCAGTGGCTGGATGACAGATGAAAGTCTGTCTGGATCCTAAAAACTCACTCAGCTTTTATGGTACCATTACACAGGGAAACATCGCCGGCAACTCCGGGGCGTGGTGAAGTTGCAGCAACATCGCTAGTGCGTTGCTACGTGTAACAGGGTGATTTCAACGCCGATAAGTTGCTTGAGCGGAGTTGCCTGGTCTACCACCATGTTGGTAAACCACGCACTGTAGCTCAGGTGATCTGCTACCATCGCTCTGTGTGACACCGCAACAGTGATGTTGAAAGCAACTTCCCCCCATTCACTGCAATGTTAAAGATCGCTCGCTGGGTTGAGTTTAACCCTGGCAGCGAAAGTTGCTTTCAACATCGCAGCTGCGTTGCCGGCGATGTCTCTGCATGTAACATCTCCATAGCAATCTTGGCAAAGTTCCCAAAACGTGCGCGCTCCCGTGAGTTGCCGGAGAGGTTTCCCCGTGTAATGGCACCATTATGCACACACACTGATAACAAGCAAAGAGGTCACAGGTTTGGACGTTACCTTTATTAGCCATTCAAACCCATTCGTGACAACTTCTTTGCATGTTATCAGGTCAAAATCACCAGGGTATGTGAACTTTTGAGCACAACTGTAGCTCCGGATCAGATATCTTATTCCAGAGCAATCCACATTTTGCTATATGCAAATGAGGTGTTTATGGGGTTTTCTAACTTTAATCAATAGATCTTGGAATAATAATTATTTCTACAATTGGATGTGTTAAATAATAACGTTCCTTTGCGGAGATAATCTTATATATGTGTCATTGCTATGTACTGTGTAATGGATGTGTCTGACCATACAGGGACATTGTCTGATCATACCACATCTCCTGTGCTGAGATAATCTTGTATACAGTTAGGGCCAGAAATATTTGGACAGTGACACAAGTTTTGTTATTTTAGCTGTTTACAAAAACATGTTCAGAAATACAATTACATATATATAATATGGGCTGAAAGTGCACACTCCCAGCTGCAATATGAGAGTTTCCACATCCAAATCGGAGAAAGGGTTTAGGAATTATAGCTCTATAATGCATAGCCTCCTCTTTTTCAAGGACCAAAAGTAATTGGACAATGGACTCTAAGGGCTGCAATTAACTCTGAAGGCGTCTCCCTCGTTAACCTGTAATCAATGAAGTAGTTAAAAGGTCAGGGGTGGATTCCAGGTGTGTGGTTTTGCATTTGGAAGCTGTTGCTGTGACCAGACAAAATGCGGTCAAAGGAACTCTCAATTGAGGTGAAGCAGAACATCCTGAGGCTGAAAAAAAAGAAAAAATCCATCAGAGAGATAGCAGACATGCTTGGAGTAGCAAAATCAACAGTTGGGTACATTCTGAGAAAAAAGGAATTGACTGGTGAGCTTGGGAACTCTAAAAGGCCTGGGCGTCCACGGATGACAACAGTGGTGGATGATCGGCGCATACTTTATTTGGTGAAGAAGAACCCGTTCACAACGTCAACTGAAGTCCAGAACACTCTCAGTGAAGTAGGTGTATCTGTCTCTAAGTCAACAGTAAAGAGAAGACTCCATGACAGTAAATACAAAGGGTTCACATCTAGATGCAAACCATTCATCAATTCCAAAAATAGACAGGCCAAAGTTAAATTTGCTGAAAAACACCTCAAGAAGCCAGCTCAGTTCTGGAAAAGTATTCTATTGACAGATGAGACAAAGATCAACCTGTACCAGAATGATGGGAAGAAAAAAGTTTGGAGAAGAAAGGGAACGGCACATGATCCAAGGCACACCACATCCTCTGTAAAACATGGTGGAGGCAACGTGATGGCATGGGCATGCATGGCTTTCAATGGCACTGGGTCACTTGTGTTTATTGATGACATAACAGCAGACAAGAGTAGCCGGATGAATTCTGAAGTGTACCGGGATATACTTTCAGCCCAGATTCAGCCAAGTGCTGCAAAGTTGATTGGACGGCACTTCATAGTACAGATGGACAATGACCCCAAGCATACAGCCAAAGCTACCCAGGAGTTCATGAGTGCAAAAAAGTGGAACATTCTGCAATGGCCAAGTCAATCACCAGATCTTAACCCAATTGAGCATGCATTTCACTTGCTCAAATCCAGACTTAAGACGGAAAGACCCACAAACAAGCAAGACCTGAAGGCTGCGGCTGTAAAGGCCTGGCAAAGCATTAAGAAGGAGGAAACCCAGCGTTTGGTGATGTCCATGGGTTCCAGACTTAAGGCAGTGATTGCCTCCAAAGGATTCGCAACAAAATATTGAAAATAAAAATATTTTGTTTTGGGTTATATTTATTTTCCAATTACTTTTGACCTCCTAAAATGTGGAGTGTTTGTAAAGAAATGTGTACAATTCCTACATTTTCTATCAGATATTTTTGTTCAACCCTTCAAATTAAACGTTACAATCTGCACTTGAATTCTGTTGTAGAGGTTTCATTTCAAATCCAATGTGGTGGCATGCAGAGCCCAACTCGCCAAAATTGTGTCACTGTCCAAATATTTCTGGCCCTAACTGTATGTGTCCCTGCTATATAAGTATATTAAAAGGTTGAGGAACCTTTAATTTATGCAGCTACTAAGCATTATTAACCCAAAATTGGATACCCACTACCATACAGGGATTTTTCGGTTTCAGAAAACCCTTGTTCCCCGGCTACTGATTTTGTTTAAAAATGGCTTTACTCACCCTCCCTGGGTCCAGGGCTGAGTGTCCACTGCTGCTCCTGATGGCTGTTATTGTCTGCTGTGCCGACATGTTGGCAGGTCTTCGGCCAGAAACTCAGTGTAGCGGCTGTGCTTGTGTGTGGAGCCGCTTAGAGTCACTGAGTTCAGCAGTAGCA
Source organism: Allobates femoralis (assembly GCA_033576535.1). Lineage (NCBI taxonomy): Eukaryota > Metazoa > Chordata > Amphibia > Anura > Aromobatidae > Allobates > Allobates femoralis. The sequence continues at coordinate 779,805,584 of JARQOC010000003.1, forward strand.
ATGCTGTTGACATGACATCAGTGCTGCAGACAATAAGAAAATCACCGGAAGCACCAGCAGAGACTCAGATCTGGACCTGGGAAGGGTGAATAAACTTTAGTTTGTTTGATTTGTACAAATTAAAGACAGAGAGCAAAGATTTTCCAAAACTTGAAAACCCCTTGTAGGGCAATACTATGATATCTATGTAGTATTTTAAATCCATACAATATTTATATGGATCCAAGAGAAAGGGGGAATAGAATATTACTTGGGATTTGTGCAAATAAAAGGCCTCTACTTGGGAACCAGATCTGCATTGAATTACTAATTAAAAAATGGTGCATTTATACTAGCAAACATGTTCAGCAAGTGAACATTTGTAGGAGCGGTGATTACAGATTCCACTGGTGTAAATATGCCGGCAATCACCGGATAAAAAAGTAAGCAGCTTGTTCATCAGGTAGTTGATAAAAAATAATTGCCATCAGCACCAAACCATGTAACATGATAGTTCCATTAGAGGCAGGTGGGATGGGGTTTCCAGACTTAATGTTGTATCATAAGGCCTCGGTTTTGGTTGGTTTACGTGAATGGTGGCAGATGACTGGTGATCAGAAATGGTTACAGATTGAAAAATTTTATTCAAGACGAGGTTCCACCAGATTAGCATTGGAATCAGAGGTAATTCAGATAAGCACTTACTCTCCCTTATTGCCAACAATGCGTGCGGCAGTGAGGTTATGGAGGACAATGGTCCCGTCCTTTATTAGGATACCTCGATCGTCAATATCGGTATATGCTATCGAGTCCCATATCCCATATTTAAACCTTCAATTATGGTGGGATGCGGGAATCCAAACTTTGGGAGAGATGGAGGGAAATATGGGGCTCCTCCCATTTGACCAACTATCCAATAAATATACTGGGATACGTAGACATTTCTACCAATATCTACAAATTAGACACCTATTTGATAATATTTCATCTTTAGGACGTACTGACTCTGGGGAGGGGAGAATAAACAAATGCTTTATGGCCTCGCATTTAAATACAAGGGGAATTTCAGCATTTTATAAGTCTTTAATAGTCCCAGTTGAAAGAATCAAAGCCCCTTACATGGAGAAATGGGAACAGGAGCTGGGAGAATCAATAGATTTAGAAGCCTGGGGGAATAGTATAAAGGAGATCAAAAGAGTGTCTTCATGTATAAATCACATGGAACAATTGAAGAAAACGCAACTGAGATGGTATTGGTGCCCAAATAGAATTGCTAAGTTTAGCCCGCACCTCTCATGCTTATGTTGGCGAGGTTGCGGACAGGTAGGCTCTCAGAAACATGTTTGGTTTGCGCGTCCGGCTCTTGCCTCTCTTTGGGTAGTAATAGCGCAGGTGATCTTGGAAATTACGGGAGTTGCGGCACTAATTAATCCTTGTATGGCGATTCTTCATATTGGTTTGGAAAATATTCCAAGTCAAATAAGAGGGTTAGTTTCGCATATATTGATAGCAACCCGTATATTGCTGGCAACGAAATGGAAAGAAGTTCCTCCTCCAAATATAAAAGAGATAATAGAAAGAGTAAATTTACACTGTAAATATGAATTAATGTTGGTTCAATCTAACTCAAGGAAAAGAAAGGTAACAATGATGTGGCAGCCCTGGGTAGTTAGTAAATATTATATAGCCTAGGAAAAGGGTACGGATACTGTGATGTTGTTATGAGGTTGATTTGATTTGATTACGATGCAGATAAGCTAGTTTTGATTTATTGTATCATAATACTAATTTATTTATAACAATTTGCACTTTACCCGGAAGTGTTTGGTGCAACATTGATTGTATGATCCTCTTTTCTCTTCCCTTTTTTGTGTTTTTTTTTTTTTCTTCTCCTCCTTTATTGTTATTATTGGTACATGTGATTTGGCTTCTATTGTTTGTTGTCATGTTGTTAAATTATGTGGAAAAAAATTGAAAATAAAATATATATAACAAAAAAAAAGTAAGCAGCTTGTTCATCAGGTAGTTGATAAAAAATAATTGCCATCAGCACCAAACCATGTAACATGATAGTTTAAATGGAATCTGTCAGGTCAAAAATCAATATTTAACGGATATCATTTTCTAATTCCTCTGGTCAAGCACTTTCTATTCAACCCCTGTCCTCTGTAAACTGCAAAAGAAGACATTCGTTCCATCTGTCAATCACAGCTAGTGATCACTTCTCTGCAGCACACGCCCCAGGAAATGAATATTCATGTAGTGACATCACTGCACTGCACACAAGGAAAGTTCAATGGAAGTCACTCACATGTGGGGGGCTGTATCCTTCTGTCTCTGCTCTCCTTGTATGCAGCAAAACAAATATTCAAATAAACACACACAATCTCTAACACACAGCACGGCTTCTGCTCAGAACATCAAATGGAGGGGATTGCCTTACCTAGATGAGCTCTCTCTCCCTGCCCACCTTCCCATTAGAATCACCATGCAGGACAACAAAATGAAAATGAAATTTGCAGTGAGACAAAGCAAAGGGGAAGGAAAAGCAAGTCTGGGAAGTAATGAATAATAATTAATAATAACAACATTTACATACTGTGGAATATTCAGCAGTAAAAGTAACAAGCCTGACTAGTGAAACAGCTGCCTGCTGGGTGTGGAGAAGCTTAAAGCAAAGAACAACAGAGGGTATAGTAATGAATTTTACATATTCTGTAAGAGATGCCCAAGCACTATTCAAGAGTACTATTAGTATCATACTGAAAAATTACCTGATAGAGTCCCTTTAAGGGAACAGAATGATTGTGCTAGTAATGGTTTTGTTCCCATGGTTGTCCATCCTATGAATGAACGCTGAACAACTTGCATATATAGAAGAAAAGGTAGAGTAGATTACGGCAATACTGTCTGGTAATAAAACATAGAAATTTATCATATAATGATGAAGGGCATGTTCTGCCTAAAACGTGTCAGTTTAAATATGGATCCTGGTCATTTTTAACTACTTCCAATCAATTTATAAGTTTTATTACCAGATGGTTGTGCTGGAATCTACTCTATTTTTTTTCTTCCTGGATTCCTGAATTCACCAACTAGTATAGGCACCAAACGTTGACCTTATCCCCCTGCAACTTCAACTGAGCTATGTGGTTAGCTTATTTTCTATTTATATGTCTCAACTTATGTAAAGTCGATCATCACTAAATAATGTTACATGGATGGGAAGAAATCGTCATATGTAAATCCCCCATAAGTGAAGCTTTTAACTCTCATGCAGACACTCACAGAAAATGAAAAAGTGGCAGCTCCGAAAGAGCTACCAATCACCTCCATTCAATACAGACACAGTGATGAGAAAAGGATTGGGACCCTCTAGTGATCGATAGGGGTCCCAGTGTTTGTTCTCTGAGCTATCAGATGTTTATTGCCTATGCTGTAGATCAGTAATAAATATCTTTTGTCTTTATTGCTTCTATACTATACTAAATTTGATGGTGGAATATTCTCAAACTTCTTCCTGGCTCAATGTGGTTATTAGTATCCTAGGAAGTGTTATCGCACTAGGAACTACCAACATTAGGGTTGTTTCACACTTGCATTTTTTTTATCTTGCCTGCACATACATCCAAATCATGATGCATCGGAATCAGACATGTGTCCCTATACTTAAAATTGGGCCACAAGTACATGAGGGGGCATCAGGATCCTAACACATCAGTTTTTTTGTCACCCTCTCTGGCCACGTGTTTTTGGGGCCAAACTAAAATTCTGATGCTTCCGGATACGTTCACAAATAGAGATTGAATCCTGAAAGTGCGGATTTCTGCATGTGCCATGACAAGCTGGGAAATTACCCAAGGAATCGCAGGTCTGTAACCCTCTCTTGCTATATATAAACTCCTGCATAAAGCCGCAAACAGATTGAATTGCTCCATCACAATTTACAAGCCCTATATATAAAGAATCTTGTTCTTAAAGCTCTGGAATCTCAATTCCATGTCAGAATCTAACTCTGAACTGTATCTGCTGTGGACTACCCACGTGAACTGTGAAGTATTTCCTCCATGTTAGATCTTCCTGTTCTGCTGAATTAAAGCAGCTGTTATCCCCGAGACCAGAGTCTGTGGTTCTTCCATCGTCCGTGGACAATGCGTGGGGGTGGATAGCAGTGAACGACACTTAAATACCACTGTCAGCAGTTGATAGTGGCATTTAAGAGGTTGACAGCAGCTATCAGTAAACACATTGATCACTGCTATTAGAAGCAGATGCTAACTAGAAAATGCAGCTGGCATATGTGTGGAGTGGGTTCTGCTTCTGAAATCCCTGACATTCTCCATGATGGATATATTTGTCATAGGGCATAGAGAGGTTAAAGAGAACATGCCAGCAGGATTTTACCATGTAAAGTAAAAACGGCTGTAATGGCACCCTGATACTGATATATTGATCTCTTTGGTGCAGAAACACTCTTTGTTGTTCTTCATTTGAGGTTTTCTGCTAATTAGATTTCGGTGTAAAGTGTATGAAATTTCTCCTCCCTGTCTATGATTCCCCAGCACATCTGCCTGCCTCCAGCCTTTGAATGACCTGCCTCCTCGGTTTGAAATCTCAGAAATGATCTGTCATTAACAGACTCGAGGCAGGCACGGAGGCCGAGGAATCATAGACTGGGAGGAGAAGACTTAATTACTAGAAAACTTCACATGCTGATTACAGAAGAACCACAAAGCAGATTTCTTCACCTAAAGTATCAATGCAATCAGTATTTCAGCATCTTTGCAGTGATGTCTTGACATTACAAAATCGTGCTGACAGGTTCTCTTTCAGACAGTGTCTGTCAACAAGCTTGTTGACTGCAATAAAAAACATCAGAATTATTAGCTGAAGAATGACTATAATACAGACTGTACAAGATAAGTAATGTATGTATGAATTGAGTGATGGCCATGTACATGTATTACTGCTTTTCAGACACTTCAGACCTCATTCTTGGGATCACATAAGGTCTAAGCAGTGGGCAGTGAATAGGTGATAACTTTCCAAGTTGAAACAAATGCTTTAAGTAGATGCATTTCTGTGTAACTAAGGCCCCTTTCACATCAGCGTTTTTTTTTTTTAAATCGCGGCAGATGCGGTGAAAAAAAACGCATCTGCCGCGATTACCGCATACCGGCTGCACTTGCGGCATGGTTGCGGCAAGCCCCATACAATGTATAGCGGGACTTGCGGCATGTGCGGTTTTGGCACTTGCGGCAGGTGCGGCCGCGAAAAAAAACGCACTTGCCACACCTGCCGCAAGCCCGCCTATACATTGTATGGGGCTTGCCGCAACTGTGCCGCAACCGTGCCGCAAGTGCAGCCGGTATGCGGTAATCGCGGCAGATGCGTTTTTCTCACCGCATCTGCCGCGATTTAAAAAAAACGCTGATGTGAAAGGGGCCTAAAGCAGCTAATCTTCTAGCATACCCAGTGTGTCAATAATGTCATTTGAAATGTGTGGGGATCTGCTGATTTCACCGTACCATAAAGAAATCCAACGCTTCCAAGACGAACGCCTGCAAAAAAATATACGACATACAGAAAATTAGTAAAAGTAATGGCAGCGACATAAAAGACCTAGTCATCTTTAGTGTAAGGTCTCATTCACATGTAGGTTAATCATCTGTGACCTATGTACACCAAGGCTGGTTTCACACTGCCGTTCTTTGGCATCATTGTGAATCTAGCTGAAACTGGATACACCTGCATCCCATTTTAGGCCCCAATGACTTTCAATGGGGCTGCAGGAAGTTGCGGGTGCATCCAGTTCTTCCTGTTTGCCCTTGATCTGGGTGTCACTGTTTTTTGCACTGAGACCATAAACACATTTTGTTGCGAATTTGGTCTCCTACACAATGTGTTACAGGACCTCCGTGCATAAAATCTGTCCACTGCGCACAATAGGAAAGCTACTGGACTGTTATTATGCCTGGATCAGTCTATTGTTTTTATCACTCAATCATTTGTTTTATTCAGTTGCAGGCTCGTTTTTCATAGCAGATAAGCTGTGCAGCCTCCACTCTTGGCCTGTTTCCAAAGTCTTTTTCCTTCCCCTCTCATTTATTCATCTTCTTTTTAATTAGATACATTTTTATTAAGAATAAAACCATATAGCAGTTGTATAAAACATTATACATTTTCCTTCCCACCCTCGTAATCCAACCTGTCCCTTCCCTTTCCTCCCTCCCAGACAGCATACCTCACCCCAGGTACAAGAAATGTCATACAATATACGGTTAAAGCAAGGCAATACTTAGAAGCATATGAACTGCCAATGAGCTGTGTTGTGAATGCCAGACACTGCCCCCCAGCAGTGCAATTCGTATATCTATGCCTCAAAGAAAATAAAAAAAACAAAATTATCTTATATTTCACAGCAAATAGACCCAAATAATTTTTATGGTCTTTGCAACCAGGGTTTCCAAATCCTTTCGAACACTCCAATAGTTCCACTTCTCTCGTAAATACCTTTCTCCAGCTGAACTAAGATTCTGCCTGTCGAATGAATTCCCTCCTAGTGGGAGGAATCTCAGCGATCCAGTTCCTGGCAACCTTTCTTGCAATGTATAATAATCTGGCAATTGCTACTTTAGCAGCATTTTCCACTCCAACCTCCTCCACATACCCCAGAAGGCACACCAAAGGGATTCTGGGAACAATACAACCATATGCCCTCTCTATTTTATGAAGAATAGCATTCCAATAGTGGTTCAGCATTGGACATGTCCACATCATGTGGTATATTCCAGCCTCGTTTTCTTCACATCTTGGACAATCCGATGTGTACCTCAGCCCCATCTTGAATAGCAATAAAGGAGATCTATACACCCGATGGATCACATACAATTGGGACAACCTAGATGGCTCACACAAAGAGAGCTTGGGTATATATTGCAAGACCGTATCCCACTCCTCCTCCGAAATACTACCTATTTTCTTCTCCCACTTTATTTTACTTTTAGATGGATATTCCAAGAGATAGGTATGCAAGATATCCTTATACAAAGAGGAAATGACCCCTCTAGTTGCCCCTCCTCCACTACAAACATACTCCAGCACCAGATCAGGCTGCACCACCATACTCTTTGTAGCCTTTTGGGCTTTCATAGCGTGTTTTAATTGAATATAAATGGTACCACTAAGATCCCGGTAACCGGTACTCCTCCTGTAGTCGCCTAAACGACTGTCTATAATTTAATATATATATACCAATCCCAGGTCTCTCCATGTCTTAAAACTACCCAATTTCTGGAATTCCGGACGATTAAGGTTATCCCAAATAGGCATAAAACTATTTAGACCAGTCACCACTGTTCGTTTCTTAATTCTGTCCCAAACCTTATTTATCAATCCTAGTGTAGGAGATATTCCCCCCATAGACCCCATAGTGCCACCTTCTATCCCAAGTATCAACGGGCGTTTATCTAGAACCTTTTCAAATACCTTCTTATTGGCTCCATCTCTTCCCTCACTAGACCAGCCCCTCAGATGCTGACTCTGTGTCACTATAAAATAGAGTTCCGGGTTTGGTATTGACAACCCCCCAGCATCCTTTGGCCTTTGTAGAGTTTGTAGCCTGATTTTGGCTGTTTTTCCCCCATATTAGATCTCTAAATATGGAGTTAATCTCTTTAAAAAAATTTCTCAGTATCCAGACAGGTGCATTGTGGAACAAGTACATTAGCTTAGGTATCAGCACCATTTTCAGCAAACTGGACCTTCCAACTACTGACAAATGCAATTTGTTCCACGCTGTTATCTTTGCCCTTAACGTTTTCAACAATGGCGTTAAGTTCAAGCCTATATAATGTTGTCACCGGCAATGCCACCTGTATACCAAGATATTTAAACTCCTCAGCACACTGTAGTCTACTAGCCCCCTCGTTCTCCCGTGTCAAAGTAACCCCACTATCAATTTTAAGAAGAATAGACTTAGTCCAATTAATTCTCAGCCCTGATATTTTCCTAAACTCTTCAAGTATCCGCATGGCATGGTCCAGTTAGGCACCAGGGTCTTCCAGGAACAATAATAAATCATCCGCATACAATGCAATTTTCTCCTCTATGTTCCCATAGCAAAAACCCCTAATCTCCAATGCTTTTCTAATGACCGCCACCAATGGTTCTATCGCCACCGCAAAAAGCAACGGTGACAGAGGACAGCCCTGTCTCGTTCCTCTCTGTAATTTAAACTGTTGGGACATCCCCCCATTTACTCGGAGTGTAGCTGAGGGTTGTGAGCACAACAACTGCACCCATCCAATAAATTGAGGTCCAACACCCATCCTCCTCAGTACTTAACAAAGGTATCCCCACTCGATGCTGTCAAACGCCTTATGGGTGTCAAGCGAGACAATCACCCACATATAATTGACGGGTTCTGATCTTGTATATGTTTAAGTATAGCTCCTCTCCTTGTGCTGTCCGACAATCCTCTGACATTCCAGCTCAATATTTTAATTCCTTCCTCCATATCTCCAGCCAAGCAGCCGAATAATTACAGTGTACCTATCCCTTGCTGCCTGTTTCCCACCCCATTCCCTCCCCTCCCCGTCTCTCTTTCCCCCTCTACTTTCCCTCCCTCTCCACTTTCCCATCCTTTCAAAAAGTGTCAGGGTATTCTATCCTGAGCTGCAATCCCCAATAACTCCCCTCAAGCTCAATCCAGTTCCTCCCCTCCCATCAGGATTAGAAACCTGTATATAGCACTTTATGTACAGTAAAATAACATTAAACAGTCAACATAGTCACCACCGCTTTGCCAAAAAAATTGAAGGCACTTCAAGGTAAAGGTCCCTAATTGTGTACTCTGCCTCTCCTTCTCCCCGAATCAGTCCTGCAAGGTAGAATGCAAGTTGAGGCAGAATACAAAGAAAAAAGGAAAATAGAAAAATAAAAGAAAATAGTGAAAATCACCACAACAACCGGGATAAAAAAAAATTAAAACCCAAAGTCTTCATAACGACAGGATTCATGGAAGCCCGGTCTCTGACATAGTCCTTTTCCTCAGCGAGTACCACAAGAGAACATAGAATATAACCTCAAGGTCTCAGCCGACCGACTTTGCAACGTCCAACTAACTCTGAACTCCATCCAGTCCTTTGTCTGGAGCTGTTTAGTATTTATCTCCAGCCACTGCATAGCTTCCTCTGGTTCCGTAAAAAAATGTTTTCTCCAAAGCCATCACCCTTAATTTTGCTGGGAAAATCATGGAATACTGCACATTTAGTTCTCTCAGGCGCCGTTTGATTCCAGCAAATCTTATGTGCTGCTTTTGTACTACTATGGAGTAATCCGGATAAATTCCAATTCTTTGACCACCTAGCAGAAGTTCTTCGGCCTCCCTTGCCTTACGCAGTATGGTGTCTCGGTCTCTATAATTAAGCAGTTTTGGCAGTCATAGTACGGGGTCCCTTACCCGGCGGCTGCGGCTGCATTGGGACCCTATGGGCACGTTCAACAGCATATAATTTTATTTGTGTTTGATTCTGTAAAATGTTCAATAAAAACACACTGGTTTAAAAAAAAAAAAAAAAAAACAGCATATAATTTGGATAGGTTTTCAGCTCCAAAGTTATCCCTGAGCCAGTTTTCCACAAACTCAGTGGGATTACTCCCCTCAGTCTTTTCAGGTATATCCACAATTCTAAGATTGTTTCTTCTAGAGCGGTTCTCTAAATCATCATTTTTAGCAGCTCTCTCAGCTAGTTGCTGTGCCATCCTGTGGTCAGACTTTTGGAGCTTGACAATATAGTTCTCACATTTATTCATCTTCACCTCATCAAACAGACCTACTTCACCACCCTGGTCTCCTCACTATCCAACAGTCAAAAAAAAACTTTTTGACACCTTTCACTCTCTCCTCAGTCCTAAAGTACAGGTCCTTATCACTGACCTCTGTGCTGATGATCTGGCTTCTTACTTTATGGAGAAAATAGGCAACCTCTGCCAGGAAATCAGCTCCCAGCCTCCAAGCGCTGCTACTCCCACTCTTCCTCACATCTCCGCTGGCTCACTCTCCATATTTGACCCAATCACAGAAGTCTCCATGCACCTCTTCCTCTTGTCCCACTATATGCATTACTGACCCCATTCCCTCACACCTACTCCAGTCTCTCTCCTCGGTGGTCACCGCTCACCTAACCAAAGTCTTCTACCTCTTCCTCTCTTCTGGCATCTTCCCCTCCTTCAAACATTCTATCATTACTCTATTATTAAAGAAAAAGTCTCTTGACCTATCCTGCACAAATAACTACAGACCAGTCTGCAATCTCCCCTTCACCTCTAAACTCTTGGAGCCCCTGGTCTTCACCAGCCCACACCTGTGAAGTGAAAACCATTTCCGGTGACTACCTCTTGAAGCTCATTAAGAGAATGCCAAGAGTGTGCAAAGCAGTAATCAAAGCAAAAAGGTGGCTACTTTGAAGAACCTAGAATATAAGGCATAATTCCACATGTGTTAATTCATAGTTTTGATGCCTTCAGTGTGAATCTACAATTTTCATGGTCATGAAAATAAAAAAAACTCTTTGAATGAGAAGGTGTGTCCAAACTTTTGGTCTGTACTGTACATATTGGATTAATCAAAGGATTTACAGTTCTGTTATTTCCGCTCTATGCCCATTTTTCTTTCTTTCTTTTTAGGACTAATGAGATGGAGGGGGGACGATGAAAAGTGATGCAAGACTTAAACGGAATGGTGATGGCATGGCATTGGTGACTATTGTCAAGAATGTCCTGTTATTCTTTACAGAGTGTTATTGTTATATTTTCACAGGTTAAGATGGGAAAGAGATATAGACGGCGGGAGGGAGTGGAGGTGAAAGAAAATGGAGAGTGAGATGGGTTTGTATTTGGAGAGAGATGGATGGGAGGCAGTTCCAGGATTGCAGGACCCCACACTCGCGGGGAGTGTATACATTATAAGGGTGGGGGAGAAAAAGAGGGGAAGAGGGATGGGAAGATGGATGGGCAGGGGAAGGTGCAAAAGGGAAGGGGAAGGGCAGCAAGAAGGAGGAATTGTAAGGCTTAGAAGTGTAAAGTACCAATAAAATGGGGGAAAAATCTAAAGTAATTAGTTGGAACTTAAGAGGTATTTCTGATAAAACTAGACAAGCAGCTATAGTTAAATATGTACTGGAACAGGGTCCATGTGGTATGTCTTTTGGAGACCCATCTTGTTAATGAAACCAAACATGTATTAAATAGACACTGGGTCCAGAGAGCATATCATGCCACTTTTTCCAGGTATGCTAGAGGGGTCTCGGTGTTAATTCATAATTCAGTACAATATGAGGAAATGGAGGTACATCTCGACCCAGAGGGGCAATATGTGGTTCTAAAGTGCAAGATATTTGGCCAACTGATGTGCATTGCTGCGATATATATTCCACCTCCCTATTCAAGTACTAAACTTAAGGAGATACGGGAGCTTTCTGAGCGGGGGGTAGGAGGTACAATACCCCTACTGATTGTGGGACATTTCAACAATGTAATTGATTCTTATTGAGACAGGAATAGGAAATCTCAAGGGATAATGTGTAGCTATATAACACCTTTTGGGACTCTCATCCAAGAACTTGGTATGGTGGATGTGTGGAGAGTATTGCACATGGGGGAACATTGTTACTCATGTTATTCAACTTCTCACGACTCTCTATCCCGTATTGATCTGGCACTAGCAAATAGGATGATGGATGCAGTGATAGGGGACATTAAATATTTAATTAGTGTGGTCTCCGACCATAGCCCAGTACTGGTCTCCATTAGACGGGAACATCTCAGAGGGAGTATGAAAGGGGAATGGAAATGACACCCAACTTGGATACGTCACCTTAATATGCATGATATAGCACAAGAAATAGTGATTTTTTTTTTTACTAATAATGATGGCAGCACTGATTCTTTAGTGGTATGGGATGCCATGAAGGTGTATCTTCAGGGAATACTATTTAGAGATATTTGTAGACGTAAATAGCGATCAAAACACATTGAGAAAGATAGCTTTGATGCCCTTGGAAGAGCAGAATTAGAAATGTTGACAAGTGGGCCGCCAGTCTCTGGTCTGAAGCTGAGCCTTCAGGGCCTGTGGTCAGGGACTTTGGTGGATCTGCCATGTGAGGGGGCTCCTGGACCCGAGTAGGGTCCTCCTGTTCTGGCAGTTCTGTCTGAGACTCATCCTCTAGAACCCACAATGAGGAGACTTGCATAACTTGCTTCTGAGCGAAGAGGCACGCCGGATCATTAAATTTAATGCAGGAAGTTTAGGCTTGAATGATCAAAATGATCTGACTGTGGTTTTGACTAAAGCTGATGAGCTGTTCTGTACAAAGTGATTGTAAATTTGTATATGTATTTTTAATCACAACTGTTTTACATTTTTTATCTTGTGATGACGTGGTTCCTCCTAGTGGTATTTAAGAGGTAAAACCACCAAGGTTCAGTTAGAGGATCTGTAGAAGTGTCAAGCTGACATGAAACAGCTCTCATCCTGATACTATGCTACACTAGTCCATCTGCCACTGCATGTAATTTTAAGAAGATGAAATAAAGAGGATTTTATGAGGGAAGATTCTACAGAAGATTGAATATGGAATCAAAGTGCTCATGTGCCGCGTACGCCAATCACAGTGGCGGTGGCATGAAATTTGAAAAAAAGAGGCAGGTCACTGAATAATCAGTGGCCTGTCAGACACATAGGAAGCAGGTAGAGGGGCAGGGGAGAAAACCCAACCCCCAGTCTCACTGTAATGCAAAGAAATATCATTAGAAGAAAACTTCAGACACTGATTAAACAAGAACCATAGATTACCGTAGACTCCTTCACCAAAAGTATCATTTTAATCAATGTGACAACGCCATTATGGCCATGCCTTTACTTTCTCTTGCTATATCCTTCTGACGGCTTTTCTTTAAAAGCTTACATCTTACTTTTGGATATAATGCATTAGCAGTATATTAGTAGTTAAACTCCAGTGCTTATCCTAGCAGTGTCTGCAGATAGGCAATAATATAATTTGAACACTATATACAGTTTAAAGCACTTTTTTTTTTAGGAGGGCGTGGCCTGGATCTTGAGCTGGATGGCAGCAGCCTAGCTGAGCTCCTCTGCTGGTAACCCTAATACAATGGGTTAATGGCCCCTTAATGGGTTATTTGCCCAAACACTCCAAGAATAAGACCCAAGGACATCATCTGGACCTTTTGGGTCTTTTCCCCAGTCTCTAGAACCCAGGATAACCCAGGACTGACTCTTCCCTCACATCAGATAGGCAGGAGCTGAAGCCGCCATTACAGCTACAGCGGCACAGCCTCACTTCTTCCTCCCTTCTAACACTCATCACTGTGGAGAAGAAATCTGGTCTGCTCCTCCCTGGCATCCAAAACAGTAAATGCCGAAGCTGCCATTACATCTGCGGCGGAGCGGTCTACTGATTCCCGCTCATACATTATGCATTAGAGTGAGGAAGAGAGCAGGAACTTTGAAAATCCTTTGACTATCATTATCATCTTCCTTGCTGTACCGCCAGCGATCTTCCTGTTCCCGCTCATATACTGTACCTAAACGGGAAGAGAACTGCGCGGCCTTTATCTGACCGGTGCGCTCTGGAACTGTGGGTCCTGTACCTGCCCTGATTGCTTTTGATTTCTGGCAGCCTTGGTCTGCCTGTAGCTGCTGAACCACTGCCCCTTCTCATCTTCTGGGATGAGGAGCCGAACCACCCCTGTGTCTGCAGCAGAGCGATCATCTGCCTCCCACTCATACACTACACATTAGAGCGGAGACGAGAGCGGGAACTTTAAACTTAATCAAGCTCTGCACTGTCGGTGTTTTCATCGAATCCGTCTATATACTGCTCAGCTGAGCGCAGAAGGGACCTGTACGACTATCTGGCCAGATCATCCTTGTGGAATGTGAGGACCTCTCCATGATCTGACTAATATTGATCATCGATACCCTCAAGATTCCTGTAACTGATTTTACTGCTAACCGCTGAGAAATAGAAGCCAAAGCCGGCCTTACAGCTGCGACGGAGCGGTCATCGACTCCCGCTCATACATAATTTATCAAGCAGAAGGCAGCGCTGGAAGTGCAAAATCAGCAATAGCTTCCAATATAATACCGATGGTCTCAATGCTCCGGCTCAGCTAATGTTCGACAGAGCATGAGAGAGACCTGCATAACTGGTGACTGACAAGACCTAAGCAACAGGCTGTAAAACTTTAACCTGAGCTATACTCACAGTGGTCACCACTGACAAGCACTGTGGGACCCCATACCTCTGACAGAAGCCGGAACTCATTAACCCAGAGCTCCTTGCAGTATAGGCAGAAGCAGGAACGGAAACCATATTACAGACACATACTACTCTACGTTAAACCCCAACTGATCCTTTCCTTTTATCTGAGTTTTTTTGTTATTTTTTTCCTTTTAAAAATTCAGAACTTTTTGAACACTTAGACCGACAACCTATTGAACATTAAGGCTGGCTCATTCCTTGTCTTCCTTGGTAGAGGTAGTGTTTTTTCTTTCCTTTTTTCTCTTTTGGCTTACTTTTTGCCTCAATACTCCACACCAGTACATTTTCTGAATATTCACTTTTACTAACAACTTGGCCAAAAACATGCAGTGAGAACCCAACACAAATTTACATCATTTATGGGAAATCTTTATAGACCTATCTGACAAAAACCAATACAGTCGTCTATCATAGTTGATCCATAAGCAAAAAACTACATCAACACAAGCTTAATCAACCCAACTCAAGTAAAATTGCATTATAGTAAGCATCTGTTAAATAAATCAATCCATTTAATACTTGACATAATCTAAATCAACAACTCTTCCCTATTAACTCTGTAAGGGGATTTTACATAATACCCCTCTGCATCTACCGACTTTAAACCTTCTTATTGAACCAACCTAGTGTATACAACTTTACACTTACCACAACCAAAATTAATATCAGTAGATCATAGAACTACAACTCCATTACTCATTATAACAAACAGTAGTCGTATGAGCATAGTCTAATCACAGATTGTCTGGCAACCAGACCCTTCAGTTTACTTCCAAACCTTAGGAGTACATCACACACGGCAATATCACTAGCGATATCGCTGAAATCAGCGACCTCGTCAGCGATATCGCTGTGTGTGAAAAGTAGCAGCGATCAGACCCCTGCTGTGAGGTCGCTGATCACTGCACATCCTTCAGGACCATTTTTTGGTCCTTGGTCTCCCACTGGTCAGCAAGCATCGCTGCGTGTGACAGCGACAGACCAGCGATCAGCGACCTCACAGGCTGGTAACCAAGATAAACACCGGGTAACTAAGCAGCGCGGGCTGCCTAGATACCCGCTGTTTATCATGGTTACCAGCGATGTGGAGGTGGCTCCCTGGTTCCTGGGGAGATCTGTCCGTTTGACAGCTCCCCAGTGACCACACAGCGATGTTCCAGCGATCCTGGTTATTGCCGGGATAGCTGGAACATCGCTGTGTGCACTGGCACCCTTAGTGATGGCCAGAGCCCTCTAACCTTCATCTTCAGCGAGCTTTAGATATTCTCTAAGCAAGTTGAGCCGTTGAGCTCACAACGCTCCTGGTAATAGACTATCTCCACTGGCACCGAAAAGCTACTACAACTCTATTATAGGGTCATTCAATCTTCTAAAGACTCTTCTAGATGACCTCTATGGACATCATGGATCCAAGTTCAATTCATAAGACTCTTCTAGCATGTTGAACCATTGGATTCACAACGTTCACAGCAGACTCAAGGAACTTCCATCTCATTTCGGTAACAAGGCTTCCACGCTTAATCATAAGTATAAATATAACCATTGTATATTTTTATAATCTGTAGTGTTAATATTGTTATTGATGGGGGATACTCCAGTTGGTGACCGGGACGGATTTTTGTGTACGGCTACCTCTGGAGTACCTTATCAAGGTATGAATACAACAATCATTAGCCCAATAATGCACTCCCTACCCTACCTCTTCCAACTCTTAAAACCTGTCCTAAGAATCACTATACCACAAATCTACAAACTACTATGGCACTTAAATTTCTTTCACAAAATGCCAAAGGCCTTAATTTGCCCCTTATGGAAATTAATTAAAGAACAAAAGGCAGACATTGTCAGTATCCAAGAAACCAAATTTTCAGCCTCAAACCCTCCTACACTCAACAAAAATTCTTTGCGTCCAACCAAAAAAAGAAATGGAAAGTTGCTCTCAAATAATTTGGTAGCATTTGAAGAAATAGAAAACATCTCTGATCCCAATGGATGTCACATCATCCCTATATGCAAGCTCAATGACTCGTTATGCACCCTAGCCAACATTTATGTCCCAAATTCAGGTCAGATCACATTTCTAAATAAAATAATGAGAATCATCAATGCACATAAAAGAGGTGACCTGATTGTCTTCGGAGGTTTCAACATAGTGCCCAATGGAGCCATAGACTCCTCGACTAAATCACATCAACTACCACAAAACCTTGACCCCTGGCTATCGAAACATAACCTCACCTGGGTTCAGGTGTTTAAACAAATCCTCAATAGAATACACCCACTTGTCTAAGATCCATAGGTCATTTGCCAGAATCGATTTAGTCCTAACGAATATCTTCTCACTCCCAAAAGATACTAAAATCTCAATAGGGCAAAGAACCTGGTCAGATCACGCCCCTGTGATTTTTGAGATCTCTTTAAGTCCTAAAGAACACCAAGACTTCCTGTGGAAAAATAATGCATACCATTTTAACAATTCATCATTTAAAAACGAAATAAAAGTAGTTTCAATATAGTTTCCTCTATTGAAAATGACACAAATAACTCCATTTATACTCTTTGGCTGGCCTTCAAGGCAGTTTTGAGAGGCAAATTAATTCAATTAAATGACCAACATAAAAAAACTTATCAAAAACAGCACCCAAGAAACGATTGACAAGATTCACCATTTAGAATCATTACAAATTAACAACCCCTCCTTTGTCCTTATTTCGATGATATTTTGGAACAGAGTAAAACTCAAATCACTTGTCTACAGAATTTGACACCATAGCAAAAAATAAAAACCAAGTTCTATCACTCAGATAACAAACCAACCAAATTATTTGCAGCAAGAATTAAGCAATATTCTCTGAAATCTAGAATAACAGGTGTCAAAAACTCAAAAGGACAACTTTGTAAACACCCGAAAGACATTGCCAACGCATTTGCGGAATTTTACTCAAACTTATATAATTTTAATAGTGACCCAACGAACCCCAACCCTCCAGACCAGAACATTGATAATTATTTACAAAAAACACAACTCCCAGCTCTCAGTTACCAGGATCTAGAGATGCTCAACTCACCCTATACAGTCCCACAAATCCAAAATGTAGCTAAAAATTTAAAAACCAAAAATTCCCCTGGCCCAGACGGGTTTCAGAATGAGTTCTGTGAAAATTTTTGGAGACATCATAACCCCATATATCACTAAAGTAGCAAACCAATACGCCATGGATGCATACCTCCCTCATGAAATGCTGGAGGCCACTATTATAGTAATCCCAAAAGGTAAAGGTAATTCCAATGATGTTAAAAACTATAGGACCCATCTCCCTAATCAACTGTGACACCAAAATACTGGCCAAACTAACTGAAATCAGGATGCAGAAAATCATTGATAAACTAATTTACATAGACCAAGTAGGATTTATCACGGGCCGTAACACCACTGATGTGACCAGAAAAACCATAAATTTAACACACTTTAGAGAACACTCAGACTCCAGCTGCACCTTACCATTGGATGCCGAAAGGCTTTCGATTGTGTGCACTGGAGGTTTTTGTTTGATACACTGAACAAATTCGGATTTACAGGCAAAATTCTGAACTCTATCACAGCAATGTATTCCTCACCTTCTGCAAAAGTTTATTCTAATAACGCACTCTCCAAATAATTCACAACGAAAGCAGACAGGGGTGCCCCTTGCCTGTCCCCCACACTATTCGCTCTCTTTATTGAGCCGTTTGTAGAACAAGTTAGACTTAACGAAAATATAAAAAGGAATACAATTAAATAATACACACCATAAAATAACGTTCGCAGACGATATTCTTGAAGAGTTCGCCAACATCTCCCTTTACAAAGTCAATAAAGTCAAATCCCAAATATTAGCTTTCACTATAGATACCACTCTTCTGGATTACTTAAAAGAAGATTTGGACTACCTAGGTATTAAACTAACTAACCCACTGTCCTCGATTATTAACGTAAACCTATCCGACAATGAAAACCTACCAGTCCGACTATCTACACCTTTCTAAAATAGAACTATCCTGGATAGGGAGAATTGTAGCATTTCAAATGCTTCTCCTACCAAAGTTGCTATATGCAACTAGAACGATCTCTCTCCACATCTCGAAAACCTGGCTTAATAAATTACAATGCCAATTAAGAAAATTTGTGTGGGGAAATAAAAAACCCACAATAGCTAAAACAACACTGGGAAAACACAAATTAATGGGGGGCTGGGACTTCCGAACTTCCACAACCACCAACAGGTGTCAACCCTCTCTCTATCCAGGGGATGGCTACTGGAAAATGAGATCATTCCTGGTTACATATTAAAAAATCCCTCAATATTAATAAAAACCTAAACATACTATTATTTGCATTATTAATCAACACATCCACTTCTCTCCCTAAACATCCTACCTTAAAGTCTACAATCCTAGCATGGAAACTACTTTTAAAAATAAACAAAAAAATACTATAAATAAACCAACCACCCCTACCGTAGTAAGCTCCCTTTACAAGTTTTAGACTACATCATCCCTGATCTTAACACTTCTAACTGGATCATCAAAGGGATAAAATTTATCAAAAATATTATGTTGAGTGGAGACCTTACCCAGTTTCACCTTTTGCAAAACAAATACTCTCTCTCTCCATGATAGAACCACTTGGAGGTTAATTAATAAGCACTTATCCACACACAAATTGTCTCTCATACGTCTGCAAAATATATCAGACCTCATCGACTTCCCAAATATTAGAACTAGATGGAAACCGAACTATTTTTTTTAATAAAATTTTAAACAAAGATCTTGAATTGATAAAACCATCTTATATAACTGCATGGGAGGAAGAGTTACAGATACAGATAGAAACAACCGATCTGACTACTGCCCTGAACATAGTCACGCCAATATTACATGTATTACACTCCAAGAAAACCTTTATAAAACCATATCACGTTGGTATTGGACCCCGGCTAAATTACACTCCATGAACCCTTCACTCTCCATAGACTGCTGGAGGGATTGTCACGCAAAAGGTTCCTTATCACACATTTTCTGGTCATGCCCAAGACTTGAAAACTTTTGAACAGCCATAACACTCTTGATTCATAAAACTACAGGACTGAAAATGACGCTGTCCTCGGAAATAGTCTTACTCTCCCTGGGAATTGAACTAATCCCAAAGAAACAAAGATTCATTATATGCCATATTATATTGACATCCAAAATTCTCATAGCCTCACGGAGACTGCCAGAGCCACCCACCATATCACACCTTGTGGAAAGGGCTATGATCCACAGTGTATTCGAATATAACAACGCCTTAAAGGGATCCTGTCACCTCCAGAACGCCTCCTGAGCTATCAAAACATGTCCCTGCAGCATATTATCACTAATCTCACACTCCTTTTGTCTCCTAAAAGCATCCTGTGAAAGTGGATGAAAACGTTTTAATACTCATTCATTAGTGATTATAATTAGCAGGGGCTATATTCTTTAGTCACCAGGGCGGGCTGTTTTGCAACTCCAGGTTCCACCCTCTCTCTGTGTGCTCTGCTTGTGCAGGCTTTACCCTCCCCCTCTATATCACTCACAGAATGCAAATCATTAGTCCTGCCTTCAGCTGCACATCACAGCAGCACAGACAGAGAGAGGGTGGATCCTCGAGGCTGCAAAACAACACGCCCTAAGGGCTAAAGAATATAGCCCCTGATAATTATAATCACTAATGAGTAAGTATTAAAACGTTTTTATGCACTTTCACAGGATGCTTTTAGGAGACAAAAGAAGTGTGAGATTAGTGATAGGATGCTGCAGGAACAGGTTTTGCTAGCTTAGGATGCGTTTTGGAGGTGACAGGATCCCTTTAAGGAATAATAATATCCTCCTGAAATACACTGAAAGATGGGGACTCTGGCTTAAAACATATTCTACAAATTTAATAACTTAGGCCGTCTAAAACAACAAACCACACTCTACAACACTCCTTCAGAAGTACACATAACTATGACTATAGTTATCCTCCTCAATTACATGTGACCACTCTCTTCTTAGGACGTGTATACCTTATACTATTGCATCGCTTACTGGTATTCAGATTAGAATTCTTTCAAACCCAAGTTCTCAGCTTTAAAATACAGGTTGTACCCAGTTTATACAACCTGATTGTAAATAGTATAATCCCCCTGACAATAGTAAATGTATTCTTTAGTCTGCAATCATTAATTCCTCAGAATCTACTCACCTAGTATACACCCAAGTTTAACTTGTTACTTCCCTCCTCCTACCCACTCCTAGTTCACAACCGTAACAATACCTGTCGTAATAAAGAGTACCGTATATACTCGCGTATAAGCCGAGTTTTTCAGCCCAAAAATTGGGCTGAAAAGTTTCCCCTCGGCTTATACGCGAGTATATACGGTATATAAAAAAAAAAAAAAATCTCAAGGGGTAGTACACAGCAGCCCCAGGCCCCCCTCACTGTTTGGCGCCCCCACCGCTGCGCTCATACATTACCAGCCTGTCAGCTGTCATCCTCCGTTGGCGGATCGCGGATCCCGGCTCCGGCTTCCATCTTCTTCTGTGTCTTCCTGCATGTCACATGACCGGCTGGCGTCGCGATGACGTCATCGCGATGCGCCCCGGTCACAATGCAGGAAGACACAGAAGAAGATGGAAGCCGGAGCCGGGAGCCGCGATCCGCCAACGGAGGATGACAGCTGACAGGCTGGTAATGTATGAGCGCAGCGGTGGGGGCGCCAAACAGTGAGGGGGGCCTGGGGCTGCTGTGTACTACCCCTGGGGCTGCTGTGTACTACCCCTGGGGCTGCTGTGTACTACCCCTGGGGCTGCTGTAAATACCCCTGGGACTGCTGTGTACTACCCCTGGGGCTGCTGTATACACCCCTGGGGCTGCTGTGTATTACCCCTGGGGCTGCTGTATATACCCCTGGGGCTGCTGTATATACCCCTGGGGCTGCTGTGTACTACCCCTGGGGCTGCTGTGTACTACCCCTGGGGCTGCTGTGTATTACCCCTGGGGCTGCTGTGTACTACCCCTGAGGCTGCTGTGTACTACCCCTGGGGCTGCTGTAAATACCCCTGGGACTGCTGTGTACTACCCCTGGGGCTGCTGTATACACCCCTGGGGCTGCTGTATATACCCCTGGGGCTGCTGTATATACCCCTGGGGCTGCTGTGTACTACCCCTGGGGCTGCTGTGTACTACCCCTGGGGCTGCTGTGTACTACCCCTGGGACTGCTGTGTACTACCCCTGGGGCTGCTGTATACACCCCTGGGGCTGCTGTATATACCCCTGGGGCTGCTGTATATACCCCTGGGGCTGCTGTGTACTACCCCTGGGGCTGCTGTGTACTACCCCTGGGGCTGCTGTGTATTACCCCTGGGGCTGCTGTGTACTACCCCTGGGGCTGCTGTGTATTACCCCTGGGGCTGCTGTGTATTACCCCTGGGGCTGCTGTATATACCCCTGGGGCTGCTGTATATACCCCTGGGGCTGCTGTGTACTACCCCTGGGGCTGCTGTGTACTACCCCTGGGGCTGCTGTGTACTACCCCTGGGACTGCTGTGTACTACCCCTGGGGCTGCTGTATACACCCCTGGGGCTGCTGTATATATCCCTGGGGCTGCTGTGTACTACCCCTGGGGCTGCTGTGTACTACCCCTGGGGCTGCTGTGTATTACCCCTGGGGCTGCTGTGTACTACCCCTGGGGCTGCTGTGTATTACCCCTGGGGCTGCTGTGTATTACCCCTGGGGCTGCTGTATATACCCCTGGGGCTGCTGTATATACCCCTGGGGCTGCTGTGTACTACCCCTGGGGCTGCTGTGTACTACCCCTGGGGCTGCTGTGTACTACCCCTGGGGCTGCTGTGTACTACCCCTGGGGCTGCTGTGTATTACCCCTGGGGCTGCTGTGTACTACCCCTGGGGCTGCTGTGTACTACCCCTGGGGCTGCTGTGTACTACCCCTGGGGCTGCTGTGTACTACCCCTGGGGCTGCTGTGTATTACCCCTGGGGCTGCTGTGTACTACCCCTGGGCTGCTGTGTACTACCCCTGGGGCTGCTGTGTACTACCCCTGGGGCTGCTGTGTAACACCCTGGGGCTGCTGTGT
This sequence comes from Allobates femoralis, assembly GCA_033576535.1. Lineage (NCBI taxonomy): Eukaryota > Metazoa > Chordata > Amphibia > Anura > Aromobatidae > Allobates > Allobates femoralis. The sequence goes on from JARQOC010000003.1 coordinate 779,828,047, forward strand.
ATACCCCTGGGGCTGCTGGTACACCCCTGGGCTGATGTGTATACCCCTGGGGCTTCTGTGTATACCCCTGGGGCTGCTGTGTACTACCTAAGGGCTGCTGTATACCACTGGGGCTGCTGTATATACTGCTGGGGCCTGCATACCACTGGGGAGGCTGCTGTATACTACCACTGGGGAGGCCTGTATACCACACTGCTGGGGGCTGTATACCTGTGCTGGGGTCCACCCTCAGCTTATACACGAGTCAATAGGTTTTCCCAGGTTTTGGGGGCAAAAGTAGGGGGGTCGGCTTATACACGGGTCGGCTTATACACGAGTATATACGGTATTCAAATTCACATTTATATTTAGAATTCATTGTATTATAATGTTTTATATAAATTTAAGTCTTATGATACTCTTCACTATGTAACTACCATTCCTGTACAGCAAAATTATCTGTCATGTATCGTTGCCCTTCCCTCCCCCCTTTCCCTTCTGTACCCTATGTTCATAAAAAATCTTAATAAAAATGTTTTGAAGTGAAGCACTTTTTTAATCATTCATTTGCATTTACTTTCACAAATAAAAGAAATCTGTAGTTGCTTTTTATCATTTACCATTACCACAATGTATTACCATTTGGCTTGTAGAGCTTGCACATAATACTCTACACTGCAAACTGCATGATCCTGTTCTGGCCGCATTCCCTTAGACAAGCTCTTTAATGGTTTTCTCTGTATCCATTCTCTCCTGAAGCCAATTTAAATTCGAATTTTATTTGATTTATGTTTACTTAGTTTGTTTTTGTGCTTACAATTCGATAGATTATCATCAGGGGTGGCCTGATGGAATGGGGACTGTGCAAATGAACCCTTTGTTTGAGAAAATAAAAACTTACTCATATTGAAGTTGTGTCCAAATACACCTGTAATTATGAAAATCAACATTAGTATTTTCTGTGCTAAATTATAAGAATCATAATATCTGTAAAGTATTAGTAATAATTATATAATCTACATAAACCACAGTTCTTTACAATTCAATGGGTACATAAACAACAACAATAGAGATTACAGAGTAACAAATCATTCAACAATTTAATCCGGGTTAGTGATGGACCTGCTAATAATCGTGTACGATCTATAAGGAAGCAGGGACACACCAATGCTCTAGAGTGCTGGTAGTGTACGGGCCAGCATGCCCCCACCAATAATCTGCACCTTGCAGGATTGCCAGAGACTGTCCGCCAATCCGACCTAATAGAGATAACATTAGAATGGATTCCACAGACACTAGAAATAAAAACTACAAATGTGAAATTAGCAGTTTAAAGAGCACGACGATTAGCATCACCTCGTAGAGACAACAATGCTAGATGAAGATGTGGCGCCCCTCTGGTTTGGCTGCCACATATGATGTTTCTACGCGATCTATTGTAATGCCATATCTAAGGGAACTGGAGCTTCCAATGCTAGGAACCCAATGCATGCACGCACTGTCTGATCCCTAACCAAGAAGTTGAACATTAGGACCAGATTTTTTGGTGCAGCGCAGCTTCTGGAGGTAGGTTCAGTGTTAGTGTGAGGGAGAGAGAGTGGAAGACACAAGGTCTGAGAAAATATCTAAAGGGTTGAGAATGCGCAAATAGGGTCTTATCTTTTTTAGACAGATGTATGATGTAAATATTGGTATTGCTCACCTGATGTGGTTGTGTAGCACACAACCAGTGTAATCGCTCAGAAAAAACAGCTGCTGAAGGGACCATACTTCCACAGGATGCGGTGCTCAAATCACAAGGTTATTCGGACGAAGTACCTTTATGTCCGCACTGCTGTCAGACCGGTATACCAATGACACTGGACGTGTAGGTATTGGAGATATAGATTTATTTCCTTATTTCCAACGCGTTTCGGAGCCACGTGCCGAGCTCCTTCCTCAGGAAATAAATCTATATCTCCAATACCTAGACGTCCAGTGTCATTGGTATACCGGTCTGACAGCAGTGCGGACATAAAGGTACTTCGTCCGAATAACCTTGTGATTTAAGGTCTGAGAAAAGGGAGCTTAAGGAGCTCCTCCTAAAGACCATGCTGCTAGCAGGGATCCAGTCCATGGGCTGCTCAGGGATTCCAAAGCCTGACGGCAGAAGCTAGTGAAGGGTGAAAAAAGATTGACTGGTCACTTGTGTGGGACTGCTGAGGTACAGCGATACAGAATACCAGAGAACTGTTAGAAGATACAGCTGTTCATAGGGTCCGCAGTACTAAGCCTGGCTAGAGGTAACCACAGAGAGGAAGAGAAAAACAGGGAGCACAGGACAGCTCAAATGCTCCATGAAACCTACAAAACCCACAGAAGACAGCAGGAAGGCTAACTCTCTCACCCAGCAGAGCAGAATACAATTCCTATCAGACTGGCTAGACTGCATACCTGCTGGAATTGTACCATTCTCAACTTGCTGCAACATCTCAGTAAAAGGTAAAGCACAAAGACCGTTTCCTGCTAATTCTTGTTCTGCTGCCCTGTGCCATTACTCCCACTACTACTACTATCATTATCATCATCCCCGGGATTGAAACCTGGTTGGAGAGGGTTAAACATCTTCACTGCCATACCACCTATCCCCGGGGATTACCTGCAGTGTCAGCCATTACTGCACATGGAGTCTAGATAAGGCAGACCTGCAGTTGCTCTCTCCCTCCGTGGTGATATCAACTGACCAGATCTTTAAGTGAAACCAGACACTGCACTGTTCACAAAGGGAGGAGGAAGGGGAGAGGACAGAACTGTAGAGAAGGTATGCATAATTACATGACAGTTTATACAGTGCAAGACTAATTGTCTTTGCTTATAATGGGACAGGACTAATGCAGCAGCTCTCTGCAGGGTCTGACAATGGAGATCACTACAAACGGTACAATAATGATTTTACATGTTTTTAAGAGGTCTGCCCAGGCACTATTCAAGGGTAATATTAGTATCATACTGAAAAATTACCTGACAGTGTCCCTTTAACTTGTTTAACGGCATTACTGGTGGCCATCATGCAAAGGGACATTCTGAAATTTGTCTCTGCCTTCCCTTCTTGTGCTCGGAAAAAGATTCCCAGGCAGCGACCATCTGGACTGCTTCTTCCACTTCTCATTTGCAATGGTCGTAAGGAGCGGGGGCTACTTGACCATCCGGGATTGGTCTGAGGGATGTCACGGTGGCAGTCCCGGTGGTCGTGGCCCAAACCGAGCATGAAAAGGGGGTATTTACAGGGGATATTAAAGTTTATTGTGACGCCATCCATGGATTCTGGTCAGAGGGACCAGTGCTGCTTGTAGTGAACCCCGGGGAATAGATGTGGTTGCCGCTAGGTGTATCACTCCCCACAGAGAGTGGGTACCCAGGATTTAGTATAGGTGTAAGGTGAATGATGGTGGTAGCTGTTGGTGCAGGGAGGTGCAAAAGAAGTGAACAAACACAGGGATTGCAGTTCTCATCAGTCTCTTTACTGTTGCGTTGGTCAGTGCAAACCCAGACAGGGTACTGTGCTCTCCCAGAATGCAGCTTGGCCAGCCCTCAGTCCAGAAACACTCCACTGAGACGCCTTTCATAAGCATTTCTCTGCTGCCTTTTCTCTCTGCGCTGATCTTCTCTCCTTCGTCTTCGTGCTACTAGTCCCAAAGCAGGCGCATTTCACTCAGACCAATGTTATTTAATGACTCAGAACAGATTAGCGTGTGTCAGACGTTTTTTTCTCATCCAGATTCTAGATGAGAAAAAAGTTGCAACATGCTGCGACAGTATGCGAGTCCCAGCCGAGACTCACCAATGCAAGTCAAAGGGTCCGACAAAATCACGGACAGCAAACTGACAGCACACGGACCATCCTAGAGGCATCCGTTTTTTTCACTGATACATTATCATTCTGTAGCTCAGACAACTGTAACATGTTCCTGTAAATGATTATACAGTAAATATGTGCTGAGAAAAAAAAACAGATTGCACACGGATGCCACACGGATCAAAAAAACGGATGTCAATCGTCCAACTCTCCTGGATGAGAATCTTACAGTCTGTTTCCACCCTTACTGTATTGATCCAAAAAACAACAAGAGGCGCCTTAAGAAGAGCAAGTATAAAAACTAATGTCCTGGTCACCTCAAAGTCCTGTGACCTGATTGTCCATAATAATAATCAACAGTACCTAGCTGGTTAACCTATTATCTAAAACATTATTTACATTCTACTATTTACATTTCTAATACATAGCCAGTTTATTTACACTACTATACTATAGACCAAGAAGCATGAGGTCTCTAGTCTTTGCCTCCATTTGGGCAAGGAGTCTGACATCCCATAGTGATGTTGCAGTGGGACGTGTTTGCGAATTGGCAGCCCGCTTGACCAGGTCACGGCGGCAACTCCTCATTCTCATCCATGTGCCGTAGGATCCCATGAGCACAACCTGTCCGGTGTAATTTGGGCGGTACCACAGCTACTCCGGCCGGTTTAGGAACTGCAGCCACTTTCTCCACTGCTAGCATTGTTGGTGTAACCTCAGGTTGGACAGCCGCTGGTGGTGGTTCCATCACTGTCACAACTTTTTTTTTTTTTTTAAACTTCGAGGGAATACCACCCCTGCTGTCTGAAGTGGCGAGTGTACTCCACCCATTCCCCCAGGTACAAGTCCCGGCCGGGAGCTCTTCTGGGCAGATGACTTTCAACATCCGGCCAGTTGACAAACATGTCGTTTATTATATGGGGCTCTTTAATAAAGCCCCACCCCTTATGAATTTCAAACTGGAGGACAGCGCCTCTCCTCCTCACTGGTGGTTCTGTGGCTGGAGTGTTACGGGCCTTCTGCTTTTCCTGGAGGGCGCTGGCCTTCATGGCCTGGTATTGGGTCTGGGCCTCCTCTTCTCTAGCAGCCACAGCTGCCTGCTGTGCAGCCTGGCGCTCGTGGCGGTATACCTCTGCCAGGATAACCTCCAGTTCAGCTCCTGTTGGCAATGGATCACCTTGGCTGCTCCCCGGAAATACCATTAGGTCATTACCCTGCTGAACCCAACAGAAATATACAATCTCTGCTTTCGTCTCTCCAGTCCCGGTTTAGACTACGAGCTCTAGCGGGGCAGGGAGTCTATGTCTAGTAGCCGAATCACCCCATAGGGATAAGGTGTCTCTCCCCTGCTGCAGGTGACCTCGAAAGGGGCGTCCAGGGTCCCACTAAGTCAATGGGTGCAACAGGGGCGAAGAAGGTACCTGATGTTATAGAGATGGTGTCGGTACCCGTCTCCTCCTTGCACGTGATCTCAGAGTGTGGCACTGTTGGTGGCTGCGCCTTTCTTCTTCAGCTCCTGCTGCCATTTTCAGAACTCTGCAGCTTGGAGTATAACAAGCTGCTGCTCCAGCTCCGCCACTTCTGCACTCAGGAGGCAGGGATCCATAGGTAGCAGCATGTCTTGGGACATCCAGAGGCTACTGGGTGTAGTTGCCTCCTGGAGCACCGACGCCAGTTGCGTTTCCCCACTGTACGCCATCTATCGCTTGCTGCTCTACATGGTCTCTTCTTCTGTTGCTTTCTGCTTACCCTCCGCTCTGTTTGTTTTACCCCCACCCTTGCATGAGCAGTCTTCTCTCTCTGTCTCAGCTTGACGCTGCAGGAGGCGGAACGGTTTCGCTGATGGGCACATCAATTTGCTCAGCAGTAAGTGGAGGGAGTGGACACGATTTTTGGCGCCGCTGGCTGGCCCTTCCAACAATGGGAGGATGCAACACTCCTGACCAGCACATGGTGTTCGGATATGATGGCCACCTTTATACAGTTTATTTCGGCACAGTCTTTTTACACACCGGAGTTTGGAAATCCTGTATGTGCCTCCAAATGCAACGGTCGTAAGGAGCGGGGGGTATTCGACCATCCGGGATCAGTCTGAGGGATGTCACGGTGGCAGTCCTTGTGGCCCTGACCGAGCATCAAAAGGGGATATTTACAGGAGGTAATAAAGTTTATCGTGACGCCATCCGTGGATTCTGGTCAGAGGGACTAATGCTGCTTGTAGGGCCGGTCCCCTCATGCAGCTAGTTCCTCCATCATGACCTGGAAGTTGTCTGTAGGTTTCAGAGTTTCTCTGAACTGGGGTTTCCTCAGCCGACCTACCTACTGGTCTCATTAGGCCCCAGCTCCAGTGTCCCCAAGAACTCCATCTTGCTGCTTCTTCTTCACTGCTCTAACTCTGACTCTCAACTATCTGTCTCCTCCCAACCCCTAAACCTACTCCTTCCTCCAACTAGTATATGGGGTCTGCCCTCTAGAGGGGTTTCTTTCGTCCTGCATCTCCGTGGCCTGGAGTTATTACAGGTGTTGGGTGTGTGGCTGGGCGTCTCAGTTTCATGTCCCTGTCTTACCTGAGAGCAATGGCACCACACCTGTGGATTAGGTGCAGTACCACTGTGGCGACCAAGACGCAGGGGCGCCACACATTCCTACAGCTCCCTGGAATCACTTAGCTATGCATTTCATGTTAGATCTATCAGTGTTTTTTCTGGGTGCTCTAGTCCTTGTCGCTCCAGGTCCTATACACATTGTGCAGATTTCATGGCCTGATTCTTAGGGCATGTGCTCCACTGACTCTTAAAGAGACTCAGCCTAGGAACCATCCTCTGTGGAGAGATGCATAAGCAATTAGGTTCCAATGTCTTGCAAGTCTCCAGTTTCGACTCCTACTGGCTGCCCCAACTCTGTCCTGCTAGCTCCCAGGTCCCATTGCTGCTTGCTGCTCCAATTGCATACTGCCTGTATTTTCATCATCTGTTGCAGTACCAGGGACTGCCCTGGAGTGGTACCTGGTGTCTACTTGCAGCGCAGACCATCCTTACCTGGTGAAGACCCAGTAGACACTTGGTCATGCCCCTTCAGGGTAATGCACAGTGGGTTCATACCCATGACAGAAGACCTCCTTACTTGCAATATGGGGACATTAAGCTGAGTGATTCAAAGTTGTACACAAGTAAGGAATGATTTTTGGTGCATCCCACTTGGTACTAAGGCCAAGGGGTTCGAATCTTACGTATCCACTATAATTTAGCCCCCCCCCAAAAAATGACACTGTACTATAACTATTACACAGCAGATGAGTGCATTCACTTCTGTAATGCAACAACTGTTGATTTCTCATCTTGCCCAATGTAATGCTTAATTTATTTACATTAATTGTGGTACTACATCTCAGTGTAAAGGATTGCTACCTACGGTACATCTGCAGTAGAACTGTCATGTTTATAATTGCAATTAGATTTTTACATATCTTAAATAAATATTTTAATTTGTTACACACCTGATATATTAATTCTGCTGTAATTCCAATTAAAAAAATCTGATGTAAATAGTTCAAACGAACCATCCAATGGAGCTTCACCTGAAAAAAAACATAAAAGGCATTGAACAGTTACACAATGGAAACAGTTCAGTGTTCTTAAAGGGGTTTCTGAGAAATGTAATAAAAGAAATAAGCAAAATAAATAATACACATTTAAATATTAAAATTTTTTCTAAATACCCTTATTAAGCAAAAAGGAATGGTTTATCTATTGCAATCCGTCAGAATTTTAAAGATAGCAACTGCCATCAATCACAACCCATCCTCGATTAGACATGCAGTAGGATCAGGCTGCGTAAATAACATCTACTCGAGACAGCCATCAGGTCAGAACAGCTGAGCAGAGTACACTAAAGGAGAAGATAAATAACTGTCTTTAGCTGACTGACAATACTTTTTGCTACATAAAGGTATTTGGAGAAATGTTTACTATTTAAAGGTATATTTATTTTATTACATTTCTCAGAGAACCCCTTTAAGGCTAAGTTCAGACACAGCGTTTGTGCTCCATTTTTTATCGATCTACACCAAAAAAGATCCTCTTTTTGCAAAAAAGAATCAAACGCATCATCCATTTGTGCTGCTTTTTTGTTCTGTGTTCTGGGGGCACAGACAGACAGACATACCCATACACTTTCGTACCCTCCCCGTGATCCCACAGTGATATCTTCCTCCTGGGCACTGCAGGTCCTGTCTGCGAGTAGTAGAAGTACTTACAGGACCTTGCACCATTTGACCAAGTCACATGGGTAGGTCCTGGAAGCACTGTACAAACTACTCACAGACAGGACCTGTGGTGCCCGGGAGGAAGACTCAGCCAGGGATCACCGTGGGATCACGGGGAAGGTAAGTAATTGGCGTTTTTCTGGTGCGCTTTCTGCACCACTAACACCACACTAATTTACATGCTCATTATTTTCTGGTACACGCTTTCTGCACCACTAACGAAGCAGTAAATAATGCAGCGTCTGAACAGCAAATTGAATATCCCATTACTTTGCTGGCAGATGTTTTGACTGATCAGTTTTTGGTGCAGTCTTCAAAAAAATGCAGAATCAAAAACGAATCAGAAAAGTGCTGTGTGAACATAGCCTAATACTCAACATCCATAACTGACCACAGGATGAGAAAATTATAACTAGTCATACAGGGAAGTATTTATCATCAGATATGATAAAGACTGGATATGTGAGCAACCAGCAAGTAGACTGCTTGATGGCAGGTATGTACCACATAAACTGCCGCTCTCAGTGTTATGAATCCCAAAAAGATAAATGCACTGAGTAACATTTAGTTGCCCAGTCTGTTATTTACGATATTTAGTGGATTCTAGGGTCCATGATTTGAGTGACTATAGAAACCTCGGTGGAATTGTCAATCCAATACTAACCCAGTAATGTATTATAAGGATTTACTCAGGAATCTAATAGCTATAGGAGCACAGACACTCTAAGACCAAGTTTAAGGTGAGCAAGACTGTATTGGACACCCATGGCAGATAATACATGTGAGATGCAGCAAGTGAGAAAGTTCATCAAACAGGCAACAAAGAGGAAATTCTCTTTAGAAGCAATTAAATCAGAAACAGTTTGAGTTTAGTAACTCCCAGGAAGGCCTGAAAAAGGTAGTCACAAGAACAAGTCCGAAATTGAAACTGTGCAGTGTAGTTTAAGAAAAGTTCCACAAAGTCCAGCAAAAGTACAACTGCAAAAACTAACAATGAAGCTGCAAAGCTCACAGGCACACATGGCTTACATATCACAGGGCAGGCTGGCTGAAGCTAAGTCAGAAACACATGGCACAGTAGCAGGTTTGCAGGAGAAACAATGAGCAGGTGTCGAAGCTTGAGAATGACTGCAGACACAGGAAAAGCCAAAGTGAAACTGCCAGAGGAGGTTCGCTTGAGGATCTAGAAAGCATGGAGCCAGAGATTTAACTGAAGACTCGAGCATGGCTATACCGTAGGCTGCGGTTTATAAAGGCAAAGAGGAGGAACACATGAAGCTTTGAACACCATCTTGAAAAGGGCAAGAAGTACAGAATACCAATAGAAAATTCATGTCCTAACACACTCCAGGCTCTAAAGGAGGAATTCACTTCTATTTATGATAGAAGAAAAGCTGTGGCCCTGATTTCTATAGAACAAAGCTGTTCACTTCAGTATTGATGAGGGGGGTGTTGTAAACACCTGATTTATTAAAGAGGTTATCTGGGATGTTTGTATTTTATTATGGGGTTTGGAAGTTTTCAGCTGAGTACTGATCTCTGCTGCTTCAGAGCAGTCTCCCTGCCAGTGATTTTGCTGCTTCATTTGATCTTACGTCAACAGAGCAGCTCTTCCTCTTCCAGGCTGTTTTTTTCGACATAATACGACGCAGTTAGGCAGTGGGGAGCTGGCTGTCAATCATCATAACATCGGCAGTCATGCCCTGTTAACAGAGCAGAGTGGAAAAGTAGCTGCTCTGTCGATGTCAACAGAAGATGTAGAAGCGCCATCAGGATTGGTCAGTGACCACTGTGAGCAGGCAGAATCAGGGTCGGCAAAATTGACAGGTTGTTTGCAACAAATTGTATCTGCTTATAAATTGTCTGCCCCCGTACGAAAAAAATGCAAATGTTCTGGATAACCCCTTTAAAGGTGTACACCTCTTGATAAATCAGGAGTGTCAGACAAGTGACCCTTCACTAGAGTAAGACTGGAGTCAGATTTGGGGCATCAAACCGCATCATAAATTAGACAAGTAAGCATCACCATGTTTCATCCCCCATCTGCCCCATTTTGGCGAAAATGGTCGAAACTGATGTGAGAACACCAAGTCATTTTTTTTGCCCAGCTCCATGTTATCGCTTTGATGAATTTGTGTTTCTAGAGAAACTGGAAAACCGAGTTCTGATATATAGAACAAACCTCTACTAGACAAGGACTTGCTTCCTGGTAACTCTGAGAGGGTGAGCCTCCCAATAGTAATGAAAAGTGGATTATGTGAACTCTGTCTAAGAAAAGGACATGTATTGCTTTGCTACTTGCTACAGAAAAATATTTAAAAGTACTTCAGCGTTTTTCTTTTATTTCAGAGCTGGAGTGGTGCTTTAAAAGTAAGTCCCTTGCTCTCTGTCTGATACCATACAGATCTTCATCTGTTTCTAGTGCTGCTCCGGTTGGTCTCCTGAGATTTGTGACTTGCGCAGATTCAGCGTTTCATGGAGCGCATCGGAAGTCACAAATCAATACATCTCTAAGACAGCCTTGTTCTGGCTCCCATAGAGATGCATTAAGAGCTTGTGATGTAACTTCTAACTTCCAGCCAGTCGCAAGTTATAGGCGGAAGTAGGCACCACGGGAATGGAGCAATGCTGAAAAACGATGAAGCCACCAGACGGTGAGTATATGACAGGGGACTGACATTTAAAGTTGCCCTCCATTGCTGAAAAAAAATGCTGAAGTGATGCTTTAAAGGATTTTCTTCTGCTGGACTGCATATAAGACTTGATAAGCGAGTGTTACGGGTCTGAATAGTTATGACCATGTGATATTTCAGTTTCTCTTTTTAATAAATTTGCACAAATATCTACATTTCTGCTTTTTTTCATACAAGATGGGTGCAGAGTACATTAATGAGAAAAAAATGAACTTTTTTGAATTTATCAAATGGCTGCAATGTAACAGAGTGAAAAATGTAAAGGGGTCTGAATACTTTCCGGACCCAGTGTATGTTTGACATCAATTAAAAGACCTTCACATTTGAAATCTACACTTATCGCTAACCATTTGTTTGTAGCATTCCCACAAAATAAAATAATAATAAACTAAAATAGATTTAATGATCTTCCAAAATCACTTGTAGATACAAATCTTTGTGAGCACATTGCTGTCAATAAAAGGATGGAATAATGCAGCAGATGGGGCAGGTATTGAACCATCAGGGAGGAGGTACATTGCATGAACATTTTTAGTTGGACGACGATATATAAAAAGATATGGAGCATGTTACAGTATATGGAGTTAAACATGTAGAAGAAATATGTGGTAGGAGTACTGGACCAATAATAATTTATTACCCTCTAGTGTGTGACACTTGTTAATGTTATAGCATGTAGGCCTCAACAAGTCAGTCTGTCACTGTCTGCTAAACTGTAGCAACTACACTATGACCTATAATGAGATTTTTCCATCACAGAAAGTTATATATGCCATATACTGTATGTAGTCCATGGGTTGGAACAAAAAGAGCTTTAGCACTTATTACACCTCAGCAAAGTCATGACGTACGTCACAGGAACTAGTAAACCCAACAGATGCCTATGTAGCTGTATGACTATAGAGGTCTTGCTGCCAGGAAGGACCAAACTGGATGCCGGGATGATCTTTTACATTCAACTAAATTAAGAATCTATATTTTTGGCGCAGATTTCTTGGTTGTGGAATCCTAAGGGAATATGCGTCGGGTGCCCTCCCTATAATTGGATGCTGACAATACATGTACACTGCACTATATAGAATAACAATGCTACTAAACAGCCAATGAGTGTATGGAATTGAATTTGAAAGTGCTGCGGAATATGTTGGCACTCTATGAATAAAGATATTATTATTATTATTATGTAATTCTACAGCATACAGCCTACTTGCCCCCAATGTGATCCTGTTACCTGCCTCTCTCACAGAAGAAATTCCCTGTATTTTTACTGGTTTCTGGGAGGTTTAGGGCAGGTTTGGAGAAGAACGGGACATTGGTTGACTCTTTTCGTAGTCCATTACTCTCCCCTTACTCCAGGGAGCCAACTGGACAATTCAAGGGTGTGTAATCATGATTAAATGCAAATTTCCACAGTAGCTAAAATTAGTATTAACTTGTTACTCACCGCTCGTCTTCATTCTACTATTTTTCCAATACTCAGAAGAGATTGATAATTTCATGATATCCAATGGAGTTTCACCTGAAAACATATTGAAAGCCAATCAGATTGTCCACATTGGAATAGTTCAATCGTTTAATTAACATTCAGAACTGGCGGTGAGCGATGGATAAGTGAACTGTCTCTGGCCATACATGGGAGGATTTGTCCTTAGATATGAAATGGATTCTATTCATTGACTCAATGAACCAATATTAAATTAATCATCTCTCTGTAGTTGTCAAGGGGTGGTAGAGTGGATAAAGAATCAGGAGGCAAGATGGTAAAATGGGCAAAGGTGAACTGAATAACAATTCTGACCCTTAGACTGGGGGTCCCTGGCTCACCCTTCTCCTGGAATTACTTCTGAAGGTGAGGATGTCTAGGCCGCCACCCTTGCCCTTTGCTCCTAATCAGCCCTCGGCTAATAGCCCCTACCTTCACCCACGGACCGGGAAAACACTGTAGCTCCTATGGAAAGGAACAGCAGCAGCACACCACGTCCTCACTGCAAGGGGTCCAAGTAGAGACTGAACTCTATATGCGACCCCTAGTGGAGGAAAGTGGAACTACTTTAAAGCCGAGGGAGTGGAGATTTGAATGCTAAGACACAGCACTCCACCTCCAGAGCCACACATAGCAGCTTTCTGGTATTAACTCTAGATGTGCCAAAGGAAATAAACTCAGATTTAAATCACAGCAGCAACACACATGGGCTGCAAAGCAGTCAACACATGACAGTAGTCACTTGAAAAAGAAAAAAAAACAATCTCTTGTGTGCCCACCACTGACAATAGAGGGATGGAATTAAGGCCACGTTACATGTAGCGATGTTCCAGCGATCCCACCAACGATCCGACCTGGCCAGGATCGCTGGAACATCACTGTGTGGTCGCTGGTGAACTGTCAAACAGGCAGATCTCCTCAGCGTCCCGTGTAATGACCTCGACATCGTGGAAAAGAATATAAACTATTCTTTTCCACGATGTCAAGGTCCCGCTACTGTATTCCAATAGCCTGGGGTAAGCAGGAGAACGCTGGTAACCAAGGTACACATTGGGTTACTAAGCAAAGCGTGCTGTGCTTAGTAACTTGATGTGTACCCTGGTTACCAGGGAACACATCGGGTTGAAGGGGTGTCACACATGACGATGTCTGCTGCCCAGCAGGAGACCGATGACCAAAAAATGGTCCTGGCCATTCCGCAGCGATCATCGAGCTCATCGCTGGTCACTGCGGCATGTCACATGCAGCGACTTCGCTAGCGAGGTCTGCCCTGGAGCGCCGTAGGTGGCGTCATGAACTACTATTATGGTTATTATTTTCCTCTAACTTTTAGCGACCACCAGGGCCACGGGATCGGGCTCCAGTGACATACCCAGAGAATCAACGCCCGGGACCAGGTCCCCCATGGCCCGGGGGCAGGTCAGTGAAGACCAAAGAGCTGTCAAAAAAGCACCAGAAACAAAATTGTAGCCCTGCACCAGGCTGGGAAGACTGAATCTGCAATAGACAAGCAGCTTGGTGTGCAGAAATCAACTATGGGAGCAATAATAAGAAAAAGGCAGACATACAAGACAAATGAGAATCTCCCTCGATCTTGGGCTCCACACAAGATCTCACCCCGTGGGGTCAAAATGATCTTAGGAAAATCAGCAAAAATCCCAGAACCACATGGGGGGGAAGTAGTGAATGACCTGCAGAGAGCTGGGACCAATGTTAAGCGGCCGTCACACACACAGATATCGTGTGCGATATTGTTAGCGATCACGTGCACGCGCAATCGCTTACAATAGCGCTCACATCGCTGGTGAGATGTCACACAGGCAGACTCACCAGCGATGTGGAGCCGCGATCTCGCTGGTTACTATGGTACACATCGGGTTACTAGGCGCCGCGCGGCGCTTAGTAACCCGACGTGTACCATAGTTACCATCTCCCAGCATAGGCTCTGCCGCTGGGAGATCGTTCATCGTGGTGTTATACACCACGATGAAGCACATCATGACATCGTTCATTGCTAGATCTGAGCTCCGGAGCTCAGATCTGCGATGTCACGATCAAGCGATTTTACATCGTAAATCGCTTGATTACATGCAACGATTTTAAGCCCGATATCGCTTAAGCGATCAAAAAGGAGATCGCTTAAACGATATCGGGCAAGAAATCGTTGCGTGTGACGGCCGCTTTACACAGAATACCATCAGTAACACACTACGCTACCAGGGACTCAGATCCTGCAGTGCCAGACGTGTCCCCCTGCTTAACCATTACATGTCCAAACCCATCTGAAGTTTGGTAGCGAGCATTTGGATGATCCAGAAGAGTATTGGGAGAATGTCATATGGTCAGATGAAACCAAAGTAGAACTGTTTGGTAGAAACACAACCTATTGTGTTTGGAGGAGATAGAAAGTTGCATCCAAAGAACACCATACATAGAGTAAAGCAAGGGGGTGGCATCATCATGCTTTTGCGCTGTTTCTATGCCAAGGGACCAGGATGACTGATCCGTGTACATGAAATAATGAATGGGGCCATGTATCGTGAGATTTTGAGTGCAAACCTCCTTCCATCAGCAAGAGCATTGAAGATGAAATGCGGCTGGGTATTTCAGCATGACAATGATCCCAAGCACACCACGAGGGCAACAAAGGAGTGGCTTCGTAAGAAGCATTTCAAGGTCCTGGGGTGGCCTAGCCAGTCTTCAGATCTCAAGCCTATAGTAAACCTTTGAAAGTTCATGTTGCCTAGCAACAACCCCCAAACATCACTGCTCTAGAGGAGATCTGCATGGAGGAATGGGCCAACATACCAGCAACAGTGTGTGCCAAACTTGTGAAGACTTACAGAAAATGTTGTCTAGTGATGAGCGAGTGTATTCGTCACTATTATTATTATCTCAGAAAATTAAAGTAGGGAAGATGAAGGGTTAAAAACTGCGCTGCTGTATTCCGCGAGACATCAAAGAGTGAATATAATATTGATTTATAAGTCAACTCATTTCAGGGCTCCCTGAAACATGGCAATATGATATTGATTTGTCCTGAGGAAGGGGCCAGGGAGTCCTGAAACACATTGACTAATAAATCAATATTATCTTCACCCTTTGTTGTCTCGTGGAATACAGCAGCGTGGCTTTCAACCCTTCATCCTCCCTACTCTATATGCACCATGCTGGGGACTGCAGCAGCTGTGTTATGCTTTTATAGTGGTTGTGACCCTCACGACCACACAATGTGAAGCCTCTGATACCTATTTAGGGAATATTTTATCTCTCAGACCCTTCATCCTCTCTACTTTAATTTTCTGAGATAATGTCCTTTGGGTTTTCATTGTCTGTAATCCATAATCATCAACATTAACAGAAATAAACACTTGAAATATATTACTCTGTTTATAATGACTCTATATAATATATGTGTTTCACTTTCTGTATTGAATTACTGAAATAAATTCACTTTTTGATGATATTCTAATTCATTCAGATGCTCCTGTATGTTTTTATGTTTGCATGGGCTCACTCTGTGTTCTCCGATTTCCTCCCACACTTCAAAGACATACTGATAGATTTATATTGTTAGCCCTGATAGGGACAGGGAAGGTGAGGTCTATAAAAGTGCTGCGAAATATGATAATGTAATGTAATATATGGTGAATGGAATAAAGTGGGAAAAGTCATCTTTGCTCCTGATTAATTTACCGGCCAGTTACAGACAGATCTCCCTAATGGTACCGTCACACATCGCGATATCGCGTAGGATATCGCACAGAAGTCACGGGAGCGCACTCGCATGGAGATTTGGATCGTGATCGGAGTGTAGATGTGTGACGTCGAGATATCGGCTACAACATTGTGGCGATTCCGGGGTGAGATCGTGAATAGCGGTCGGTAGGATTCCTTGTTTTCACAGCGCTGAATGGGAGAAATCGTGGAACACATCGTTATCGCGGTGTCACACCGCACGATGCAGCAGATGGCATTATCGCAGATCGCCTGATTTGAGAACATGTTCTCAAATCTGCGATGTGCGATTACGATATCTCACACTGATATCACAGTGTCACACGCTACGACGCACTTACGACATCGTTCCGATGTCGCAGCCACGCCTCCAAACACGTGACTTCTATGCGATATCCTACACGATATCGTGACGTGTGACGGTACCATTACACCACTAAAATGATTCACTTATTAAGAAGGGCAGATATTCAGAGAGTTAGGGGTCTGCCATTACGTAAACATTATCTCTTTATTTCAGTTTATACAAGTTAAATTACAGGATTGCGACAATTTTTTCTATGAGCACTTGCCCACATTAGACTAATTAACATGAACCTTATGCTAAAAATTTGATATATCATTTTCCAGTCTCGTTTATATTAATTCAGATAAATATAGAGTTTAACTTTTTGAACTTAAAACCTTGATTTGGTGAAGTCAAAGGGCTAGGGACCACAGACATATAGTATCTTACATTATCCATGGTCACAGGGAAGTGCAGTTTTGCTTGCTCCTAAGTTGTGCTATGGGGCGACACAGCTATCCCACTTGTGCAGATGGGACATCATGGACTAAGCACACTTACTGATTGTAATGCATTGACCTGGTATCCTAAATAAACGTTGGCTATTTAAATTAAAAGCTTGTTAACGTTATGGCATAGAGGGCTTTAACAAGTTTATTCATGTTGTTGAAAGTTTGCTGTATTTTATGAACTGTGCAAGTGGCCCTTGAA
This sequence comes from Allobates femoralis, assembly GCA_033576535.1. NCBI lineage: Eukaryota > Metazoa > Chordata > Amphibia > Anura > Aromobatidae > Allobates > Allobates femoralis. The sequence continues at coordinate 779,845,036 of JARQOC010000003.1, forward strand.
GGTTTTCTTCTTATCTCAGAAAGTGATATACTGTATTCTATATATACAATGACATATATATGTCATTACTTATTAATGTGTATCTGATTGTCGGATCAACCCCGGATCCTGAAAATTGAGTATTTTTTGTTCACATCGGCACTCCTAGCCACTGTCTGTGCAGGAAACTGCACGCTCATTTATTAATCCATTGGTAGGGGTACCCCACTAATAAGAAAGTGATTAGTGTACTATGATGTGTACAGTGGGAAACGTTTAGGTTGATGGCGCTCGTAAAGCACATTAAATATTAATCATGTGTTTTACTGTATTACACTGCTAAGATGTTGAGTTGTTATTTAAAGGGAACCAACCACCAGGATTTAACCACTTGTAAATCAATGCAGCAGGTGATTGACATGTGCCACATGACATCATTGTTTGGGTTTTTATTCCTCCCCTGTGGGCTTGTCTTTCTGCTGTAAGCCGAACCCCACTTGGATGAGTCTGGATGAGAAGGAGGGGAGAGGGGTTTGGCTTACAGCAGAAAGACGAGACCATAGGGAAGGAATAAGAAAACAAACCCAAATAGTGATGTCATGCTGCACACGTCAATCACCTGCTGCACTGATTTACAGGTGGTTAAATCCTAGTGGTTGCTTTTCTTCAATCTAAGTATCTATCCTCATGGTCCAATAAACTGGTGCCCACTTTGCTGGGCCTCTGGGAGCATGTGTTTTGGAGTCAGTAGGTAAAAATATTGACTATATGAAGCGGATGTCTTTAAATGTGACCCTTCACTGGATTTTTTTCTTATTAAGGGTTCACTCACATCTGAGTATTAATATGTTGAGTGCAACTTGATAAAAACCTGCATTGCATTCGCACCAATGTTGAACAATAAGTCATTGCCGATCTGCAATTTTCTCCTCAACGGTTTTGACCTCAGAAAGAAATAACAGCTTGTTGTGTATGGTCACGGAAAACAGCAGAGACTCGTTAGTGCAAGTCTATGAGTGGAAGAAAACACCATACCATCTGTATAGCATCCATTTTTTACAGATACATTACCATTCTGTAGCATAGAACACTGTAAATGGTCCTGTAAATGATTGTAGAATAATAGTTACTGAGAAAAATAATGCATTGCATACGGATATCATACAGATGAAAGGCGAGATTAAAAAAGTCACAGTCGCAGAACACTCACATGATGTATGTCAAACAGATTTCACTCATCCCACTTTTCTGGATCAAAATTGTACCGAGTTTTAATATGCAGATGTGAGCAGACCTTTAAATTGAACCGGTCACCTGTTTTGGGCGTTATAAACTGTGCCCACCACCTTTAACATACTATAATTGGAGCTCTTGTAAACCCTTTACCTCCCCAGAGTGGCCCCTGTATGCCTCATAAATCAGCTTATAATATGTCCCACGCTGTATGTTAATGAGTTATTATGGGTCTGATGGGGTGCGGTACACTTCAGTCAGAGCCACCTTGCTCTATGGAAAACCTGCCCCACTCCATGGAAAACGCTGCTCCTCCTTTGTATGTATGTGAATCATTCACAACTCTCACACCTGCGTAGTGGCGCGGGTCACTGTGCTCTTTTAAAGCAGCACAGTGCCTGAAGTCTCGAGACATTTGGGACACTGCGCGACTTCAATAGAGCACAGTGACCTGCGCCACTGCGCAGGCGTGAGAGTTGTGAATGATTCACATACATACAAAGGAGGAGCAGCGGTTTCCATGGCGTGGGGCGGGTTTTCCATAGAGCAAGACGGCTCTGACTGAAGTGTGCCGCACCCCATCAGACCCATAATAACTCATTAACATACCGCGCGGGACACATTATAAGCTGATTTATGAGGTATACAGGGCCAGTCTGGGGATGAAAAGGGGAACTCCAATTATAGTATGTTCAAGGTGGTGGGTACAGTTTATAATGCCAAAAACAGGTGACAAGTTCACTTTAAACTGAGTATTGCCTCTCTTGTGTTTCTGTCATCCAGCATAACATGTTGTAGAAGTCCTGGCAGTTCCATGTGGCTTCTAACCTGCTGTGCCAACACCCTAGGTCCGTCTGGCCACCCTGACCTGCGGATTCATGAATCCATCTCACTGGGTGACCCTCACACCCATTGGGTGACCCTCACCTTCCATAAGTTAAAAGTCACTCAAAACAGACAAATTCAACCATGATGAATAATCGTCAGCTGTCCAATAAATGTTTATAGTCATTCAAAAGACCAACTGAGCATGTTGTAAAGTTTAAGCCATGAGAACACTATCACTCTATTGCCTCAGGTGTTTGGTAACAGGGAAGGCTACCAAGCTGCACCTCCAGATCCAATGGCATAACCTAAAGCTCATGGGCCCTGATGCAAGAGCTCCAATAGGCCCCCAATTATTGCAAATCTTTAACAGCATTAGTCTTTTTCTATAGGCCTTAGGAATTTTGGGGCCCCCCTAAGCTCCAGGGCCTGGGTACGATTGCCACCCCTGCACCTGTTGTAGTTACTCCCCTGCCACCCCTGCACCTTTTGTAGTTACTCCCCTGTCCAGATCTAATGAACTATAATCAGATTCCACACTATAGCTGGAAGCTGTCTAGACATGATTAGAGTTGTAGTTCTGTAAGACATGGATAGTTACAGGTTCTGAAACCTTTCCCTAATCTAACAGAGACAGCAAGCAGGAGACCTCTGCAATAACGGGGAGATTGTGGGGCATTTCAGAGGTGACTATTGCTCATCGTATCATCTTATACCATTTTATGGTCTTACAAGCCATTAAACATTGATTATCTTTTTTTCTTAGGGTTAAAAAAAAAAAAGAAACATTATTCTTACTTGAGTTTCCGGCAGTTATTTTTCTCTTTTCTGTATTCATAAAAATCAAATAAGTCATATTAGTATTGTTATGTAATAATGGCCAAAAAGAAAAATTAACTAATCTAGAAAAGGTGGCACAGTAGAAAGCTCTAAAATAACATAATTCATTAATAATAATACATTTGGAATAATTGCCGACAGTTTTTCTCAGTAGGAACATGATGCAGTTTTCTTTTTACATTGGTCAAATTTACAAAAAATGTGCAAGGACTTATGTAAATCTGGCATCAATATATATTGCTATTTACAGACCAATAAAGCGATGTCTACAAACATTACCTAACACACTGGTTAGGAACCTCCAGTGTCTACATCCATGTACATAAGCATACAATTGAAATACCCATAATAATGACACTGGACGGTCACTCAGTGACTATTTGACATCTTGATCGTCAGCTCTCTTGTATTAACTCAATGGTTCTTATAGGAAGGTTACTCTTTGGTTGTATGAACCAACAATTCCCCTATAGAGATAGACACACAATATAGCAATATCATATGTTGTAGTGTATGTGAAACACTAAGGGACCTTGTCCTACTCACCCTGTCCATCAGTATGGAGGACCTCTGTATCCAGCAGGAGCAGAACCAGCAGCAATTTGAGATCCATCAACTCTTGTAAGGCACCTTACATCCGATCAACGCACTGAGCGAAGAGCAGGTCTAGCCCCCTCTTAAAGCCTTCCTACATTAGGCCAGTTTACAGTTTCATTCATTTTTAAGTAATCAACTTCAATTATCATTAACTTTGTATTAATTTCTATCAAAAAGCTGTGTTCCTCCAAGTTCATTGCAAATGGAAATGAGGTCACTGTCAAAATAGATTAAAGCATTAGATGAAAGGTGGTACTTTGTGCGCTGCCGTCTGTCCGTTGGTTCCAAGAAATCCAAGGAATCACAAGATGTTAAAAGCAATACCTTTAATGTCTAATTCTTACGTGTTTCGTGGTACTTCAGACCACTTCATCAGAGATCCAAACACGTGTAAGAATTAGACATTAAAAGGTATTGCTTTTAACATCTTGTGATTCCTTGGATTTCTTGGAACCAACGGACAGACGGCAGCGCACGAACTACCACCTTTCATCTAATGCTTTAATCGGTTTCCCTTGGGCGGAGTGCTGCAAGCCGGCTTATGCTACAATAGTTGGTATTATCCACGATATGATCCTTATGGATCAGGCAGTAGTTTTAACAGTGAACCGGGCCAATACTACTATCAAAATCAGCGTTTTTTAGGCCCACGACGGGGATATCGAGGAAGACGAGGTGCGGGAAGAGGTCAAGGGGGCGGGAGACACCCGATGCAATTGAGATCCCAAGTCATAGGACCAGTTTGGTGGTAAACATTTCTTCTTATATGTTATCTCCAGCTGAAAATATTGTGTTACAGAAGGGTCTTACTTTTTGCCCCACTCTGGTGTTTAACGCACATGGTCTGGATCAAGAACTAAGACGCTTCTTTCGGACATTACGCTTGAAAATACATTTTAAAGAGGATAAGGGTTCTCCATCCTTTGGTCCAATAACCACACCTCTTTCTTCTGAGGGTTTGGATCCAACCTTTGGCTTTACCCTGAAGGGACTTAACCTCCGTCTTTCTAGTCATTTTAACCCCCCAAAAATGTATCATCCAATAGAGACATTTACTTCTTTGGTGACAAAAGATTTACAGAGGATTATGCAGTGGAATGAAAGGGGTTACCTAGATTGTTTCTACAATGTATCTACGGTCGAAAGAGGCTCTACGGCGTCTGCAAGACAATAAACAGATAATAATCAAACCAGCGGATAAGGGTGGGGCGATTGTAGTGATGGATCGTAAATACTATATAGATGAAATATTGGGCCAATTGAGTGACTTGGATACTCATGAGCCAGTATCCAAGGACCCTTCTCCTAGGATTAAAAACATTATACATGATAAAGTGAAAAGATACCTGGATTTGGGAGTTATAGATAAAAAATTGGCTGAATATTTAATACATCCTAATCCAGTCATACCGGTAATATATACCCTGCCAAAGATACACAAAAATCGCACCCACCCTCCTGGTAGACCTATAGTGGCATCGACCTAATCCGTACTTTTTCCCATAGCGATTATGCTTGATAGGAAATTATCCCCACTCATTCCTACCATTTCCTCGTTCATTAAAGATACAAATAATTTTTTGACTGAATTAAGATCTTTGGGTACACTGCCATCTAGTAGTCTACTAGTCACATTCGATGTGAACAGTTTATATACTAGCATTAAACACAATGAGGGGTTAGAAGCGGTATCTTGGTTTCTATCTACTAAAACTAACATGGATAGTATGATTAGTAATCTCTGTGAAGATTTTTTCTAAAGGTTGTCTTAGAGAACAACTTTTTTCTGTTCCAGGATCAGTACTATATACAGCGTAGGGGGACTGTCATGGGGTCCAACATGGCACCCCCCTACGCCAATATATTTATGGCGTACTTTGAAGAGAGGTACATCTGGCCTAGTCCGTATACTAATTCCAATGTAAAAATGTGGAGGAGTTTTATTGACGATGTGTTTATGGTATGGACGGGGGTCACATGATTTATTGCAAGAATATTGGTCTTTTTTGAATTCACGAATGGAGGGTTTGACCTTCACAATGCAAGTTGATCCGCATAAAATTCATTTTCTGGACACTCTTATCTCTGTAGATACCAGTGGCAATATCTCTGTTGATTTGTATTCAAAGGATACAGATAGGAACAGCTTGTTGCACTTTCAGAGCTGTCACCCTTTTCACATAAAGAAGAGTTTACCACATTCCCAACATCAGAGAGTGGCGAGGATAGTCTCCGACCCTATTATGAGATCAGTAAGACATGAAGAAATGAGGGAACGGTTCCATTAGAGAGGTTTTTCCTCTGAGTTGACAGGAGTTAGGACACAGAGGATAACGCCGACTAAGGATAAAATCACTAAGATACCGTTCGTGAGTATCTATCATCCGTTTCAAACAATGATAAAATCATCTATTAAGAGACATTGGTCATTTTTAACTAAATCCTATCCGGATATACCTGAATTTCAACAATATCTGTTATTCTGCCATAAACGGGCCCCGAACATCAAAAATAAATTAATAAGAGCAGATATTGGATCCATTAAGACTAAATCCAGACAGACCTTTTTAGCAACCCCTAAACAGGGGAATTATCCATGTTTATGTTGCTTACAATGTTCTCATATGACAAGGGCAACACGTTTTCACATCCGCGGTCAGGCAGAATTTATTATATTAAGGATTTTTTTACATGTAAAACATCATATGTGGTGTATCTCATTAAGTGTCTGTGCGGTCTCGGATATGTTGGGGAGACTACCCAGCATATCCGAGACCGCATAAGCAAGCATAAGTCTACAATAAGATGCAAGAATACGTTGTTGCCTATCCCTCACCACTTTATTACTATGGGCCATACAATATCGCAACTTCAATTCCAAGTGATCGAACATGTTCCAATAGCCCGACGAGGGGGAGACAGAATACGCCGCTTGAAGGAAAGAGAAGCGTATTGGATTTTCCAGCTTCAAACATTAGAGCCAGTAGGCTTAAATAGGGAATATGAGGTCCAGTTTTGAAGGAATAATAATGATATGGGCCTATTATATTGACACAGAATTTTGGTCACACAGGCAGGGAGAAATGAGTAAACATTGAGTCTTGTTACCTTTGTACACGTTCCTATAATGTAGGCCATAAATAAGTTATATACATAAATCTATTGAATAACATGATTCTTTAATTTTTATCTTTTTGCAGATTGGGCTTAGAAATTACATCTTTTCTACGAATACCAGCTTCCCCAGATCCCTCCTTTATGAATTTGGTTAATAATTGAGCTTTTTAACGTTGTACATATGAAATGAATTAAATGGCGCTGAGATCCAGCTTTGGAGGCGCGCGCATGCGCACTCGCGGCTGGCCGTGGATCTTCCGCGTTCCAAGGGCCGGAAGTGGGAAGATCTGTGGTCCGGTCACGTGGTGGGTCACATGATGCGGTGACTTCTGGACGCCGGAGTTATAGTGCTGCAATGGCGGCGTCCACCTCACACACCAGTGAGGGGACAGCCGTTTGGGCACTTCTTATCAAGCATTGATCTGCAGTAAGTGTGGGATTCTGTGGCAAGCTGGGCATGTGCTAATGTGATTAGTTTGACTAAATCAATGGTGTAATTATAATTTATGGGTATACATTAGAGGTTAGGATTCTCCTGAAAGAATACATTTACCCTCTAATCTAACCACAGGTTGGTGTACACAATACATAGTGATATAATATATATGGTGATACAAGAAGGAGTTAGAAGCAGTTGGTGATAATTTATGAGGTGTAAATACCATTAATAAGGAGAGACTGGATATCACCCATGGGGGATCATACCCGAGTAGTATAATCAGGAGTCTGGGGTGGTAGTATACAGATAGGACATTGAAGTTGTTTGTATACATTTGATTTTTCTTTTTTGACATCGTTTCTGTGGGAAACGTCACATATGTATGATATTTATCAGCACGAACTGATTGGTGAATAGAGAAATATATGAAGTAGGTATACTACTCCCTGTTATCTAATAGAATATAATATTGATCTATGATTAAACAGTATATAGGATGGGGGTGAAGTTGTTCACGTTTTGTTTGGATATCATGTAGAGATTCCTCTGGGACCCATCTTTGATTTCCCGTTGTGTGATACGAAGTGAGAGCAACAGATTATTGAGGTATTTGTATTAAAGAGTTTTGTTCAAAGTGATATACGGTAAGATACAGATTTATGAGCGATTAGTCTCAAAAAGTATGACCTAATTCTGTTTAGTCTGTGCATTCATTTATTGCTTATTGTGGTAAACAGTGCCTTAGGGCCCTTTCACATCAGCGTTTTTTCCAAATCGCAGCAGATGCGGTGAAAAAAAACGCATCTGCCGCGATTACCGCATACCGGCTGCACTTGCGGCACGGTTGCGGCGCGGTTGCGGTAAACGCCATACAAGGTATAGGCGGACTTGCGGCAGGTGCGGCAAGTGCGGATTTGGCACTTGCGGCAGGTGCGGTCGCGAAAAAAAATGCTGTCAGCCGCAGGTTTTTTCGCGGCCGCACCTGCCTCAAGTGCCAAAACCGCACTTGCCGCACCTGCCGCAAGTCCGCCTATACCTTGGATGGCGTTTACCGCAACCGCGCCGCAACCGTGCCGCAAGTGCAGCCGGTATGCAGTAATCGTGGCAGATGCGTTTTTTTCACCGCATCTGCCGCGATTTGAAAAAAACGCTGATGTGAAAGGGCCCTTAGCCTACCAGGACTAACACACATAGACATTGATATAAGTGGATTCTATATACTATTGTGGTTACTCAGACCATATATATTTATTTCAACATTGTTAGGGATTAAACTGCACAATGTTACATTAATTCAGAAGGAATATTTGTTTTTTGTTTGACTGTATGAAATTTGTTCAGCTTTCTCATGATACTTCTGTATATACATGTATTTATTAATTTGGTCACTTACAATTGACAGATATACGTGACATGCATCATTTGATAACGGAGTGATGTATCATATCCTTGTTTAGAAGAAAAACGTTGCAATGTATTAATTCCTTTTTTCTTTTTTTTAAGTGACCCTCTGACTGTGTATACCAGAGACTTTTGTATCATTTACTATATGAAATGATTTTTTTGTTATCTGACCAATATGGCATTATATTGTGATGAATTATTAATATTTGTATTCATTGTAGATGTATCTGTATTCATTATTGTCAGTTTTTGTTACGATTTTAACAGTGTTTATGAATAAGGCATGAATAAATGCCGAAACGTCAACTGTATGATACAATCCCTATACTTGAATCTCAATAAATGCCATTGGAATAAAACAAGTTTATTTTTCATGTTTTTCGTGTGCAAGGTTTTTCTAGATACAATAGTTGTTGTGACTCAACATAAGGTTAGTGCAACAGCACACAATAGAACACCCCGGGTACACCCAGATAAGACCCTATGTGCGCTTTTCTACTTTTCTTCTAGTTTTCACTGTCAAAATAGGCAATTCTCTACTAATGTTAACTCCTACATGATCCGAGGACTGAGTCTGAACAGATTTTAGCTCATGGAATGAAGAGCTCCAAAATAAAAAAAAAATATATTATTTATTATAGATAAGGAGGGAGAAGGAGGGCAGTATGTGAAAGAAAATACAACCTTTACTAAATAAGCTAAAATATTAAGGACCACAGTAGCCCTATATGTTCAAAATTACATATATCAGATCATGATTGTGCACCACGAAATGTATTGAGTAATTCACAATACTGATCTAATAAAGGTCCAAATATATAATGGCAAAAAAAATAATGTATGTGTTGTAGCAAGGTCCCGTAATATTATTTGGCCAGCCAGTTATAATAAATAGAAATCCCATCTATAAATTATTGTGATGAGGGTATGTGGCAGTGTGGCTTATTGTGTGCAATATACAGTCCAGCACATCCAATACAATTATCTTCTTCATTAATCCTGTGCTAAAAACAGATTGTAAAGGTTGAAATGCCAAACACAACTCAAAAATCACAATAAGTCCATATTGGTAACAAGTGGTTTAACTGTATTGAGGAATGCTCTTGGTCATACCAGGTGTTGGAGTGGCCATACAGATTTTGGTCTCGGGCCTGCCTTTCAACAGTGAGGCAGAACGGTTTCTGATTGGTGCACGCAACATAACTGACCATAGAAAGGTAGGTAAATGTTACAATAAAATGACTACACGGCTATAGAGTTAATAGCCATTGATTCAACTCTTGGTGAATGCAATGTTGACGTCGCTGCAGCAGGGACAGCGGCCTACCACCGCGGCCCTACCACGCGCCTCCTCCCTTCTGCTCAGCCTCCCACTGCTGCTGTGTCTTGCTCCCGCCACACTGGTTCCCCGAGGGCGCATCTAAGGTGCACACCCACACCACTGCCCTGCACTTAACCCCTTATCGGTTTTCGTTTTTCCCTCCCCTTTTCCAAGAGCCATAACTTTTTTATTTTTCCGTCAATATAGACGTATGACGGCTGTTTTTTGCGGGACAAATTGTAGTTTCAGATGCAATCATTTATTTTACTATATAGTGTACTGGAAAATGGGAAAAAAAATTCAAATATGGTGAAATTGGAAAATAAAAAGTGCAATTACGTGTTTGTTTTTAGTTTATTTATTCATCATGTTCACTATATGGTATGATGCCTCCGGGCAGTACGAGTTTGTACAGTCCAAACATGTTACTTTCACTGTTATCTAAAGGGTGAAAATTCAGAAGTTTAAAAAAAAAAAAAAAAAAAAAAGAATTGTACTTTTGCGCAATGTTTTGTGACTTGTAGCATGCTCAATTTTCAGGTCTGGGGCTGTGTGGCGGCTTATTTTTTGCATCTCGAGCTGACGATTCTAATGATATCCTATTTAAGTGGATGCAATGTTTTGATCGCCCATTATTGCATTTTATTGCAATGCTGCAGCGACCAAACAAACGTAATTTTGATGTTTGGACTTTTTTTCCATTACAGTTTACAGATCTGATTAATTGATTTTATATTTTGATAGATTAGGCATTTCTGCACACGGCGATACCAAATACCGTGTATACTCAAGTATAAACCAAGTTTTTCAGCACACTTTTTATGCTGTAAAAAGTGCCCCCCTCAGCTTATACTCGAGTCAGTGTCATGTCAGTTGGGGAGGGGGAGGAGGCTGGAGGGGGCTGCAGAAGGAGCCGGAGGTCACGTGGTCCCGCTCATTAGTGTAATGTAATATGCATTGCATCCCCCTGTCCATCACCGACAGGGGGAGCGGCGCACATTAGATTACAGTAAGTGATCTTGCCCCCATCACTGTATATGGCCCCCATGCTGCTTCACACAATAAAATAATAACCGATTGAACTTACCTCCATTGCATCCCTGCAAGCACTATGGCATCCTCCCTCCGCTTTTCCTGCTTGTCTTCGGCTTCTATTAATGAGACCGGCGCATCAGTGACGTCATTGCTGCTACGCCAATCACGTGACTAGAAAGCAGGAAGACCAGAGGGAGGACGCCATATTGCTTGCAGGGATGCGACGGAGGGCAAGTTCAATCTGTTATTTTTTGTGTGCAACAGCACATGGGCCATATACAGTGATGGAGGCCATATGTCAGTGATGGGGGCTGTATACCAGTGATGGGGGGCTGAATACCAGTGATGGGGGCTGTATACCAGTGAAGGAGGCCGTATAGCAGTAATGGAAGCCATTTACCAGTGATGAGGGGCTATATACCAGGATGGGGGTTTGCTGCTTTTCTCACCCTAGGCTTATACTCAAATCAATAAGCTTCCCTAATTTTGAGGGGTAAAATTAGGGGCCTCGGCTTATAATCGAGTATATACATTATGTGTATTTTTTAACTACTCGTATTTTAAATAGGGCAAAAGTAGGGTGATTTGAACTTGTGTTTTTTGTTATATTTTTAAAATATTCTCTTTTTTTTTTTTTTTACAGTGCCTCATAGGGCACCACAGTGCTGCACAGTCCGATCGCTTGTGCTATGTCCCAATGAGCTGCAGCAACATGGATTTGGAAGTGAAACCTGATAGCATCCCGGACTCCCATAGCGTGATCCCTGCCCCGGCGCTTTAAATCTCGCTGTCAGTGAATGGCAGCGGGATTCAAAGGGTTAACACCACCAATCGGATTGCGGATCCGATTGGCGGTGGTAGCAACACATCTCAGCTGATAAGATCAGCTGAGATATGCAGGAAAAGATGAGAGCGCACCACTGAGCTCACATCAAAGGCAGTCACCCGATACATGACTTACCGAGTATGTCAAATGTTGGGAAGTGGTTGAAGGTCCAGCTCTCCACTACCAGGAAGTGCCCCGCAGCCTATGGCTGAGAGGCACTGGGAGTATAAGGCATCCTCCTATGAGGGGAGGTGCCTGATCAACATCTTTAGTTAGTTAATGTCTGCCTAGCTAGCTAGTTGTTATGTCCTATTTTTGCTACCTGCTGTGCCCTCTGTTCCAGCTTGTACAGGCCTACACCAGTGACAGTGCCTGCCTATACCCATCACCACCACCCCAGGAGCTGCCACCTCACCACTACTGGAGCTGACACCTCACCATTACTAGAGCTCTGCAACCCCCACTCTACTGTCTCCTCCCCATGCATCCTATAGAATTTAAGCCCGCAGGGGCAGGGCCCCCCTGTACGAGACGGTCAATGTTAATTTGTTCATTGTAATCTATATCTGTATTTTGTATATACCATAACCCCTTATTATGTACAGCACCATGGAATTAATCGTGTTATATAAATAAATAATAATAATAATGTATGGACCTTATAGCATTATAAATTCTATACTTACTAATTACCCCCTGCCTGCCTACATTATATATTAATGTCCACCATCCTGGTATATATATCCCCGTCCTGATGTATATGATTTTCCCATCTTTGTATATATGATCCCCATTCTGGTACATATATCCCCCCATCCTTGTATATATGACTCTCCACCCTGGTATATATGATCCTCCATCCTTGTCATGTCTCCACCAAGACCTGCTCCTGCGATTCCTGCCCTGGTCACTCGACGCGACCGTGTTTGCTTGATGGAGGACGCTAGTGAAAAAGGTGTTAAGTCCCCATCAGAGCTTGCTCTTAAACTCCTACTCCCGTCACTATGTCCCGCCGTAATCTCCCTATATGTGGTTCTGATGAGAAAGGTATTGCACCTCTGCCAGAACCTACCCTGTGGCTTCTGCCTATCGCATCGCCTTGTTCACACTGTAGGTGTTGCTTTGTGTGAGGTCCTTGCAGTGGATTCTGGAGAGCGCAGGCTTCGCTCGTCCACTAGGGTTGCAATAGCTGGAACCTGTTGTGATTCTCAGTATGACTGTAATGATACATGGGTAGTTCGGGTGGGGACATTGGTTCCTGAGCTCGAGCCTATGGGGAGGTACCAATCCCTTCATATACCTTTGGGCTTGACTTGCAAGCTCCAGTAATATTCTTGGTTCCCCAGTCTAACTATTGTTTGCTTTATATGATATTGGTTTGACCTTTGCCTGGTTTTTGGACTCTGCTTACGTCGACAATCTTGTACCTTGTTGTCCTCTTGGTTTTGATTCGGCTTCCTGACCTTGCCACTTTCCGTTTTTTTACCATTGCCTTTCCCCCAGTCTTGTCTCTGTTTGACAACCTCCCTGCCCTGGCCGCTGTCTCAGCTATAGGCAGTAACGTTCGGGCTCTGCTGTCATTCCAGATTCCTGTACAGGAGTTATAGAGTCTCGGAGTTTCTCAGGGTTCTTCCTTACCAGCAGCTTTGCCAGCTGCATAGGACAGTTGTCACTATCCTGGTATATATAATCCCCCCCCATCCTTTATGTCAACCTGTATATGATCCCCAATCCTATATACAAGGATGGGAGACATATCTACAAGGATGGGAGACACATACAGTATAGACCAAAAGTTTGGACACACCTTCTCATTCAAAGAGTTTTCTTTATTTTCATGACTATGAAAATTGTAGATTCACACTGAAGGCATCAAAACTATGAATTAACACATGTGGAATTATATACTTAACAAAAAAGTGTGAAACAACTGAAAATATGTCTTATATTCTAGGTTCTTCAAAGTAGCCAGCTTTTGCTTTGATTACTGCCTTGCACACTCTTGGCATTCTCTTGATGTGCTTCAAGAGGTAGTCACCAGAAATGGTCTTCCAACAGTCTTGAAGGAGTTCCTAGAGATGCTTAGCACTTGTTGGCCCTTTTGCCTTCACTCTGCGGTCCAGCTCACCCCAAACCATCTCGATTGGGTTCAGGTCTGGTGACTGTGGAGGCCAGGTCATCTGGCGTAGCACCCCATCACTCTCCTTCTTGGTCAAATAGCCCTTACACAATCTGGAGGTGTGTTTGGGGTCATTGTCCTGTTGAAAAATAAATGATGGTCCAACCAAACGCAAACCGGATGGAATAGCATGCCGCTGCAAGATGCTGTGGTAGCCATGCTGGTTCACAATGCCTTCAATTTTAAATAAATCCCCACCAGTGTCACCAGCAAAGTACCCCCACACCATCACACCTCCTTCTCCATGCTTCATGTGGAACTAGGCATGTAGAGTCCATCCGTTCACCTTTTCTGCGTCGCACAAGACACGGTGAACCAAAGATCTCAAATTAGGACTCATCATACCAAAGACAGATTTCCACTGGTCTAATGTCCATTCCTTGTGTTCTTTAGCCCAAACAAGTCTCTTCTGCTTGTTGCTGTCCTTAGCAGTGGTTTCGTAGCAGCTATTTTCTATGAAGGCCTGCTGCACAAGTCTCCTCTTAACAGTTGTTGTAGAATGTGTCTACTGCTTGAACTCTGTGTGGCATTGACCTGGTCTCTAATCTGAGCTGCTATTAACCTGCGATTTCTGGGGCTGGTGACTCGGATGAACTTATCCTCCGCAGCAGAGGTGACTTGTTCTTCCTTTCCTGAGGCGGTCCTCATTTGAGCCAGTTTCTTTGTAGTGCTTGATGGTTTTTGCAACTGCACTTGGGGACACTTTCTAAGTTTTCCCAATTTTTTGGACTGACTGACCTTCATTTTTTAAAGTAATGATGGCCACTCGTTTTTCTTTACTTAGAATTTGTATTTTGGCAAGAAAAAAGCAGCTAACAGTCTATTCAGTAGGACTATCAGCAGTGTATCAACCAGACTTCTGTACAACACAACTGATGGTCCCAACCCCATTTATAAGGCAAGAAATCCCACTTATTAAACCTGACAGGGCACACCTGTGAAGTGAAAACCATTTCCGGTGACTACCTCTTGAAGCTCATCAAGAGAATGCCAAGAGTGTGCAAAGCAGTAATCAAAGCAAAAGGTGGCTACTTTGAAGAACCTAGAATATAAGACATATTTTCAGTTGTTTCACACTTTCTTGTTAAGTATATAATTCCACATATGTTAATTCATAGTTTTGATGCCTTCAGTGTGAATCTACAATTTTCATAGTCATGAAAATAAAGAAAACTCTTTGAATGAGAAGGTGTGTCCAAACTTTTGGTCTGTACTGTATATGTCTCCCATCCTTGCAGATATGTCTCCCATTCTTGTAGATATGTCCCCATCCTGGTATATAGGATCTCTATCCTGATATAACATCCCCAACACATAATTAATCACAAAAATATTCCACTCCTCTTTCCTCCGCTCCCACATCGCTCAGTGTCCTCTGTATCCAGTGCACAGTGGCGACAACTGAGATCAGAGTTCGCGCCAAGGCAGATGACGTCACAATCATGCTCTGAACTGCCAACTTCAGCTGCCGTCACTGTTTGTCCGGCAGCATGTATCGCAGAGCAGGGACCTGATGGGTCACTATGCATTTCAGCTGAACGTGCGGCCTCAGACGTTCATCCACCTGATACAGGCGCTGGAGTCAGCGGGCCCCTGTATCTCCGTCACGACCTCTGTGATCGTGGTTGTTGCACCCCAGCCTAGAGTGTTTTCCTCGCTTTGTGCGTCAGCTGGGCAGCACCCTGTCTTCCTCCAGGTCCCTTAAGCCTGACCACTTTGGTGGACTCACTTCCCCCTTCTCTCTGTCTCACAGGCCTTCTCCAGCTTCCCAGCACCCGAGTTTGTCACCCCCATGATGCTTACTGGATTCTTGCTGCTTCTCCTCACTCAGCCCCCCACACAGCATGCCTGGACTCTTCAGCTCCTGCTTAGCTCTGTCTCTTAGCTCGCAGAGCCCTCACTGACACTAAGCTGGCCTCTCACTGTAGGCTCTGTGACCTTGCTGCGTCTTTGATGCATTTTTTTATGCATATTTTAAGAAATCTGAATCAAAACCTGCATATATATCCTGGAGCCAGCAAAGTCTATGAGAACTCTGCACTGCTGTGCAAATGATGGGTACTGGTATTTTTTCCTTTGTATTTGGTGCAGATTTTGGATGCAGAAAAATCTGCCACATGTAAATTACTGATCTGTATTTTCTGTGTTTTGCAGCCCTTCCAGCCATTGACATTAAAAAAATGCATCAAATACGCTTTAAAAATGCCGTATCTGGTGTATTTCTGCCAAAAGATGCGTATATGGTGCAAAGAATAAGTATCCTACTTGACAGTTCTAATAGCACAACTACATCTGCACAACGTTCCTATCATCTCTCCTATCCTACATTCAATTGCTAGAAATTACATTGTACTCATCACTAGACATATTACACAGTACAAGTACGCTTTACATAGGAAAACATCACTGTACAGGGACACTTCACATCACAAACAGATAGCAGCAATTATACATATTAATATTCACACTTCACAGTAGGGGGTGTCTTCATCATCACCATAGTCTATGCAGAGTAGCTCCATGAGGTGGGAGGTAAATCCCAAAAAGAAGACCGAAGGGTGAAATAAGCATCCTCTATAATGGGAGACGTACCGCCATATGGTGCATCACCCGCTCACTCAGACTCACCAGCTTCCGGATCCGATCCAGAACCAGGTCGATGCTTTCCTTGCGGATGGTGTAGTGGCCCCCGGGCGTAGTTGTTT
Source organism: Allobates femoralis (assembly GCA_033576535.1). NCBI lineage: Eukaryota > Metazoa > Chordata > Amphibia > Anura > Aromobatidae > Allobates > Allobates femoralis. The sequence goes on from JARQOC010000003.1 coordinate 779,861,536, forward strand.
GCCTTATCCTCCTTCACACTAATAAGCTCCTCTGGGTAGAAGAGATGGTGGAACGGTCCAGCACAGATCTCATCTACAGAGAATAAAGGGTTAATTAGCCTGTCATCTCCTGAAATACTCTGTGCTGCTATGGGGCCATGTTCACTTGTCTATATAACACTGAAAGAGCTTGTGCACAATTGAACATTTTAATTAATAGATCTTAGAATAAAAAAAGTTCCACAATTGGATGTGTTAAAAAAAAAAAAAAAAAAAAAAATGTGTCCCTGTCCCGAGATATTCTTATAAATGTGTCCCTGTGTAATGTATGTGTCCGACCTTGCAGGAACAGGTGGGATATATCACAGCTCCTGGGAACAAGTGGGATATATGTGGCGCCTCACATGGTCAGGCGTCACAGAGGGGTATTGCACTCGTAAAAGAGGTGTAATTATCCCTGTGGCAAGTGAATGAGGAAGTTAAAATGTGGCTTGTTCCTCTCATCCACAGCTCAGGGGATTATAGGGTTAATTCCTTTACTAGGAGACCCAGCCCTGGTGGGAGAGTTCAGGGCAAGCAGTGTGAGGACAAGAGGAAGTTAGAAGGGAGGACGTCTGAGGGAGAGACAGGAAAGGAGCTTTCCAGAGAGCAGCCGGTCTGGGAACAGAGGAGCCAGTGATAGGTTCTCCCAGACAGCCTACCGGACCCCGCAGACTGCTGGAACTACAAGCGCAGCAGACAATCCGGATGACCGTGGAGTCTTCAAGTCTCCCAGACACCAGCGCAGTCAACATTAAGGGGGCCAGGCACCGCATGAAGAGAGAGCGGCCGGCCATTAAAGGGTTACCCGACGACACCGAAGGTGAGAGAGCACAGGAGGCCAGGCTGGATTTCAGGTCAGCTAGAATTCACACCAACATGGAAGAGCAGTAAAGGAGGGACACCTAACCAAGCCACATGGAAACAATCCGTTCATTTGCCACTACCTAAAAAAGCCACCTGTTGAATAACATCTTGCTGAACTGTGGACTCTGTATTTTGCTGTGGAACGTTTACAGTAAAGTACCCGGGAGAGTGACTTTGCCTTTGTGTGGTTATCTTCAAAAACCTGTTTGTTTGCTTACAGGAACGCTGCCCGGAGGACAAGCTCCACCTGTAGGGAGCTTTGCCATCTTAGCCGCACTCCCATCTACCTCCGGAGGACTGTGGCGGCGCTGGTGACCCATCACCAGGTACTACAGGTGGCGTCACATGACAAACTCTTATCCCCTGTACATACATCCCTTATTGAAGTGTCACCCAGGTCACTGGCTCAGGCGCTGCCACCCGTGACATCCCCATGTAAACACCCACCAAGCCTGATACCCAAGTGTCCCAGGGCCTGGGGCTCGACATATCCCACAGCTCCTGGGCATCAGGAGGAAGTAGGTATGTATTCACAATCCAGAGACACTGCGTCTTGGGCAGGGAGACCGCAGCTGCCCGATACTCACCATCTGCAGTGGGTGTTTCTCCCTGCGTACAGCCGATGGTTCTCTTTCGACTTTGCAGAATGAAGCTAAAACGTTGCAGAGATGCAGGTCACGGCAACCTGCACTGCAGCTGAAAACACGCTGTGGTCGGGAGAAGCATAGTGGGCATGGGATTTCTTGAAATCCTATCCACTATGCTTTTACTGTACCACACTGCGTTTTGGATGCAATTCCTGACCATGAGCACACACCCTAAGAGAGAGTATGCAGACATTACAGATGGGATCACAGAATATAAGAATATACAGATATTACAGCCAAGGATCACAGTATATAAGAGTATACAGACATTACAGCTGGGGATCACAGAATATAAGAGTATACAGACATTACAGTCGGGGATCATAGAATATAAAAGTATACAGACATTACAGCCGGGGATCACAGAATATAAGAGTATAAAGACCATACATCCGGGATCACAGAATATAAGAGTATACAGACATTGCAGCCGGGGATCATAGAATATAAAAGTATACAGACATTACAGCCGGGGATCACAGAATATAAGAGTATACAGACATTACAGTCGGGGATCATCTATTATATAATTGCGAATGCTGCGAGTGCCCCTTTGTCGTCATGTGGATACGAACGAAGCATTGGCCGCGCAGCGGCCATTGCGAGCCGGCGAGTCGCTATGCCCGCGCAGCGGGCATGGCGAGTCGAAGCATTGGCCGCGCAGCGGCCATTGCGAGTCGCTCTAAGGCGACTCGCTATGCCCGCGCAGCGGGCATGGCGAGTCGCCTTAGCAGCGCGAAGCATTGGCCGCGAAGCGGCCATTGCGAGTCAGAGACTCGCTCTGCTAGAATCCCGATGCATTGTGCATCGGGCACCCATCTAGTAGAATATAAAAGTATACAGACATTACAGCCGGGGATCATAGAATATAAGAGTATAAAGACCATACATCCGGGGATCACAGAATATAAGAGTATACAGACATTACAGCCGGGGATCACAGAATATAAGAGTATACAGACATTGCAGCCGGGGATCACAGCTGATTCTTTCTGTAATAAAAAAACATTTCATTGTGCTTAATAACTTGTTTTACACCACAGAAAGAATCAGATGTAATGTCTGTATACTCTTAGGGTATGTGCCCACAGGACGTTTTTTGAGCAGTCCTGAACGCAGCAAAACCTGAACTGGTTTCAAAGGACCCTAGAGTCTTTGCCAGGAGATTTGCGGATTTCAGGTCATGCATTTTTTTGTGCGTTTTTCCTGAGTTTTTTCCATTGACTGCAGCAAAAACGCAGGAAAAATAGAGCATGTCAATTCTCTCCCATCCGCACCAAAAACGCAGGGATTTGACAGTTCTTGACACTTGCAAAACCAATGTGTGGGCACAGCGTTTCTGTGAAACACATTGGTTTTGCTGGGAATCAAAACCGCAGGAACAAATTAGCATAAATTACCACAAAACCGATAGTAAACTGCAGGCAGAAACCGCACCAAAAACGCACTGTGTGCACATACCCTTATATTGTGATCCTCGGCTGTAATGTTTGTATACTTTCTTATGTCCCCTCCTTCCCAGGAGCTCTAGTATATTCCACCGATTTCCACGAGCTGTGATATATCCAATCTGTTCCCAGGAGCTGAGGTATATCCCACCTGTTCCTGCATGGTCAGACATATCCATTACACAGGGGCACTTTTATCAGAATATCTCAGTAAAGGAACACTTTTTTTTTTTCCAACACACCCAATTGTGGAACCTATTTTTATTCAAAAGGTCACTTCACACACACAGATATCTGAGTCCAATATCTGAACAGATCTCTGGTTGCAGTGAAATCATGGACACATTGCTCCATTTTGTGGCTGTGTACAACATGGAGCAATGTATCCATGATTTCACTGCAACCAGAGATCTGTTCAGAAGTTGGTCACAGAAGTTGGTGTGTGTAAAGCGGCCCTTAGGGTACCGTCACACGTCATGACATCGCAAACGATATCGCAGATCCGACGTGTTTTTTTAGGTGTGGCTACGATGTCCAAACGATATCGTAGAGTGTGACTCCTAGATACGACGGCGATAATGCGTCGTATCGCTCATCGCAGATTTCTGAACATGTTCTCAAATATGCCGATTTGCAACCATACGATGTGCTGCATCGTGCTGTGTGACAGCTGTGTGACGATCTGATAGACGATTTCACTGATTCCTGACACTGGCTGCTCTTGATCGCACAATACTGGCAACGATCATTGGCGTGTTGCCAAATTGAACATCGTAAACGACATCTTTGCTTGTAACACCGCACAAGCGATATCGCAGAATTGTACAAACGATCTCGAACACGCAACTTTCCAGCCAATATCGTTCGCGATATCGTGACGTGTGATGGTACCCAAAGGTACCTTTACACGCCTCCACTGTTGCTAGCAACAGGTATCCACCACACGTGCACATGCATGTTGTGAACAGTGGATACCGATCGCTAATGCCGCATATAGACACCGCCATTGCGTTCTCCACTGAAGGTATCTGCGTTCCCCGGAAGTGCCGACAGCTCCTGCGGATAACTTCCTGTTGAATACTTTCCCTGGATTACACGCCGCTACCACAAAGGAATATGGGCGTACATATTTCGCGCCGCAAGTACATAGGCGTGACAGAGTTGTGTATTCCGTGACGCTCGTACGGTGATTGGACAACGCAACAGCATCATGATTGGCCAGCCTGCGCAGGAAGGCTGGCTAATACACGACGCCATTGCAAATGTGTAGTGTGAATGGTCAGCTCTTTATATATGGCGCCCTGTGCAGGGACAGCCAATGGTTACACAGTAGTCCCCACCAATGATCGCTGATGGGGCGTGGTATCCATGACGCTGTGGCACGCCCCTGGGAATTCACTAGGCGATGCAACATCCATGCCTGTGCCCCGTTTAGACGCCACTATCATGGCAATTGTGCCTTTCCGTTGCCTTCGGTTTCTGAGCACGGCTCAGCAACAGGTATCGGAGTCAACTGCAGGACACAGGAAGGAACTTCCCTATTTACACGCCGCCATTTCGTAGCAATTTCATGGCAACAGGCACAATTATCCCCAATGCCAGGCAGTTGCTACCTTTCAGTGGTGGCGTGTAAGGCTGGCTTCACATTGTGGCGTGATCCAGTCCGGGGCTGTCAGGGGGCGACAGCCCGGGACCAGATTTTTGCTCCATAGGATACTATCGGGCCGGACGGAGCTGGATGGAGCCAGATGGCAGTTATCTGCCATCCAGCTGCCATCTCGCCAGATGAATCCTGGAGAAGTGGGATTTTTCTGCCGGATCCAAAAACGTTTTGGGCACCTTTTTCAGACCGCTGTGGAGCTGTCACACGTAGCCATCTAGCGTGTGATCTTCAGTGATATTGCGTTCCGTAAATCACCTGCAGAAGACCGGAAGCGATCTTCCCTTCACACATCGCCGCGTCACACGCCACAACCACATCAGCGATGTGGGTGTAGAGTTTAACCACGGTGAGGAGACAGGCGTGCCAGAGTGTTTCTCACCGCGCCCCTACCATTCCGATTGGCCTACACAACTCCGTTACCATTGGTCAGGCTTGTCAGGATGTCTGCCCACTACATGACGCATGTGCCCTTTCTAATATCTCGCTATTCCACGCTTGTGCCATGTGTTGCGGCCTCTGCAAGACACTTTGGCGTTGCCAAAGTGCTACACAGGATGGCTCATCTGTTGCTCTGTGGATGACACTATGAATGGCTACGTTTGTGTCTGTTGGTGACGTCGGTAAGCTACAAACAACACTCTGGACATATATGTGGATGGATTGTGTCAGGCCATGGCTGAACTATGTGTGTGCAGACGTGTGTGTGTGTGTGCTTACTGATGACTACCTCCATCCTCAACAAACACAATACAAATGTCCATGTGTGTGGACACATACCCATGTGTAATGCCATATAATATGGACAGGGAGACAGTCACAGCATACAGTGTGCCCCAAAGGGCTGGACCTGTGTACAGGACATTTGCAGACACCAGCAATAGGAATTGGCTTATTCAAAATATATTTGTGTGTATGACATCATATACCAATCGTCAATATCGGACGATTGAGCATTTAGTCAGGACATGCCAACATCATACACGCAGTATCATGCTGATGCGCTACTCCATGATGCTCGTAGTTTGAATGCCTTTCCTGACACTTGTGATGCAGAAGAAGATGAGTCTGTTAAAGAATGCACAGATCATCAAATATGGCACCTTTGCCACGGGCAGCCAATGGGAACGCAGGATAAGGCACCAATCGCTGCAGAGGGGGCGTGGCAAACAGCACGCTCAGGTACATCTACGGGATTGATTCCAGAATGTCTAAGCTCGCTGTCTACATCGCTATCGCCTTGTCACACCATCCGCTGAAATCGCCTGGTGGACATCGCCTGATTTCACTGCAGTGCAGGGCGATCAGACGACGCTCCACCGGCGATTTCTCCCCGTACAATCGCCCAGCCACACACCACCACGCACATGCGATATGGTTTCCACATCGCCCAATTCTGAAATTGCCAGCGTTCTCGCCAGCGATATGGAGGCGTGTGACTGTGCCTTAAGATAAGCGGAACAAATTGTATAATTGCTATATGAATCTCGGGCACTTCCACATCATATGTAGAATGTCCGCTGCCTCAGATCCACTCGGGCACTCTGAATCTGGACGTGCCCCTATCTTAAACAAAAAGTCTGGAGATCTCTACGCTCTATGAATAAGAAGCAATTGGGACATCCTCCCGGGTTCGCTTATGGTACCTTTACACGCCGCGACGGCAGGCTGGATACATCGCGCTACAGGCTACAAATGTAGCTTGTAGCGTCAATGTAGCCCGTCGTAGCGGCGTCTGAAGACGCGACGCTACAGCCGGCGACAGATACATCTGTTTATGGGCTCTGCTCGAAAACTGATGGCTACATCGCCGATGGTAGCGAGCTGTATCGGCGTGTAAAGAAGCAACGGAAGGGAACTCCGGACACCCTGCGATGTAGCTGCAATGTAGCTAAGGCGTGACCTCGGCTCCGTCTTACCGCGCCCCATGTGCGATCATTGGTGGAAGCTGCTGCATGACGATTGGTAGTCTCTGCATAGGGAGGCATATTTAAGGAGCTGACGAGTCACACTACACAATCGCTCGCGCGTGCTGTATTACTCAGCCTCCTGCGTTGCCTGCCCAATCAGGATGTTATTGATTCGTCCTATCAGCGTACGGACGGCTCGTAATCCACAATTGTGGCACGCCTATGTGCTGGCCCTGCTGCACCAGGTACGCCCATAGTAGCTGGTTATAGCGGTGTGTAAATGAGCTACAGCTGGCTACTTGAGACACCCGGCGATGTAGCTAGCTATAGATGTAGCGTGGCGTAGCGCACCTTGTCGCGGCGTGTAAAGGAGATGCGTTCACCGTTTGTGCGTGCTCGTGCACGTGAAGTAGCGCGATGTATCCAGCCTGCCGTCGCGGCGTGTAAAGGTACCATCAGAGATAATTTAGGGACATATTCTAAAGCGGCCGTCACACGCTACGATATCGCTTGCGATATTGTAAGCGATCACGTGCACGCGCGATCGCTTACAATATCGCTCACATCGCTGGTGAGATGTCACACAGACAGACTCACCAGCGATGTGGGCCAGCGAGATCGCTGGTAACTATGGTACACATCGGGTTACTAGGCGCCACGCGTCGCATAGTAACCCGACGTGTACCATAGTTACCATCTCCCAGCATAGGCTCTGCCGCTGGGAGATCGTTCATCGTGGTGTTATACACCACGATGAGACAGATCGTGAAATCGCTCATCGCTAGATCTGAGCTCCGGAGCTCAGATCACGATTTTGCGATTTCATCAATTCTCGCTCATCGTATATTGCCGTCACACGCACAGACATTGTTCACGCGATGTTAAATCTGGCGCGTTCAAGCGATATCTTTCGCGATATCTTAGCGTGTGACGGCCGCTTAAGATGGATTCCCGTTTATCATCCTCTTTGACTCCCACATCTGTTTCCCATTTCCTCTGTGCCACCAGAGGGTGTTTCAGTGAAAATTATTATTATTCCAAGATATATTGATAAAAATAAATTTTATTTGTAGGAAAACCCTTTAATTACAATGTACCATTGTACATGGCACAACCCCTTTAATCACCCGCAAGGTCAGCAAACTCCTCTCCTGAAATACTCTGTGCTGCTGTGGACCCCAAATCTTCTATTATGTAACTGTGACCTCCCTCAAAGCTGCATATTATTCTACTGAAATACTCTGTGCTGCTTGGAAACACTGCTTTTTCCATTAGGTAACTGTAACTTCCCTCAGGATCAGTGCACTGCTGAAATACTCTGCTGCTGAGTTACCCCGTACTTTCCTCTATGTAACCAGCCAAGCGCCAGGGCCACTTACAAACTACGGAGGCTCCAGATCTACGAGGACGGTGCTGAGGACGGTACTGGCTGAAGAAGGTGGTGAAGGACTCATGGAAGGAGCTGGGGTTGGTGCTGCCCTCCGGGACGTGGCCATCAGTCTTCACAGAGATACACTCCCTCTGCACGGAGACAACAAATAATTCATGGGAAATGTATTAAAAACACAGTGTATTTCTCTGGCAGGAGCTGCAGATTTGGTGCAGACGTTTCTACAACCAAAGGCGATGTTCACACTGTTCACACTGGGCAGTTTTTTCTGAAGCAAAACTTGATCTCTAGGCAGCAAAAAAAGCAGGTTTTTTTTTTTTGCTGCATTTTGTCATTCTTTGTTGCTTTCAATGTTTGAAAAAAGCAGCAAAAACGTAAAAAGAATTGACAAAAATGCAGCAAAAAACAGGAAAAAAAAAGCTGCTGTGTCCTTCTCCTCCGTCTGATCAGGACTGCGGAGTCAGTAACCAAACCACCGCCCCGGGCCTGATCACATGGACGTCACATCTGGGAAGATTTAGAAATATTTCATGCTGAGACAGGAAGTCACGATAGGGTCACTGATGGGGGGGGGGGGGGGGGAGACACTGAGGGTACCGTTACACATGGCGATGGTACCGCCGATTTGTTAGGCGATACAGGGGCGTGGCCTACTGGCACCGATATCGCCCCAGCATCGCCTAATTCAATTAGGCGATGGCGAAGCCTTTTACTGGTCGCCTGGTTTCAGAACAGTGCTCTGAAACCAGGCGGTCGATCTGGGGCGATGTGTACACATTGCCCCATGTAAACGGCCGCCGGCGAGCTGACAGGCGATGGGAGCCATAGGCTCCCATTGTACTGCATCGCCGCTGGGGTTTTGAGACACCCCGGCGGCGATGCCGCCTGTCAGCTCAGCAGTGCATCGCTAGAGGTGTCTCCCCGTGCAGGGCGCCAAAAGCATGCGCGCTCCCGCCAGTCGCCGCCGACATCTCCGGCGAGGTGGCACCGTGTGACAGGCCCCTAAGACAAAGGGGGGGTAGGCACTGTGATGAGGCGGGTCACTGTGATGTGAGGGGGGCTCAATGTGATGTGGGGTGGGGTCAGTGTGTTGGGGAGGGGTCACTGTGATGGTGAGAGGAGGTAAATTTTACATGTTTTGATCAAAAAACGTTAGTTAAGCCCCAGGGTCGTAGGATACTCGGAACCGGGCATAAGCCGCTTCTGGGGGAGTCACAGGGGTCGAGACCCGGATCCGTGACCCAGGGCGGTAGATCAAAAGCTTTAAGGGGATAGGATTTAGGGGAAAGGTTGTCGTGAGGTGTTCGGTTAGTAGTGGCCAACGCTGCGTTGCGGGATCTCTGGGGACGATGGGATTGCAGCTTGGATGATGTCACTCCCCACAGGTGGAGTGGTTCCGGAGGGCAACCGGTAAAGTCTATGGCGGTGGTAGGCCGTTAGAGTGCAGGACTGAGGGCGCGGAATAACTGACAGACAGGCAGGCGTAGCTTCCTTTACCTTTACTGTAGTGGTAGGTAGCAGCCAGGGTACAATCCACAGATGATGATGTGAATCTGGGTGGCCTGGAAGCAAATTAAGGATCTTCTCACCCAGCTGGTTCTGAGGCCTCCCTGCTGTGCTCCTCTTTGCTGGTCCTGCCTGTCTGTGGCCAAGCTGCAACCATTTATTCCTGCTGGAAAGTCTCATCAGTATGGCAGCAGCTCGAGCCCTTTCCGGGTACCACTTCTCTAGCCACTGTCCCGGAGCTCTCTGATGCTGCTGTGCCTCCAGGTGTCATGGTGCAGTCAGGCTATCCCGCCCTCTGGTTTTGTCTGCTGGGCCTGGAATACCCTCACAACCCCGGACTCTAGTCTTGTTTTTGGCACTCCGCTCTGGGGTGAGCCTGGTAACTGGCTCCACTCCCCAGGCCTTCTTCTCTCCTTCCTCAGACCTTCTCCTACGGGTCCCTCACACTGGCTGGTGGTTATCCTCGGACAAGCCCGACACCGCTCCAGTCTGCAATGTCTTCACAGTCCTCCTAGGAACTGAACTCCCCCGGCCAGAATTATAGGGGAGGTCCCATGAACCCTGGTTACAGCTCCCCTGCTGGTCTGGAGTCAAGAAAGGTGTTGTGTGCTGTGGGCTTACCTGGTGTGGATACCCCATCTTGCTTCCAAGCATGACATCACCCCCCGAGGGAGGCAAGGCCATTGTGGTAACCGGACTCTGGGGTGGCACATTACCAAGTCACCTTGGTTTATTTTCAGGCAGTATTGCAATTTATTTACATATTTTAGGGTGTCTACTCAGACCCCCATAAGAACACCCCCTCATTCAGACTCTAGACCAGACCCCCCATTACTACAGACCCTGGACAAGACCCCCCCCCCCCCCCCATTACTGCAACTCCAGCCCCCCCCCCATTACTACAGACCCTAGACTAGGCCCCCCATTACTATACACCCCAGATCAGACACCCCCTCTCCATTAGTACAGATCCCGGACCACACACTTATTACTAAAGACCCCAAACCAGACCCCCCATTACTACAAACCACAGACCAAACCCTACCATTAGTGCAGACCCCGGACCAGACCCCCCCCCCATTACTACAGACCCCTCCCCATTACTACAGACCCCAGACCAGACCCATTAGTACAGACCCCAGATCAGACCTCCCATTACTACAGACCCAGATCAGACCCCCCCATTATTAAAGACCCCACACCAGACCCCCCCAATTACTACAGACCCCAGACCAGACCCCCACCCAATTCACATATACAGTACAGATCCCAGATCAGACCCCCCATTACTCCAACAAGTAACACAGATCATCAACCAGATCAGACCCCCCATTACTACAGACCCCAGACCAGACCCCATTACTACAGACCCCGACCAGACCCCCATTACTACAGTACAGATCCCAGATCAGACCCCCATTACTACAGTACAGATCCCAGATCAGACCCCCATTACTACAGACCAGACCAGACCCATACTACGACCCCCCATTACTACAGACCCGACAATCCTTCACCATACTACAAGACCCCAGCAGAGCTGATCTCACACCTCCCTCCTCCGTTCCTCTCTATGGCCGGACACTGAGCTGCTCCCCGAGAATAACACAGTGTGTCTATGATGAAATCATGCAGATTGTGGGAGATTTGCTCCTTTATGTTCAGGGAATGTCATGCACCTGCTGGGAGTTGTAGTTCTGCACTGATTGGCCTAAATGTCTGCTGTCCCCCCCAATATCAGTCTATGAAGACTGTGGCCCCAGCTGAGGATACAGGGCATGCTGGGAGTTGTAGTTCCCCCGAGAACTCTGAACTGGAGGTCGCAGCATTCCCCTCTATCTGGGCTATTGATGCCTGCACAATCATTGCCCAGGCGGGACAAGGACCTTCCGTGACGTCACGGTCATGTGAGGGGGCGGAGCCAAACCCCGAAAGAGAATGTGTCTGACGGTTAATGTATGACGTCATAAGTGATTGTCCAGAGAGCGGAGGAGCTGTGTGTGATAATGAGACTCCGACTAATCCCAGATAGAGAGGAGTGATGCGACCTCCAGATCAGTGTCCTCAGGAACTACAACAACCAGCAAGCCCTGAATCCTCACTGTACGGCCATAGAGAGGAGAGAGGTGTGAGATCAGCTCTTCTGGGGTCTGTACTAATGGGGGGGTCTGTAGTAATGAAGGTCTGGTCTGTGGTCTGTAGTAATGTGGGGGGTCTGTAGTAATGAGGGGATTATAGTTATGGGGGGTCTGTAGTAATGAAATAGGTTATATATAGATTTCAATGTGGCTGAAAAGAATAGAGGAGGTCAATAGAAACTAAAATAATAATAATAATTATTAGTAGCGTCAAAATAATCCGAGCGTACATTATTGATCAAAACATGTAAAAATTCACCTGCTCCACCGTCACGGTGACCCCCTCCCCCACATCACAGCGACCCCCCCCCCCATGTCACAGTGACTACCAGCCCTGTTCTTAGTGGCCCCTCCACATCACAGTGAACGCCCCCCCCCCGCCCTTGTCTTAGTGACCTCCCTACATCACAGTGACCCCTTCACATCACAGTGACACCTCCTGGTCTTAGTGACCCCCCTACACAGTGGCGTAACTACCGGCATAGCAGCCGTAGCGGTCGCTTTGGGGCCCGGCGCTTGTGGGGGGCCCGGACCCAGCGCCGCTACGCAGCCGCTGCTATACCGGCAGCTGCGCCTGCGATACAGATACAGGGGCGGACTGGCCCGGCGGGCCCCGACACTTTGGGGCCACGCCCACTAAGTCCCGCCCCCATACCCCCCTGGGTGCTGTAGGGGGCGCCCGGACGGAAAGGGGGGCCCATTGGTCCCCTGAGCGCCACATGTCATACAAGGGGCCCCTGACCGCTGCCCCCACACGCTATCCTCGGGGCCCCCTGACCGCTGCCTCCATTACTGCTGCCGCGCTGCGTCCCCCCGGCCGCTCTCCATTACCGGCGGGCAGTCTCGCTGATCTGCCTGTCATGTGGGCTGTAGCCGGCGCCGCTCTATTTCCTGTATCGCCGGCTACAGCGTCACACTACATGACAGGCTGTGGCTGCGATCAGCGGCGCGACTGCCTGCTGCAGGTAATGGAGAGTGGGGGGTGTCCCCGGCTCTGTATATACCACAGCCTACCTAAGGGGCTCTGTATACTACCACCAGGGGCCTGTATATACCTCCACCAGGGGCTCTGTATACTACCACCAGGGGCCTGTATATACCTCCACCAGGGGCTCTGTATACTACCACCAGGGGCCTGTATATACCACACACCAGGGGCTCTGTATATCTACCACCAGGGGCTCTGTATACTACCACCAGGGGCCTGTATATACCCCACCAGGGGCTCTGTATACTACCACCAGGGGCCTGTATATACCTCACCACGGGGCTCTGTATACTACCACCAGGGGCCTGTATATACCACACCACAGGGGCTCTGTATACTACCACCAGGGGCCTGTATATACCCCACCAGGGGCTCTGTATGCTACCACCAGGGGCCTGTATATACCTCCACCAGGGGCTCTGTATACTACCACCAGGGGCCTGTATATACCCCACCAGGGGCTCTGTATACTACCACCAGGGGCCTGTATTATACCACCCACCAGGGGCTCTGTATACTACCACCAGGGGCCTGTATATACCTCCACCAGGGGCTCTGTATACTACCACCAGGGGCCTGTATATACCTCCACCAGGGGCTCTGTATACTACCACCAGGGGCCTGTATATACCTCCACCAGGGGCTCTGTATACTACCACCAGGGGCCTGTATATACCCACCACCAGGGGCTCTGTATACTACCACCAGGGGCCTGTATATACCTCCACCAGGGGCTCTGTATACTACCACCAGGGCCTGTATATACCACACCACCAGGGGCTCTGTATACTACCACCAGGGGCCTGTATATACCACCACCAGGGGCTCTGTATACTACCACCAGGGGCCTGTATATACCTCCACCAGGGGCTCTGTATACTACCACCAGGGGCCTGTATATACCACACCACCAGGGGCTCTGTATACTACCACCAGGGGCCTGTATATACCACCACCAGTGGCCTGTATATACCACCACCAGGGGCCCTGTATACCACCACTGGGGCCTGTATATACCACCACTGCGGAGGCTGCTGTAATACTGCTGGGGCCTGTATATACCACTGAGGAGACTGCTGTATACCACTGGGGCTGCTGTAATACTGCTGGGGCCTGTATATACCACTGGAGAGGCTGCGGTATACCACTGGGGCTGCTGTATATACTGCTGGGGCCTGTAAGGGGGTGCGTCTTGAAGGGGCGTGTCATTTGGGGGGGTGTGCTTGGAGGGGGGCGTGTCATTGGGGGGCGTGTCTTGGAGGGGGCCCCGTTCAAAAGTTTGCTATGGGGCCCTGCCAGTTCTAGTTACGCCCCTGCCCTACATCTTAGTGACCACCCCACATCAGTGACACCTCCTGGTCTTAGTGACCACCCTACATCACAGTGACACCTCCTGGTCTTAGTGACCACCCCACATCACAGTGACCACCCTACATCACAGTGACACCTCCTGGTCTTAGTGACCACCCCACATCACAATGAACACCCCACGCCCTTGTCTTAGTGACCTCCCTACATCACAGTGACCCCTTCACATCACAGTGACACCTCCTTTGTCTTAGTGACCCCCTACATCTTAGTGACCACCCCACATCACAGTGACACCTCCTGGTCTTACTGACCACCCCACATCACAGTGACCCCTTCACATCACAGTGACACCTCCTTGTCTTAGTGACCCCCCTACATCTTAGTGACCACCCCACATCACAGTGACACCTCCTGGTCTTAGTGACCACCCCACATCACAGTGACCCCTTCACATCACAGTGACACCTCCTGGTCTTAGTGACCCCCCTACATCTTAGTGACCACCCTACATCACAGTGACCCCTTCACATCACAGTGACACCTCCTGGTCTTAGTGACCACCCCACATCACAGTGACCCTTCACATCACAGCGACTTCCCCCCATGTCACAGTGACCCCATCCCCCCACATCACAGTGACCCACCCTCACATCACAGCGACCACCCCCCCCATGTCACAGTGACCCCATCCCCCCCATGTCACAGTGACCCCATCCCCCCACATCACAGTGACCCCTTCACATCACAGTGACCCACCCTCACATCACAGTGACCCCATCCTCTCACATCACAGTGACCCCCTCCTCTCATCACTGACTACCCTAGTTGTGACCCCTCCTCTACACACAGTGACCCTTCCCTGATATCATGACACTGGCTATCCCTGTATTATTTTTGGAATAAAAGTCTCTGAAATGACCTGATGAGCGCCACTTTGTTTTTTCTTTATGTATCTGGACATTTATAAAAATATCTTGGGACAGGGACACTTTCTTTTTAACACATCCAATTGTGGAACGTATAACATTCTAAGATCTAATAATTAAAATGTACACTTGCTCATGGCACAACCTCTTTCAGTGTTATATAGAGAAGTGAACACAGCAGCACAGAGTATTTCAGGACATGACAGGTTAATTAACCCTTTATTCTCTGCAGATGAGATCTGTGCTGGACCGTTCTACCATCTCTTCTCTTCTACCCAGAGCAGCTTATTACTGGGAAGGAGGATAAGGCAAACAACTACGCCCAGGGGCCACTACACCATCCGCAAGGAAATCATCGACCTGGTTCTGGATCGGATCCGGAAGCTGGCGAGTCTGAGTGAGCGGGTGATGCACCATATGGCGGTACGTCTCCCATTATAGAAGATGCTTACTTCACCCTTCGGTCTTCTTTTTGGGATTCACCTCCCACCTCATGGAGCTACTCTGCATAGACTATGGTGATGATGAAGACGCCCCCTAAAGTGTGAATATTAATATGTATATTGCTATCTGTTTATGTGATGTGAAGTGTCCCTGTACAGTGATGCTTTCCTATGTAAAGCGTACTTGTACTGTGATGATAATATGTCTAGTGATGAGTACAATGTAATGTATAGCAATAGAATGTAGGATAGGAGATATGATAGTGTTGTGCCCCAGGGCTTGGGGTACTCGGGTATCACGCAGCAGTGAGGGGATTAACTTTGTCACGGGGAATGGTGGCCGCGCCTGATCCTGTATCCTGGGGAGCGATGCTCTTGAGAAGGGTATTTACAAGGATTATGTACAAGTTAGTCGTGACGCCACCTGCAGTATCTGGTGAGGGATCACCAGCGCAGCTACAGTCCTCCGGAGGTCGGGGGATTGCGGCAGTGATGGTATAGTGCTCCGCAGGCAGGACTGGGACCTCCGGGGCAGTGTAGTGAGGTGAGCAGGTTGTAGCAGAGCTGAGATGGTGGAGGGAGAGTAGGAATAGTCAGTAGAGGGGCACGGTGAGTGAGAGGAAAGGAGTCACACACACAGAAGAAGACTCTTTACCTTTTTACTGGTGTTATTCAGGTAAATCATCCAGGGCACTGACGGGTGACCGGGCTGCACAGTGGGCTCCCACAGCAAGTGGGTATAAGGCCTTCTTCCTTGTGTATTTGCTGAAGCACAGTCTATTATATCCTGACTTGCCTCCACTCTCTTCCTTTATCTGTATCTCCTTCTCCTCCTGTGCGGTCTCCGGGACGACCTTCTCTGGGCACTGCAGCGTCCTGCGGTTCCTGGCTCCCTCTCTTTGACTCTCTCAGGAGACCGGGTAGCTGAAGCTTCCTCAGTGCCAAGGGTTTTCTGTGGGCCTGTAGTTCTCCCACCGATGCAGATCCCCAATATCCGGCTTCTCTGGAACGAACTCACAAGTTGAGCGACCTGTTCCTCGCTTCTGTTTCTTCTCTAAGCTCCCTGCCTTTAGTCCCACTTAGGCTGGTGGGACGCTGAAGGACCACTCCGGGTCACTGGCTCGGGCCTCCACGCAGCACCGAACACCAGGACTTCCCTGCAGCTCTTCTAGCGTCTGCTACACTCTGACTAACTCCGCCCCCAGCAGCAGTATTTATAGGGGATCTTGCCTAAGGGCAGCAAGTTGAGCTCCCCCTACTGTGCCGGGGTGGAAGGTGTTGTTAGTAGTAAGTACCTGCTGTGGAAACCCAAATGTGCATTAGAGAGATCTGTGGTTACCTGTGGCAGGGCCCCACAATAGGAACGTTGTGCAGATGTAGCAGAGTTAGTTGTGCTATTAGAACTGTCAAGTAGGATACTTATTCTTTGCACCATATACGCATCTTTTGGCAGAGATACACCAGATACGCTCACTTTTGAAAGTATTTGGTGCATTTTTTTTAATGATGTCAATGGCTGGAAGGGATGAAAAACACAAGACAATACAGATCAGTAATTGACATGCGCAGATTTTCTGCATCCAAAATCTGCACCAAATACAAAGGGAAAAATACCAATACCCAGCGATTTGCACAGCACTTCAGAGTTCTCATAGACTTTGCTGGCTCCAGGATATATATGCATGTTTTGATTCAGATTTCTTAAAATATGCATAAAAAGAACGCATCAAAGACGCAGTGTGGGCACAGAGCCTACAGTGAGAGGCCAGCTTAGTGTCAGTGAGGGCTCTGCAAGCTAAGAGACAGAGCTAAGCAGGAGCTGAAGAGTCCAGGCATGCTGTGTGTGGGGGCTGAGTGAGGAGAAGCAGCAAGAATCCAGTAAGCATCATGGGGGTGACAGAAACTCGGGTGCTGTGAAGCTGGAGAAGGCCTGTGAGACAGAGAGAAGGGGGAAGTGAGTCCACCAAAGTGGTCAGGCTTAAGGGACCTGGAGGAAGACAGGGTGCTGCCCAGCTGATGCACAACACTCTAGGCTGGGGTGTAACAACCACTGTCGCAGGGGTTGTGACTGGGGGTACAGGGGCCACTGACTCCAGCGCCTGTATCAGGTGGATGAACGTCTGAGGCCGCACGTCCAGCTGAAATGCATAGTGACCCATCAGGTCCCCGCATTGCGATACATGCTGCCGGACAAACAGTGACGGCAGCTGAAGTTGGCAGTTCAGAGCATGACTGTGGTGTCATCTGCCTTGGCGCAGACTCTGATCTCAGCTGTCGCCACTGTGCACTGGATACAGAGGACACCGAGCGATCTGGGAGCGGAGGAAAGAGGAGTGGAATATTTTTGTGATTAATTTTGTGTTAGGGACAGAACGGGAGATCCTATATACCAGGATGGGGACCATATAACAGGATAGAGATCATTTATACCAGGATGGGGGCCATATATAAAGTACAAGGATTGAAACATATGTATAAGGATGGGAGACATATATACAAGGATGAGGGACATATCTACAAGGATGGGGGACTCCCACCCGCCACTTCCTGTAAGAGGCAAAAACCCACCCCCACTTCCTGTGGAGAAGCAGTTACCCTCCTCACATACCCTACAAGCTGCTATGCTTGGTTTGAAGAGTCATTTCATTCATTTTGTACTGACAAACTTTAACCCTTTACTGATACATTATATATATTTACGTCATATGTATGTTTACTAGTAATGCCTGTGATATTCAGCCATCATGTGCCTCTGACACGCCCACTAGGGCCGTGGGGTACTCTGAACCAGGCCGTACTGTTCTACGGGATGTCACAATGGTGTGACCCGGCTCCATGGCCTTGGCCGTGTTGTTTAAAATGGGGGTATATTTATAGGGAATTGATTTGTGACACCACCCATGGTGTTTGGCAATGGATGGCCGGCGCTGCGGTTCAGATCCACTGGAGGCAGTTGGTGACGCAGAAAAGATGGTTCAGCTCTCCACGGGTGGAGCAGGACCCCAGGGCAGCTGAAAATTCTATTCTATTTTATAATGGTGATGATAGTAACTGGGCAGGCTGGAGGGCACGGGAAATAAACGGAGGACACAGCGGGGTGCAGTCTTCGCACTTTGCTCACAGTTCTCAGGTTACAACAGCCAGCCGAGTGCGGTGTTCTCTGGGTCGGTGATCCAGCCAGCTCTCGGGTAGATTGGGTGCACTTTACCAGGACCCCCTTCTCTCGCCCTCCTGCCCTCCGCTTCACACACAGTGTACCAAGCCAGCGGCCTCGGGCCCTGTCAGGCGCCGTCTTCACTGTCCCCTTGGCCCTATGCGGCCACCTTTTTAGCGAATGTGTGTGGCTGTGGCACATACAGATACCACAGCCTCCGGTTAGCGAGTTGAGGCCTAAAGTCTCTCCGCTAGTCTGGGTCCGGTTCCCTCTGCAACCCCGGTCCCTCCTCCTGACTCTATTTGGCATGAATGCGGGCGCCACAGGTGGGTTTCCCACTTCCCTTGCCCCTGGGACCCCTTCTCGGTCTCCTGCCTTGGGATGAGCCTCTCCGTGGCCCCAGGACCTCTCCACGGTTCTCTTCTCCTCACATCTCTCCAACATCTTTTACGCATTCTCTCTACTACCGGGTGTCCTCCCTTATCTACTTCCTCCACGCGCTCCCTCTACCTAGTTCCCCTCCAGCCTGAGATGGGGCCCTCCCTAAATAGGGTCCACCCAGATCCCCTGGCCTGGAGTGGTGTGGTGTTTGATGCGGGTGTGTGGGTACCGGGTAGTGCCCTCTCCTTACCCGAGAGTGGGTTACTACACCTCTGGCTGAGGTGCAGTACCTCTGTGGTGACTGGACCCTCGCCACATACCCTTCCTCTTCCCCCGTAAAACCCAGCACGTCCTCAGGCTGGCACAGAGTGAAAACAGGTGATCAACCACGCACAAAAATTTTCTGAAATGCATTTCAACAAGTATAGCAGTCAAACAAGTAACTCTTCCTTCCCTTTTTGGGAGGTACTCTTCACTTGAACGTTGCATATAAATACCGGGGATATAAAAATGCAAAACATAACATGACACTAAATAAACATTTTCAACCAGGTTTAACAAGGTCCAGTGAGATCCCCTACCAGAGTGTCCTTCTCACCATCCTAAGAGCAATATGGGAGAACCCATCAAACCCCCAACATTGGCCCTGGGTGTGGCTACAGGGCATCGCTGGTCACCTTGTTTGACCACTTTTTTTGCTATGCCAGACAGTTTTAGTTCTTTGGTCACTTTTGAGCGCCAGGTGTCCAGGTAGTACCCACAATGCTGGTCGTAAAACCAACAAGGAGCACTTTAAGCGCTAACTATTTACAAATAGTTCTGATCATTCACCATCCATTACCATATTGTCCATTACTTTTACACACTTAACTTCCTAACTAAGGCTGGCTTCACACTACGGTAAGGTGCGGGGCTGTCCGGTGTAAACCAGACAGCCCCTGACCGGTTTTTGGCTATATTGTAGCCTATGGGGCCGGATGGAGCCGGATGGCAGCTCTCTGCCATCCGGTTTCATCTCTGCGGTAGAATTCGGGAGAAATCGGATTTCTCTGACCGTACACAAAAACGTTGCTTGCAACGTTTTTGTGTGCGGGGAGAAAAATCTCCCCAAAATGCCGCATCCCGTATTTCCCGGATTGTCCCGGACTCTCCGGATCCGGGGCAATCCGATTCTCCCTAACATGGGAGCCTATGGGGCCGGATTACCCTGGTCCGGGTGAATCCGGGAACAGGATACCGGCGGCTGCACTCCGCTGTTTCAGGACCGCGGCTAGCTCCCTGCTAGCCGCAATCTTGAAAAATCAGCAGCTGCGGCTGCAATTACAGCCATCCGGCTGCACACAGGACCGGAGGGCACATTTGGCCCTTCGGTTCTGTGTGCTGATCCGGTCCGAGGCTGACAGGTTCACGCCTAACATGCCCCGGAGCGGACTGCGCTGTGGTGTGAAGCCAGCCTTACTGGAGCACACCATTCTTACACACATTCTAAACAGGTAAAGCCCTAACTTTACGGGCTTGTCTCTTTGCCTTTAAGTTCTCGTCTTCCATGACTCTCCACTGGGCCTGGCGCTCTTTCTCCTCCGCCTCCCACTTGGCTGTCCGCTGTCGGCAATGGTTCTTCCAACTTAGGATCTCTACCCGGGCCTCTCTCGCAATCAGGCGACGCTCCACCGGCGATTTCTCCCCGTACAATCGCCCAGTCACATGCCACTACGCACATGCGATGTGGTTTCCACATCGCTGAATTCGGAAATTGCCAGCGTTCTCGCCGGCGATATGGAGGCGTGTGACGGTACCTTAAGATAAGCGGAACAAATTGTATAATTGCTATATGAATCTCGGGCACTTCCACATCATATGTAGAATGCCCGCTGCCTCAGATCCACTCGGGCACTCCGAATCTGGACGTGCCCCTACCTTAAACAAAAAGTCTGGAGAACTCTACGCTCTATGAATAAGAAGCAATTGGGACATCCTCCCGGGTTAGAGATAATTTAGGGACATATTCTAAGATGGATTCCCATTTATCATCCTCTATGACTCCCACATCTGTTTCCCATTTCCTCTGTGCCACCACAGGGTGTTTCAGTGGAGATTATTATTATTCCAAGATATATTGATAAAAATTAATTTTATTCGTAGGAAAACCCCTTTAATTACAATGTACCATTGTACATGACACAACCCCTTTAATCACCCCCAAGGTCAGCAAACTCCTCTCCTGAAATACTCTGTGCTGCTGTGGACCCCAAATCTTCTATTATGTAACTGTGACCTCCCTCAAGATCTGCATGTTATTCTACTGAAATACTCTGTGCTGCTTGGAAACACTACTCTTTCCATTAGTTAACTGTAACCTCCCTCAGGATCAGTGCACTGCTGAAATACTTTGTGCTGCTGAGTTACCCCGTACTTTCCTCCATGTAACCAGCCAAGCGCCAGGGCCCACTTACAAACTACGGAGGCTCCAGATCTACGAGGACGGTGCTGAGGACGGTACTGGCTGAAGAAGGTGGTGAAGGACTCATGGAAGGAGCTGGGGTTGGTGCTGTCCTCCGGGACGTGGCCATCAGTCTTCACAGAGATACACTCCCTCTGCACGGAGACAATAAATAATTCATGGGAAATGTATTACACAGTGTATTTCTCCTGGCAGGAGCTGCAGATTTGGTGCAGAGGTTTCTACAACCAAAGGCGATGTTTCACACTGTTCACACTGGGCAGTTTTTTCTGAAGCAAAACTTGATCTCTAGGCAGCAAAAAAGCAAGTTGTTTTTTTTTGCTGCATTTTTTCATTCTTCGTTGCTTTCAATGTTTGAAAAAAGCAGCAAAAACGCAAAAAAGAATTGACAAAAATGCAGCAAATATCAGAAAAAAAAGCTGCTGTGTCCTTCTCCTCCGTCTGATCAGGACTGCGGAGTCAGTAACCAAAACCACCGCCCTGGTCCTGATCACATGGACGTCACATCTGGGAAGGTTCCGTGACCCAGGGCGGTAGATCAAAAGCTTTAAGGGGATAGGATTTAGGGGAAAGGTTGTCGTGACTCCACCCGTGGTGTTCGGTTAGTAGTGGCCGACTCTGTGATGCGGGATCTCTGGGGACGATGGGATTGCAGCTTGGATGCTGTCACTCCCCATATGTGGAGCGGTTCCGGAGGGCAAGCCGGTAAAGTCTATGGCGGTGGTAGGCCGTTAGGGTGCAGGACTCAGGGTACGGAATAACCGACAGACAGGCAGGCGTAGCTTCCTTTACCTTTACTGTAGCGGTACGTAGCAGCCAGAGTACAATCCACAGATGATGATGTGAATCCGGGTGGCCTGGAAGCAAATTAAGGATCTTCTCACCCAGCTGGTTCTGAGGCCTCCCTGCTGCGCTCCTCTTTGCTGGTCCTGCCTGTCTGGGGCTAAGCTGCAACCATTTATTCCTGCTGGAAAGTCTCTCATCAGTATGGCAGTCAGCTCGAGCCCTTTCCGGGTACCACTTCTCTGGCCACTGTCCCTGAGCTCTCTGATGCTGCTGTGCCTCCAGGTGTCATGGTGCAGTCAGGAGACGTGGAGTCTCCCGCCCTCTGGTTTTGGCTGCTGGGCCTGGAATAACCTCAGAACCTCGGACTCCAGTGTCTGTTTTTGGCGCTATGCTCTGGGGTGAGCCTGGTAACTGGCTCCACTACCCAGGCCTTCTTCTGTCCTTCCTCAGACCTTCTCCTACGGGTCCCTCACACTGGCTGGTGGTTATCCTCGGACAAGCCCGACACCGCTCCAGTCTGCACAATGTCTGAACACACTAACCCCGCCCCCCGGCCAGAATTTATAGGGAAGCTCCCCTGAACCCAGGTAACAGCTTCCCCTGCTGGTCTGGAGTCAGGAAAGGTGTTGTGGGCTTACCTGGTGTGGATACCCTATCTTGCTTCCAAGCATGACATCACCCCCCGAGGGAGGCAAGGCCATTGTGGCAACCGGACTCTGGGATGCCACATTACCAAGTTACCCTGGTTTATTTTCATGCAGTATTGCAATTTATTTATTTACATATTTTAGGGTGTCTACTCAGACCACCCATAAGAACACCCCCCTCATTAATACAGACTCTAGACCAGACCCCCCATTACTACAGACCCTGGACAAGACACCTTCCCCCCATTACTGCAGACTCCAGACCCCCCCCCCATTACTACAGACCCTAGACTAGGCCCCCCATTACTATACACCCCAGATCAGACACCCCCTCTCCATTAGTACAGATCCCGGACCACACATTCCCATTACTACAGACCCCAAACCAGACCCCCCAATTACTACAGACCTCAGACCAGACAACACATCACTACAGATCCCAGACCAGACCCCCCCATTACTACAGACCCCAGAGCAAACACCCATTACTACAGACCCAGATAAGAGCCAATAGTACAGACCCCAGACCAGACCCCCCATTAGTACAGACCCCAGATCAGACCCCCCCTATTATTACAGACCCCAGACCAGTCCCCCCATTACTACAGACCCTCCCATTACTACAGACCCCAGACCAGACCCCCCCATTACTACATACACCCCCCCCATTATTACAGACCCCAGCA
The DNA here is from genome assembly GCA_033576535.1 of Allobates femoralis. Lineage (NCBI taxonomy): Eukaryota > Metazoa > Chordata > Amphibia > Anura > Aromobatidae > Allobates > Allobates femoralis. The sequence continues at coordinate 779,884,903 of JARQOC010000003.1, forward strand.
GAGCAGATTGTGGGAGATTTGCTCTTTTATGTTCAGGGAATGTGATGCACCTGCTGGGAGTTGTAGTTCTGCACTGTTTGGCCTAAATATCTGCTGCCCCCCCAATCCCCATATCAGTCTATGAAGAATGTGGCCTGAGCTGAGGATACAGGCCATGCTGGGAGTTGTAGTTCCCCCGAGAACACTGAACTGGAGGTTGCAGCATTCCCCTCTATCTGGGCTATTGATGCCTGCGCAATCATTGCCCAAGCGGGGCAAGGACGTTCCATGACGTCACGGTCACGTGAGGGGGCGGAGCCAAACCCCGAAAAAGAATGTGTCTGACCGTTAATGTATGACGTCATAAGTGATTACATCACGTGGTGTCCAGAGAGCGGAGGAGCTGTGTGTGATAGATGAGAGACTCCGACTAATCCCAGATAGAGGGGAGTGATGCGACCTCCAGATCAGTGTCCTCAGGGGAACTACAACAACCAGCAAGCCCTGAATCCTCACTGTACGGCCATAGAGAGGAGAGAGGTGTGAGATCATCTCTTCTGGGGTCTATACTAATGGGGGCTCTGTAGTAATGAAGTCTGGTCTGTGGTCTGTAGTAATGGGGGGGGGGGTCTGTAGTAATGGGGAGGGTCTGGTCTGGGGTCTGTAGTAATGGGGAGGGTCTGGTTTGGGGTCTGTAGTAATGGGGGGGTCTGGTCTGTGGTCTGTAGTAATGGGGTCTGGTCTGGGTCTGTAGTAATGGGGGACTTGTCCGGGGTCTGTAGTAATGGGGGAAGGGGTCTGGGGTCTGTAGTAATGGGGGGTCTGGTCTAGGGTCTGAGATTAAGTGGGGACTGGTCTGGGGTCTGTAGTGATGGGGGGGGTCTGGTCTGGGGTCTGTAGTAATGGGGGACTGGTCTGGAGTCTGTAGTAATGGGGGGGTCTGATCTGGGGTCTGTAGTACTGGGGGGGGTCTGGTCTGGGGTCTGTAGTAATGGGGTATGGTCTGTGGTCTGTAGTAATGGGGGGTCTGGTCTGGGGTCTGTAGTAATGGGGGACTTGTCCAGGGTCTGTAGTAATGGGGGAAGGGGTCTGGGTCTGTAGTAATGGGGGTCTGGTCTAGGGTCTGAGATTAAGTGGGGACTGGTCTGGGGTCTGTAGTAATGGGGTATGGTCTGTGGTCTGTAGTAATGGGGGGTCTGGTCTGGGGTCTGTAGTAATGGGGGACTTGTCCAGGATCTGCCGTAATGGGGGAAGGGGTCTGGGGTCTGTAGTAATGGGGGGTCTGGTCTAGGGTCTGAGATTAAGTGGGGACTGGTCTGGGGTCTGTAGTAATGGGGTATGGTCTGTGGTCTGTAGTAATGGGGGGTCTGGTCTGGGGTCTGTAGTAATGGGGGACTTGTCCAGGGTCTGCAGTAATGGGGGAAGGGGTCTGGGGTCTGTAGTAATGGGGGGTCTGGTCTAGGGTCTGAGATTAAGTGGGGACTGGTCTGGGGTCTGTAGTAATGGGGGACTGGTCTGGGGTCTGTAGTGATGGGGGAGCTAGTCTGGGACTGTAGTAATGGGGGGTCTTGGCCGGGGTCTGTACTAATGGAGGACTGGTCCGGGGTCTGTAGTAATGGGGGAAGGGGTCTGTAGTAATGAGGGGGTCTGGTCTAGGGTCTGTAGTAATGGGGGACTGGTCTGGGGTCTGTAGTGATGGGGGGGGCTGGTCCGGGGTCTGTACTAATGGTAGGGTCTGGGCTGAAGTCTGTAGTAATGGGAGTCTGGTCTGAGGTCTGAGGTCTGTAGTAATTGGGGTGTGGTGTAGAGTCTGTATTAATGAGGGGATTATAGTTATGGGGGTCTGAATAGACACCCTAAAATAAGTAAATAAATAGATTGCAATAGTGCGTGAAAATAAACCGAGGTAACATTATTGATCAAAACATGTAAAAATTCACCTGCTCCCCCGTCACAGTGTTTCCCTCCCCCACATCACAGCGACCCCCCCCCCCCATGTCACAGTGACCCCATCCCTCCACGTCACAGTGACCCGCCCCATCACAGTGACTACCCCTCTTGTCTTAGTGAGGCCCTCTCACATCACAGTGACCCCTTCACATCACAGTGACCCCTCCTTGTCTTAGTGATCCCCCTACATCACAGTAGCCCCCCACATCTTAGTGACCACCCCACAGTGACCCACCTCATCACAGTGAGTACCCCCCCTAGTCTTAGTGACCCCCCTCCTCTCACATCACAGTGACCCCTTCTCCCTGATATCATGACACTGGCTATCCCTGTATTATTTTTGGAATAAAAGTCTCTGAAATGACCTGATGAGCGCCAATTTGTTCTTTCTTTATGTATCCGGACATTTATAAAAATATCTTGGGACAGGGACACTTTCTTTTTAACACATCCAATTATGGAACGTATTACATTCTAAGATCTAATAATTAAAATGTACAATTGTTCATGGCACAACCTCTTTCAGTGTTATATAGAGAAGTGAACACAGCAGCACAGAGTATTTCAGGACATGACAGGTTAATTAACCCTTTATTCTCTGCAGATGAGATCTTTGCTGGACCGTTCCACCATCTCTTCTACCCAGAGCAGCTTATTACTGGGAAGGAGGATGAGGCAAACAACTACGCCCAGGGGCCACTACACCATCCGCAAGGAAAGCATCGACCTGGTTCTGGATCGGATCTGGAAGCTGGTGAGTCTGAGTGAGCGGGTGATGCACCATATGGCGGTACGTCTCCCATTATAGAAGATGCTTACTTCACCCTTCGGTCTTCTATTTGGGATTCACCTCCCACCTCATGGAGCTACTCTGCATAGACTATGGTGATGATGAAGACGCCCCCTACTGTGAAGTGTGAATATTAATATGTACTAGATGTGTGCCCGATGCTAAAGCATCGGGTATTCTAGACTATGTATGTAGTTGATTAATGAAGATTTAAGAATAATGCATAGGGAAGCTGGGTTAAAATTCTGGGCCAATATAGCAGATTGCTTGCCGTAGGGGACAGCGGGCGGGTGCGGTCAGGAGGGGGCTGGGGGAGAGCGGGCAAGATGAAGGCAGAGAAGAGCAGCCGGGTGTGGGCAGGAGCGAGCTGGGAAAGAGCAGGCGGGTGGGGGCAGGAGGGGGCCGGGGAAGAGCAGGCAGGAGGGGCCAGGGAACCGCAGTGGGGTGTGGCAAGAGGGGTCGGGCCACTGCCGGCCGTAGCCGGCCGCTGTTCCCTGGCCCCCTCCTGGCCAGAGTAGAGTGCTTAGCAGAGTATACAGCGTGCTGCTGGTACAATACACACATGTGACACTGCTGCTGCTGCTGGTACAAAACGCAGAGGTGACTGTGCTGCAGGCACAATACACAGAGGTGACAGTGCTGCTGGTACAATACACAGAGGTGACAGTGCTGCTGGTACAATACACAGAGGTGACAGCTGCTGGTACAATACACACAGGTGACAGTGCTGCTGTTACAATACCCAGAGGTGACAGTGCTGCTGGTACAATACACACAGGTGACAGTGCTGCTGGTACAATACACAAAGGTGACAGAGCTGCTGGTACAATACACACAGGTGACAGTGCTGCTGGTACAATACACAAAGGTGACAGAGCTGCTGGTACAATCACACAGGTGACAGTGCTGCTGGTACAATACACAGAGGTGACACTGCTGCTGTTACAATACCCAGAGGTGACAGTGCTGCTGGTAGAATACACAAAGGTGACAGAGCTGCTGGTACAATACACACAGGTGACATTGCTGCTGGTACAATACACAGAGGAGACAGTGCTGCTGGTACAATACACAGAGGTGACAGTGCTGCTGGTACAATACACAGAGGTGACAGAGCTGCTGGTACAATACACACAGGTGACAGTGCTGCTGGTACAATACCCAGAGGTGACAGTGCTGCTGGTACAATACACAAAGGTGACAGAGCTGCTGGTACAATACACACATGTGACTGCTGCTGGTACAATACACACAGGTGATAGTGCTGCTGGTACAATACACAGAGGTGACTGTGCTGCTGCTGGTACAATACACACAGGTGACAGTGCTGCTGGTACAATACACACAGGTGACAGTGCTGCTGGTACAATACACAGAGGTGACAGGGCTGCTGGTACAATACACACAGGTGACAGGGCTGCTGGTACAATACACACATGTGACTGCTGCTGGTACAATACACACAGGTGATAGTGCTAGTGGTACAATACACAGAGGTGACTGTGCTGCTGCTGGTACAATACACACAGGTGTCAGGGCTGCTGGTACAATACACAGATGACAGTGCTGCTGGTACAATACACACAGGTGACAATGCTGCAGGTGCAATACACACGGTGACAGTGCTGCTGGTACAATAAACAGAGGAGACAGGCAGCAGGTACAATACACAGAGGTGACACTGCTGCTGCAGCTGGTGCAATACACAGAGGTGACAGTGCAGCAGGTACAATACACAGGTGAGAATGCTGGTGCTGGTACAATTCACACAGGTGACACTGCTGCTGGTACAATACACAGAGGTGACACTGCTGCTGCAGCTGGTCCAATACACAGAGGTGACAGTGCAGCAGGTACAATACACAGGTGAGAATGCTGGTACAATACACACAGGTGACACTGCTGCTGGTACAATACACAGAGGTGACACAGCTGCTGCTGGTACAATACACAGAGGTGACATTGCAGCTGGTACAATACACAGAGGTGACAGACCAGCAGGTACAATACACAGAGGTGACAGAGCAGCAGGTACAATACACAGAGGTGACAGTGCAGCTGGAACAATAGACACCGGTGACAGGGGATAAATTTTGCCCCCATGCTCTCGGCCGTAAGGTCCCCCGTGCAGGCCTCTGTGCTCTCCCCCGTGTGGTCCCCGTCATCTCCCCTGTACAGTTCCGTCGGGTTCCCCGTGCTCTCCCCCGTCCCGAGGGCCTTGTGGTGCCCGGTGCTCCCCTCTCCCGCTCCTGTTCTCCGGACTGCAGGGGTTAAAAATGAGAAAGCATCTTATATTCTCACTGGTCCAGGCTCCACCGGCGATCGAGCTATATCTTCAGAAGCTGTGTACAGGACCTTGCGTAGTCTCACAGTCACATGACCGTTCACGTGACTGTCATAAAAGTCAAAAAAAGACAGCGTCACAGACCTTCGATGGTGAAATTCAAGGCGTCCTTTATTCCATGGTCAACAGAAGCGACGTTTCGACCACTGCTGTGGTCTTTATCAAGCTCAGTATGTTAATCATTTGACCTCTTTAAATAAAGCTACACCACACCCATAAATCTGTGTAGACCAATCATAAATCACATCTATCAATTAATACAAAACACATAACATATACAACAATACATGATAAAATTCCATATAAGGTGTTATATGCGGTTACCCCATCTTATTATCAGATAAATTGTATGCTTTGATGGGCCTAATAGCCTTAATCCAAAGATTATCCAAAATATGCTAGCACATGAACAGTTAACACCAGTATCCAATCAGCACGAACCTTTCTGTTACCATATCAACAGCCAGACAATTAGGTATGAATGTTGATAACCTTAGATGCTATATACTGTGAGGCAATCGGTGGAAGATACAATGCACCATAAAGACATATACACTAACCACATCTATAAATGTTAAAATCTCATGTGTAGATGACAATCCTGACTCCTTATCCAATAAGGACCTTATCATCAGCGGCCCATTACCTCAGTAACTGATCTAGGCATCTATTCCCAGGTGACCGCGTCCGTTTATCACACAGATCCGTATCTACTGCCTCGGACCGGCATGTCACTCAACTCCTGTGCGCCGGCTACATCCACCAGCCGTGAGCAACACGCTGGGGGCCAATGCGCATGCTCAGTGTGTTCCCGTTCAGCAACCAATCACGTCTCCCGATTCATCTCAAGCCATTACTATCCAGTTGGCAAACTGTCTCTAATAGGTCAGCACAGCGTGAGCACCACCTCCTTGTCACCACCAACCTATCACGCTCGACCTTCCCTGTGTTTACATCACCTGACCAGACGCTCCTATCACATCTATTGGTTACCTATTCCATAGTGTATCGTGCCTAAACCAATGGCTAAATCAAGTATATTCACCTACAATACGCGCACTGATAGGTTCAGCTATGTCACACTGTCCAAGGAAACCGCTCATCCTCCATCAGCACAGGGTGTATCTCCTGTCTATGCACTATCATGCTAGCTATTCTCAGTCATCTATAGTATCTACTCTATCCAATAGAAACTATTGTATAGTGCCCATTATATAGTCACTCAATCCATTTAATCCACTACTACTGGTCAGTTATCACATACTACACCTAAGTCTACTGTGTAATAACCCTTCTCACCGATTACCATCACCAAGACCAGGCTACAACCTCTCATGGTTATACTTAACAACAATATGGTTCCTACTAAAGGTCACTGGTGTAAACCTGAACTAATTAGTTTATAACACCCATAATACATGCTTATTAATATCCACAAACAACCATGTTGAATAAAATCCCAAATACCGTACTAGATGTCCATGAAAAGTGTCTATATCCCATCATTATCACTACTCATCGTTATTGGATAACAAAAACAATACATATTCATCTATAACCTGTCATAAGGGGTACCCCCACACATCATTATATGAATCAAGTGCAGCTAAAAAAGAATACAAAAGATAAAAACAAACAGAGTTATCAGCAGCAGGTTCCATTGATTTACCTCAATAAACACTTTTTTTGATTATATTCAATATTCAAACCCTTTGGATGTAATGTGTCCAGCTCAAATATCCACCTTCTCTCTTTATCCTGAAGCAGGGCCAACCTATCACCCCCTCTCCGTGGCATTGGGACATCATCTATCACCCTGAATCGTAACTGGTTGACCGAATGTCCACTATCGTTAAAATGTTGAGGCACCGGCAATTCCACCCTCTTGGTCCTAATAGTACTCTTGTGTTTAGAAATTCTATCCTTAACAGCCATTGTGGTCTCTCCTACATAGAGGAGACCACAAGGGCAGGAAATAAGATATATTACAAAGTCACTATTACAGGTATACCTTTTCTTAATCATATATTTCTTGCCGGATCTGGGGTGAAAAAACGTTTGTCCCTTTACCATGTTGCCACATTGGGCACAACCCAGACATGGGAAATTTCCCAAGCTGGGGGTGCTCAATGTCCTCTGTACATCCCTTCTGGAACTACCCACATCTGTCTTAACGATCCTGTCCTTGAGGTTACGATTCCTCCTATACGAAAATAATGGTTGGTTGGAAAATTGTTCAATCTCACGGCCTCTACTCAGTAGAGGCCAGTGTCTACGTACAATACCACTCAATCTACCACTCAAATGGTTAAAGTTGGTAACGAATGGGATCCTCTTGTCCTCCCTGATCTTTATTTTAGGAGTCAATAATGTTTCTCTCTTTACATTTATGGCTTTTTCCTTATATTGCATCACAATAGCCCTAGGGTACCCCCGTTTTAGAAACCTTTCACACATAGTTTCCAATCTCATATCTACCCTATCCTCATCAGAAACTATCCTTCTCACCCTTAAAAGTTGACTCCAGGGTAAAGATTGGACCATCCTATGTGGGTGTTGACTTGTGTACAGGAGGGTACTATTCCTATCGGTCTTTTTTACAAAAAGATCCGTCTGTAGTCTGTTCCCATTCTTGTACACCAACGTATCTAAGAATTGTATGTTATCACGGGAACATTCCATTGTGAACTTCAACTCAGGGTAAATGTTATTAAGAGAGTCGAAGAAGACATTTAGACCCTCCCTGTCTCCCTTCCATACAAAGAAAATGTCGTCGATGTAACGTCGCCAGCCCCTGACATGTCCCCACATGGGTGAGGTGTACACATGTTCACCCTCCAGGACAGCCATATAGATGTTAGCGTAAGTGGGGGCCACGTTGGACCCCATGGCTGTCCCTCGGCGCTGCAGATAGTGATCATCCCCAAAGAGAAAGTAATTCCTCTCAAGGATGAACCTAAGCAGCGCCAGGGCGAACAGTGCACACCTCGGAGGCATGTCAGAGGCCGCGAGCGTCACATCGACGGCATTCAGTCCCCTCTCATGTTTAATGGAGGTATATAATGATACCACATCGAATGATACCAACCAAGAATCATCATCGACTTCAATGGAGTTCAAAGATCCAATAAAGTCGCTGGTGTCGCGTATGAAGGAAGGTGCTTGTATAGCAAATTCCCTCAGGAGACGATCCAAAAAGATTGCCACCCTACTACATAAAGACCCCCTCCCGGATACAATGGGTCTCCCGGGAGGGTCATTCAAGTTCTTGTGTATTTTCGGGATCGTATACAACATTGGTGTAATTGGGGTGTCAAGGATCAAATATTCCGCCAAATTACGATCAATAATACCATTCAATAGAGCCTCATCAACCATATTTTTCAATTCACTCAAAAATTTCTTTGTTGGATTGGAACTCAATTTCTCATAGACTTCGGTGTCAGACAATTGACGTTCAATCTCCCCAATATATTTGAATGTGTCCATCACCACCACAGCCCCACCTTTGTCCGCGGGCTTGATGGTGATGGACACATTCTGTTCTAATGTTCCAAGGGCCTTCAATTCTGCCCCCGTCATGTTTGGATTTCTGTCAAAAACATCCATACGTCTTAATTTGGATACATCATCCCTAACAAACTTAATGAAAGTATCAACAGCTGGATCGCTCACAGGAGGGTCAAAATCACTCTTCTGGTAGAGATCCAGCTTTCCCAAACATAACACATCTGTAGGATAATCATGTTCACATTTCTCCTTATCTGAAAAATAAACAGTCAATTTAAGCCGTCTGAAGAATCTATATAAGTCATTGTCCAGTTCATACCAGTCAATTCTGCCCGAAGGGCAAAAGGACAATCCCTTAGATAACACTCTGGTTTGTACTTCATCAAGAGATACAGATGATATATTTACCACCAAAGAATCATCGATTACCGTCTCCTCGTCCTGGATCTCGTCTGGGGTGGCATAGCACCTCCTCTTGTGCTTCCTCCCACCCCTGTGCTTCCTCTTCCGCCATCCTGAGGTCTTCCTCTCCCCCCCAAAAAAAGGGGATAGTTTACCGAGCTGGTCCCATCGTCCGTAGAGTCCGATTCTCCGGTAAATCCAAATTCAGATCGTGGAGTGTTAGGCATCGTTGATCCAGTTGGTACCCTTGAGCCTCTTGGTCTCCTTCCTCCTCGTGGAAAATTTGAGTTAGGCTTCTGTCTAGGCATAGGGTAATAAGAGGGTTTATATTGCCATTTATACACCCGACCATTGTTGTAGTCCTCCAAATCCCGGAACCACTTATTTCTTTTGTTATCCTCTAAGTCGGTCCGAAATTTATGCAGATTATCAATCATTTTAGTGTCCATCTCCTTTAATTCTTCCTCCTCCGAGGCCTCCACCAATTGTGCCCTAGTGCCCTCCAGTTTTATCTTCAGCTCCTGTATCTCCTTCTTCAAATATTCGATATTAAGGAGCATAATATCGAAGGCATATTTATTACTAATAGCCTCGAAGCGGGCACAAAACAGAGCATTATTTGGTAAAAGGGTAGGTTGCAAATTAGGTCTCAAACCCCGCGGGATCCTATGGGCTTTATGATATTCAATCAAAGTGCCCACATGCAATTCCAAGGAAACCAATTTCTTATGCTCATTTTCCCATTTCTTCCGCAACATTTTAGTGGTAGGCTGACATAAATAAGAATTATCAACGTTCGTGTCAGCAAGGATCCTAGCTGCTTCCTCCTCCGTATATGAAAAGAGACCAATGGAACTAGGTCCTCCACCGATAGGACCCGGATTATCCATATTGATATATAAACCTCGGTGCAAGTTGACTTGAACTCACAACATATACAAGGGATTGGCTGGTCACAGCACCTGAGGTAATCTGCAGGACCTTCAATTATCAGTCCGCACCTGGACGCACGTCCACACCGGAGAGTTCCATCCGGTAAATACCAATCATAAAAGTCAAAAAAAGACAGCGTCACAGACCTTCGATGGTGAAATTCAAGGCGTCCTTTATTCCATGGTCAACAGAAGCGACGTTTCGACCACTGCTGTGGTCTTTATCAAGCTCAGTATGTTAATCATTTGACCTCTTTAAATAAAGCTACACCACACCCATAAATCTGTGTAGACCAATCATAAATCACATCTATCAATTAATACAAAACACATAACATATACAACAATACATGATAAAATTCCATATAAGGTGTTATATGCGGTTACCCCATCTTATTATCAGATAAATTGTATGCTTTGATGGGCCTAATAGCCTTAATCCAAAGATTATCCAAAATATGCTAGCACATGAACAGTTAACACCAGTATCCAATCAGCACGAACCTTTCTGTTACCATATCAACAGCCAGACAATTAGGTATGAATGTTGATAACCTTAGATGCTATATACTGTGAGGCAATCGGTGAAAGGTTTCTAAAACGGGGGTACCCTAGGGCTATTGTGATGCAATATAAGGAAAAAGCCATAAATGTAAAGAGAGAAACATTATTGACTCCTAAAATAAAGATCAGGGAGGACAAGAGGATCCCATTCGTTACCAACTTTAACCATTTGAGTGGTAGATTGAGTGGTATTGTACGTAGACACTGGCCTCTACTGAGTAGAGGCCGTGAGATTGAACAATTTTCCAACCAACCATTATTTTCGTATAGGAGGAATCGTAACCTCAAGGACAGGATCGTTAAGACAGATGTGGGTAGTTCCAGAAGGGATGTACAGAGGACATTGAGCACCCCCAGCTTGGGAAATTTCCCATGTCTGGGTTGTGCCCAATGTGGCAACATGGTAAAGGGACAAACGTTTTTTCACCCCAGATCCGGCAAGAAATATATGATTAAGAAAAGGTATACCTGTAATAGTGACTTTGTAATATATCTTATTTCCTGCCCTTGTGGTCTCCTCTATGTAGGAGAGACCACAATGGCTGTTAAGGATAGAATTTCTAAACACAAGAGTACTATTAGGACCAAGAGGGTGGAATTGCCGGTGCCTCAACATTTTAACGATAGTGGACATTCGGTCAACCAGTTACGATTCAGGGTGATAGATGATGTCCCAATGCCACGGAGAGGGGGTGATAGGTTGGCCCTGCTTCAGGATAAAGAGAGAAGGTGGATATTTGAGCTGGACACATTACATCCAAAGGGTTTGAATATTGAATATAATCAAAAAAAGTGTTTATTGAGGTAAATCAATGGAACCTGCTGCTGATAACTCTGTTTGTTTTTATCTTTTGTATTCTTTTTTAGCTGCACTTGATTCATATAATGATGTGTGGGGGTACCCCTTATGACAGGTTATAGATGAATATGTATTGTTTTTGTTATCCAATAACGATGAGTAGTGATAATGATGGGATATAGACACTTTTCATGGACATCTAGTACGGTATTTGGGATTTTATTCAACATGGTTGTTTGTGGATATTAATAAGCATGTATTATGGGTGTTATAAACTAATTAGTTCAGGTTTACACCAGTGACCTTTAGTAGGAACCATATTGTTGTTAAGTATAACCATGAGAGGTTGTAGCCTGGTCTTGGTGATGGTAATCGGTGAGAAGGGTTATTACACAGTAGACTTAGGTGTAGTATGTGATAACTGACCAGTAGTAGTGGATTAAATGGATTGAGTGACTATATAATGGGCACTATACAATAGTTTCTATTGGATAGAGTAGATACTATAGATGACTGAGAATAGCTAGCATGATAGTGCATAGACAGGAGATACACCCTGTGCTGATGGAGGATGAGCGGTTTCCTTGGACAGTGTGACATAGCTGAACCTATCAGTGCGCGTATTGTAGGTGAATATACTTGATTTAGCCATTGGTTTAGGCACGATACACTATGGAATAGGTAACCAATAGATGTGATAGGAGCGTCTGGTCAGGTGATGTAAACACAGGGAAGGTCGAGCGTGATAGGTTGGTGGTGACAAGGAGGTGGTGCTCACGCTGTGCTGACCTATTAGAGACAGTTTGCCAACTGGATAGTAATGGCTTGAGATGAATCGGGAGACGTGATTGGTTGCTGAACGGGAACACACTGAGCATGCGCATTGGCCCCCAGCGTGTTGCTCACGGCTGGGGATGTAGCCGGCGCACAGGAGTTGAGTGACATGCCGGTCCGAGGCAGTAGATACGGATCTGTGTGATAAACGGACGCGGTCACCTGGGAATAGATGCCTAGATCAGTTACTGAGGTAATGGGCCGCTGATGATAAGGTCCTTATTGGATAAGGAGTCAGGATTGTCATCTACACATGAGATTTTAACATTTATAGATGTGGTTAGTGTATATGTCTTTATGGTGCATTGTATCTTCCACCGATTGCCTCACAGTATATAGCATCTAAGGTTATCAACATTCATACCTAATTGTCTGGCTGTTGATATGGTAACAGAAAGGTTCGTGCTGATTGGATACTGGTGTTAACTGTTCATGTGCTAGCATATTTTGGATAATCTTTGGATTAAGGCTATTAGGCCCATCAAAGCATACAATTTATCTGATAATAAGATGGGGTAACCGCATATAACACCTTATATGGAATTTTATCATGTATTGTTGTATATGTTATGTGTTTTGTATTAATTGATAGATGTGATTTATGATTGGTCTACACAGATTTATGGGTGTGGTGTAGCTTTATTTAAAGAGGTCAAATGATTAACATACTGAGCTTGATAAAGACCACAGCAGTGGTCGAAACGTCGCTTCTGTTGACCATGGAATAAAGGACGCCTTGAATTTCACCATCGAAGGTCTGTGACGCTGTCTTTTTTTGACTTTTATGATTGGTATTTACCGGATGGAACTCTCCGGTGTGGACGTGCGTCCAGGTGCGGACTGATAATTGAAGGTCCTGCAGATTACCTCAGGTGCTGTGACCAGCCAATCCCTCGTTCACGTGACTGTGACATCATGCGAGGTCCTGTACACAGCATCTGAAGATATAGCTGGATCGCCGGTGGAGCCTGGACAGGTGAGAATATAAGATAGTGTAGTGACAGAGTGTGTGTGTGTATATATGTGATGTTGTTTAGGATGGCGGTGTGTGTGCGGGGGTGATGATTGAGGAGTGGATGCAGTGCTGCGAAAGTGTAGCGAGAGTGTGTGTTTGTGTGTGTGTCCGGGTGTGTGAGTGTGTATGTGTGAGGTTGTTCGGATGGTGTGTGTGTGTTTTGGGGCACTGTAGGGGCGGCCGTAAGCGTAGCGGGCTGTATGAGTCCCGCTCCCGCTTACGGCCGCCATCTTGGCTCACCCTGAACGGGTGTAGGGCTCCAGTGACGTCACGTAGCTCCGGACAAAGTGACAGAAGTGCCATTGGCTTCTATATATAGCTCCGGACAAAGTGACGGAAGTGCCATTGGCTTTTATATATTAGATAATTGCTGCTACCTGTTTATGTGATGTGAAGTGTCCCTGTACAGTGATGCTTTCTTATGTAAAGCGTACTTGTACTGTGATGATAATTTGTCTAGTGATGAGTACAATGTAATGTATAGCAATAGAATGTAGGATAGGAGATATGATAGGAATGTTGTGCAGATGTAGCAGAGTTAGTTGTGCTATTAGAACTGTCAAGTAGGATACTTATTCTTTGCACCATATACGCATCTTTTGGCAGAGATACACCAGATACGAGCATTTTTGAAAAGTATTTGGTGCATTTTTTTTAATGATGTCAATGGTTGGAAGGGCTGCAAAACACAAGACAATACAGATCAGTAATTGACATGCGGCAGATGTTTCTGCATCCAAAATCTGCACCAAATACAAAGGGAAAAATACCAATACCCAGCGTTTGCACAGCACTTCAGAGTTCTCATAGACTTTGCTGGCTCCAGGATATATATGCATGTTTTGATTCAGATTTCTTAAAATATGCATAAAAAGAACGCATCAAAGACGCAGTGTGGGCACAGAGCCTACAGTGAGAGGCCAGCTTAGTGTCAGTGAGGGCTCTGCAAGCTAAGAGACAGAGCTAAGCAGGAGCTGAAGAGTCCAGGCATGCTGTGTGTGGGGGCTGAGTGAGGAGAAGCAGCAAGAATCCAGTAAGCATCATGGGGGTGACAGAAACTCGGGTGCTGAAAAGCTGGAGAAGGCCTGTGAGACAGAGAGAAGGGGGAAGTGAGTCCACCAAAGTGGTCAGGCTTAAGGGACCTGGAGGAAGACAGGGTGCTGCCCAGCTGACGCACAACACTCTAGGCTGGGGTGTAACAACCACTGTCGCAGGGGTTGTGACTGGGGGTACAGGGGCCCGCAGACTCCAGCGCCTGTATCAGGTGGATGAACGTCTGAGGCTGCACGTCCAGCTGAAATGCATAGTGACCCATCAGGTCCCCGCATTGCGATACATGCTGCCGGACAAACAGTGACGGCAGCTGAAGTTGGCAGTTCAGAGCATGACTGTGGTGTCATCTGCCTTGGAGCAGACTCTGCTCTCAGCTGTCGCCACTGTGCACTGGATACAGAGGACAGCGAGCGATCTGGGAGCGGAGGAAAGAGGAGTGGAATATTTTTGTGATTAATTTTGTGTTAGGGACAGAACGGGGATGTATATACCAGGATGGGGACCATTTAACAGGATAGAGATCATTTATACCAGGATGGGGGCCATATATAAAGTACAAGGACTGAAATATATGTATAAGGATGGGAGACATATATACAAGGATGAGGGACATACCTACAAGGATGGGGGACTCCCACCCGCCACTTCCTGTAGAGAGGCAAAAACCCACCCCCACTTCCTGTGGAGAAGCAATTACCCTCCTCACATACCCTACAAGCTGCTATTCTTGGTTTGAAAAGTCATTTCATTCATTTTGTACTGACAAACTTTAACCCTTTACTGACATATTAAATATATTTACGTCATATTCCGGCTTCCTGACTTCCAAGCCTGTATATTTACTGGTGATGCCTGTGGTATTCAGCCATCATCTGCCCTGACACGCGCACTAGGGCTGTGGGGTACTCTGAACCGGGCCGTACAGTTCTACGGGGATGTCACAGTGGTGTGACTCAGCTCCATGGCCTTGGCCGTATTGTTTAAAATGGGGGTATATTTATGGGGAATTGATTTGTGACGCCACCCATGGTGTTCGGCAATGGATGGCCGACGCTGCGATTAGGATCCACTGGGGCAGTTGGTGACGCAGAAAAGATGGTTCAGCTCTCCACGGGTGGAGCGGGACCCCAGGGCAGTTGAAAATTCTATTTTATGATGGTGATGATAGTAACTGGGCAGGCCGGAGGGCACGGGAAATAAACTGAGGACACAGCGGGGTGGAGTCTTCGCACTTTGCTCACAGTTCTCAGGTTACAACAGCCAGCCGGGTGCTGTGTCCTCCAGATCGGTGATCCAGCCAACTCTCGGGTATATTGGGTGCACTTTACCAGGACCCCTTTTCGTATACCTTCCCGGGTCGTCTCACTGCATTGGCTCTCGCCCTCCTGCCTTCCGCTTCACACAGTGTACCAAGCCAGCGGCCTCAGGCCCTGTCAGGCGTCATCTTCACTGTCCCCTTGGCCCTATGGCCACCTTTTTAGCGAATGTGTGTGGCTGCGACAAATACAGGTACCACAGCCTCCGGTTAGCTAGTTGTGGCCTAAAGTCTCTCTGCAAGTCTGGGTCCGTTTCCCTCTGCAACCCCGTTCCCTCCACCTGACTCCGTTCGGCGTGGATGCGGGTGCCACAGGTTGATTTCCCACTTCCTTTGCACCTGGGACCCCTTCTTGGTCTCCTGCCTTGGGATGAGCTTCTTCGTGGCTCCAGTCCCCAGGACCTCTCCATGGTTCTCTTCTCCTCACATCTCTCCAACATCTTTTTCACATTCTCTCTGCTACCGGGTGTCCTCCCTTATCTACTTCCTGTGTACCTAAACATTGGAACTCCCCCACAAGTGACCCCATTTTGGAAACTAGACCTCCTTCCCCCCCAGGGAACTTATGTAGATGCATAGTGAGCATTTTGAGCCCCCAGGTGCTTCACAAATTGATCCGTAACAAAATGTTCTTTTACCAATTTCTCCTGAGTACACCGATACCTCACATGTGGTCATAAACCACTGTTTGGGCGCACGGCAGGGCTTGGAAAGAAAGGAGCGCCATTTGACTTTTTGAATAGAAAATTACCGTAGCTCTAAATGTCAAATGGCGCTCCTTCCCTTCCGAGCCCTGCTGTGCGCCCAAACAGTGGTTTATGACCACATATAAGGTATCGATGTACTGAGGAGAAATTGCCCAACAATTTTTAGGTTCCATTTTATCCTGTTGCCCATGTGAAAATGAAAGAATTGAGGCTAAAAGAACATTTTTGTTGGAACAATTAAAATGTCCATTTTTTCCTTCCACTTTGCTTTAGTTCCTGTGAAGCACCTGAAGGGTTAATAATCTTCTTGAATGTAGTTTTGAGTAGCTTGAGGGTGCAGTTTTTGGAATGGTGTCACTTATGGGTGTTTTCTGTCACATCAGTCCCTCAATGGTACATCAAATGTGATGTGATCACTAAAAAAATGGTTTTGTAAATTTTGCTGGAAAAATGAGAAATTGCTGATGAACTTTGAACCCTTATAACGTCCTAGCAAAAATTTTTTTTTTTTTTCAAAAATTGTGCTGATGTAAAGTAGACATGTGGGAAATGTTATTTATTAACTATTTTGTGTCACATAACTCTCTAGTTTAACAGAATAAAAATTCCAAATTTTAAAATTGCGAAATTTTCAAAATGTTCACCAAATTTTCTATTTTTTTCACAAATAAACCTAAATTTACCACTAACCAATATGTCACGCAAAAACAGTGTCAGAATCGCTAGGATCTGTTGAAGCATTCCAGAGTTATTACCTCATAAAGGGACACTGGTCAGAATTGCAAAAAATGGCAAGGTCTTTAGGATCAAAATAGGCTTGACCAAGGATTTGTGCCAGAACAGAACCCCAAACTGCAGACGCTGCGATTCGCAGTGACTGCGCCTCATCAGTGCATTGTGTGGGAATTCTGACCTGGCTGTGTTAGAAGGCTAAGACGAGGTCTGGGAACTAGCTATTTTCCTTATGGAGAGGAATCTGCCTGACGGCATAAAGAGGCAGATAAGCTGATAAGGAGACTTATAGCCGCAATGCTTCTCTGGGAAATTAGCAAATTGTCACTTCAGTGAGGAAGTGGATGAACTCTAGCGCCACCTTTAGTACCTATTTTATGATGGTGATGATAGTTACTGGGCAGGCCGGAGAATGCAGGAAATAAACTGAGGACACAGCAGGGTGTAGTCTTTACTCACAGTTTCTCAGGTTACAACAGTCAGCCGGATGCTGTGTCCTCTGGGTCAGTGATCCAGCCAACTCTCGGGTAGATTGGGTGCACTTTACCAGGACCCCCTTCTCATATACCTTCCCGGGTCGTCTCGCTGTGCTGTCTCTCGCCCTACTGGCCTGCACTTTTTAGCGAATGTGTGTGGCTTTGGCTGCGGCACATACAGATACCGCAGCCTCTGGTTAGCTGGTTGAGGCCTAAAGTCTCTCCGCTAGTCTGGGTCCAGTTCCCTCTGCAACCCCGGTCCCTCCACCTGACTCCATTCGGCATGAATGCAGGCGCTACAGGTGGGTTACCTTTTTCTGTGCCCCTGCGACCCCTTCTCGGTCTCCTGCCCTAGGATGGGCCTCTCTGTGGCTCCAGTCCTCCAGAACCTCTCCACGGTTCTCCTCTCCCCACATCTCTCCTATGTCCTTTTCGCATTCTTTCTACTACCGGGTGTTCGTTCTTATCTACTTCCTCCACCCGCTCCCTCTACCTAATTCCCCCTCCAGCCTGAGATGAGACCCTCCCTAAATAGGGTCCGCCCAGATTCCCTGGCCTGGAGTGGTGTGGTGTTGGATGCGGGTGTGTGGGCACTGGGTAGTGCCCCCTCCTTACCCGAGAGAGGGGTACTACACCTCTGGCTGAGGTGTAGGACCTCTGTGGGGACTGGACCCTTAGGGGCGCCACACCTCTATCAGCCGCAGGTGGATATCTAACTATGGCATTTTCATCTCACCAGCAGGGGTGTGCATCATTCTCTGTGCCGATTGGCGCATCCGTGACATGTTTGTGGGGGGGCCAATGGGTTGCCATGACAGCTGTGGGTCTGCTGAAGACCCCCGTACCTGTCACAACAGTTCTCCTGTGGACTTGTCATATAGTTGATGACTAGCACTCAACTTTGTGACGTTTGACAGTGCTGGTTGAATTGATCCAGGGATCCTTGATATATAAAGCTATAGAATCAACGCACTCGTACAGTCTGTTTCAGTTGCTCTCAAAAGTGATTTTTATTTCACCAAAAATAGCGTGGAGAAATGTGACAAGCAGAACAACATTTCGGCTAATATTAGGCCTTGATCACAACGTCACTGGAAACAAATATAACATATAACATATTACAATATATACAAAGAAGAATTATGTACAGTATTTACAGTGGATCCAAGTCTAAAGGTGTTTGGATACTGTCTATGAAGACATAGCTGGTGGCCATCAACTTAGTTAAATATACAAGTTACAATTAAAACCAAATCAGGGTTTTACTAAAATGGATCTTATGGTGAACAAAGGAATTGAAAGGGTTGACCTGTACCTGCTGTTGATATAGCGATAGGGTTATGACTTTTGATGGGCTGGTGTAGAGAGGTATAGCAAGATGTAACCTTAGGAAAGAATAGTAGTCGTTTGTGATTATCATGATGGATTACCAGTGCTTTTGTTTATGGGACAGTGTTATACCTGGAGTCTGGAAGTGAGTAAGATTGGTTTCACACTTGCGGACCCTTCTGCAGTGTCCTGCGGAAGGGATCCGCAAGTCCCTATGTATAACATGGGGACGCAAGTGCCTGCGCTCGAGTGCAGATGGCCGTGCACACCCATTGCCGGCAATATGTGATTTGTGCACATGCGGATGCTTGTGCACAAATCACACAGTCTCGTCCACACCAGGAACGCGACATGTCGCGTTCAGGGTGCGGACGAGAGTGTGTGATTTGTGTGCAGGCATCTGCCTGCGTACAAATCACAATTGCAAGTGGAGCACTGACTGCGCATGAATGTGTGCGCACAGTCGCACGCCAATCGGCATCAGAGCGCAGGCACCTGCGTCCCCCATGTTAAACATAGGGACTTGCGGTTCCTGCGCTCAGCTTGCAGATCCCCTCCGCAGGAAGCTGCGGAGGGGTCCGCAAGTGTGAAACCAGCCTAAGGTCCTCTGCAGACCTGGACTAAGGATATGTTGTAGAAAGTCCCCAGATGTGGGAAGTAATGATGTGTTGTGGTCCAGAGTATGCTAAGGGCTCCTCCTGTGTTGGGGTACCAGTGTCTTTATTCCAGTTTTTCTTCTGTAGATATACAGGTTACAATCAGATGGAGGTCAAATAATAGCAATCCATTGTTTAGTATTAAAGAATTTAGTGTATATCACCTTTAGGTTAGTCTCTCTATAGCTAGAGTGTTGCCCTCTATCGTCTGGTGGAAGGTGTATTCCTCTACTTATAGTTCTGGACTGGCTGATATAAGGAAAAGACACCATCAATTGTTCAGTAAGATACTTATCTTATATGTAGGTGTGGGGCTGAAGGTTGGTAAACCGCTCACTTGGGTTTGTCTGTATGGCCAGCACGTCCGTGACCTGGCTGAAGGAGGTAGCATCTGACGGCCGCCGCCATTCTTTATGCGGCTGGCCGATCATGTGACCGGAAGTGACGTCCGAACCTGCGCAGTAGTGTTGTTTGACGCTGGTGCGTCACTACCAGAAGTGATGTGTCAGAGTATGTTTAGTTGGGTTGCCGCGGTAACCTCAGTGGGTTACCGCTAGCCTGTCACGTCCTTTGTTATGGGGAGGAGCGATCCAGCCTTACAGTGTTAGGATTAACTATGTGGTGTCCTGCTGAGCTTGTTTAGCTGCTTTCACACAGCGTTTTTGTGCTGTCCGAGGGGATCCGACTTTTTGCAGGACCCCTCAGACAGCAACGGATCCAAACTGATGCCTGCAATTGGATGCCAAATATATGAGCCGATATTTTGCAGGATCAGTTTTGATCCTCTCCCTCTCTCCTCCTCTCCCCGCTCCTCCTCCATGAGATTTACTAGAGCAGTTACACACTGAGGGCATCGTTACACGTCGCAACATTGCATTTGCAATTTGCTGGTTGCAGTGAAATCATGGACACATTGTTCTATTTGTACACGGCAACAAAATAGAACAATGTGTCCATGATTTCACTGCAACCAGCAAGTTGCAAGTGAAATTGCACGCAATGTTGCGACGTGTAACGGTACCGTAACATATTATATTATTGTAAGCATGGATTGTTCTACAACTGACACTTACAAATGCCAGTAAAACCAATCCCCACTTAGCACTTCAGTCAGCTCTGCAAATAATCTCCAGCCCTACGGTAGTGACGCATCAGCACCAAACAACGCTACTGCGCAGGTTCGGACGTCACTTCCGGTCACATGATCGGCCAGCCACATAAAGAATGCGGCAGATGCTACCTCCTTCAGCCAGGGCACGGACGTGCTGGCCATACAGACAACCCCAAGTGAGCGGTTTACTAGCCTTCAGCCCCACACCTACATATAAGGCGGCCGTCACACGGTGCAATATCTTGAACGATATCGTTTAAGCGATCTGCTTTTTGATCGCTTAAGCCAGGGGTCTCAAACTCGGCTGGGTTGGTGGGCCGCACATAGAAAAATATTGATATCGGGGGGCCGCATTGCTTGTAGGACTAAGGGTGCTTTCACATCAGCGGTAAATGCTGATCGCGGCAGTTGCGGTGAAATAAACGCAACTACCGCGATTACAGCATAAC
Organism: Allobates femoralis; assembly: GCA_033576535.1. NCBI lineage: Eukaryota > Metazoa > Chordata > Amphibia > Anura > Aromobatidae > Allobates > Allobates femoralis. The sequence goes on from JARQOC010000003.1 coordinate 779,905,850, forward strand.
GGCCGCGATCGTGGCACACTTGCGGCAAGCCCCATACAATGTCTATGGGGCTTGCGGTAAGTGTGCAGCAAGTGTGGTTTCAGCACTTGCGGCTGCAAAAAAATATGCTGCATACCGCGGTATTTTCGCGCCCGCACCTGCCGTTAGTGCCAAAACCGCACCTGCCGCACACTTACCGCAAGCCCCATAGACATTGTATGGGGCTTGCCGCAAGTGTGCCACGATCGCGGCCGTTATGCGGTAATCGCGGCAGTTGCGTTTTTTTTCACCGCAACTGCCGCGAACAGCGCAAAACGTGATGTGAAAGCAGCCTAAAAGGCATTTTTAGTAATACCAGATTTTTTTGCTCAATGTAGTAATGTCAAAATCCTGACCCCTTTCTTGTAGTAATGTCCCCATCTTGGTCCCTTTCTTGTTGTAATGTCCCCATACTGGTCCCCATCCTGGTCCCCCTCTTGTACTAATATCCCCAACCTGGTCCCCTTTTGCAGTAATGTTCCCCATGCTGGTCCCCTTTTCTAATAATGTCCTGCATGCTGGTCCCCTTTTGTAGTAATGTCCCCCATCCTGGCCCCCATAGTGTAGTAATGTCCCCCATGCTGATCCCCTTTTGCAGTGATGTCCCCCATGCTGGTCCCCTTTTGTAGTGATGTCCCCCATGCTGATCCCCTTTTATAGCGATGTCCCCATAGTGTAGTAATGTCCTCCATGCTGGTCCCCTTTTGTAATAATGTCCTCCATGCTGGTCCCCTTTTGTAGTAATGTCCCCCATCCTGGCCCCCATAGTGTAGTAATGTCCCCCATGCTGATCCCCTTTTGTAGCGATGTCCCCATCCTGGCCCCCACAGTGTAGAAATGTCCACATTCTGGCGCCTTTTGTAGTGATGTCACCATCCTCACCCCCATAGTGCAGTAATGTCCCCTATGCTGGACCCCTTTTTTACTGATGTCCCCAACCTGGTCTGAATTCTTATCACACACTAACTCACACACACACTAACACACTCACTCACTGTCACTCATGTGGAACAAAAGGGGGGGGGACCACAACCGATGAGCGGTACCTGGTGGTCTAGTGGGGGCGACAATAACAGATGTGGGGGGTTCGCATCTCACCTTTGCAGGTTGTGCAACCCTGCACACCCTCGGCGTATCACAGTGGATGGCTCCGGACTCCAGCATTCGGGGTTTCCTCCACGAGCAGCTCCTTCTTCCAGTCAGGTGACTCGAGCAAGCCGATCACCTGCCCCTGTGCCGTTCTCAGCTACGTCACCGCAGGTCCTTTGGATTCTGTTAGCGGTGACTCTGGTTCACAGCTGCTCCTGCTGCAACCTTAGGATGGGGATATGATATTTGTACAGAAGTGTGAGATTATAACAGAAGCGCTAGAGCACAGGAGGCACACGTTTAATTACCTTTGATATACCACAATGCATTTCCATGGCGGTCCGCCGTCTTCATCACGTAAATCCACCTGATGAAGACGGCGGACTGCCGTGGAAAC
>JARQOC010000003.1:779907453-779937608 GCA_033576535.1 Allobates femoralis
GTGTGTGTCCCTGTGGGGTGAGTGCATGTGTCCCTATAGGGTGGCTATGTGTGTGTATCCCTGTGGGGGGGGGTCTGTGTGTGTGTGTGTGTCTGTGTCATGTGTGTCTCATTGTGGGTGTGTGTGTCCCTGTGGGGTGAGTGCATGTGTCGCTATAGAGTGTGTGTGTGTGTCCCCTTGGGGGTGTGTATGTGTCTCTGTGTTGTGTGTGTCTCTTTGTGGTGTGTGTGTTTGTTTGGGTGCGTGGTGAGTATCCAATGTTGGGGCTGCTCCTTAGCGACTATACACTTGCTGTTACTCTTTGTGTGCGTGTGGTGTGTATACATGTCCCCGTGCGTGGTGAATATCTCATGTTGGGGCCCCACCTTAGTGACTATATGCTGGTATATGCTGTTAGTCTTTGGCGCTGTCATTAAGCCCCTCTCATTCACAACTGTCAACTGGTAACTGTCACTTTTTCCCCATTATGTAGATAGGGGCAAAATTGTTTGGTGAATTGGAATGCGCGGGGTTAAAATTTCGCCTCACAACATAGCCTATGATGCTCCTGGGGTCCAGATGTGGGACTGTGCAAAATTTTGTCTCTATAGCTGACAGCTGTCGATTTTGCTCCAACTCTTTTCCATTCACTTTTTCCCCATTATGTAGATAGGGGCAAATTTTTTTGGTGAACTGGAACACGCAGGATTAAAATTTCGGCTCACAACATAGACTATGACGCTCCCGGGGTCAAGACGTGTGACTGTGCAAATTTTTGTAGCTGTAGCTGGCAGCTGTCGATTTTCCTCTCACACGTTTCCTTTCCCTTTTTCCCCATTATGTAGATAGGGGCAAAATTGTTTGGTGAACTGGAACGCGCGGGGTTAAAATTTCGCCTCACAACATAACCTATGACGCTCTCAGGGTGCAGACGTGTGACTGTGCAAAATTTTGTCTCTATAGCTGACAGCTGTTGATTTTCCTCCAATATTTTTCCATTCACTTTTTCCCCATTATGTAGATAGGGACAAAATTGTTTGGTGAACTGGAATGCGCAGGGTTAAAATTTTGCCTCACAACATAGCCTATGACGCTCCCGGGGTCGAGACGTGTGACTGTGCCAAATTTTGTGGCTGTAGTTGCGACGGTGTAGATGCCAATCCCGGATATACACACATACACACACACATACACACATACACACATTCAGCTTTATATATTAGATGAAGGGTTATGAGGCTGCATTATGCTATATGGATGGCTATATTACATGGAGGGATATGAGGCTGTATTGTGCTATATGAAGTGCTATGAGGCTGCATTATACTATATGGAGGGCTATGGAGGCTGCATTGAATTCAGCTATATGGAGGGCTATGAGGTTGTATTATGCTATATGAAGGGTTATAAAGGCTGCATTAAATCATATGAATGGCTATGAGGCTGCATTATACTATATGAAGGGCTTTGAGGCTGAATTATACTATATGGAGGGCAGTGAGGCTGTATTATATTATATGGAGGTATATGAGGCTGCATTATTCCATGTGGAAGGACATGAGGCTGCATTATACTATAATGGAGGACCAAATATACTAGGAGGGAGGACATATATATCAGGATAAGGGCAAATTCCAGGAGGAGGACCATATATTGCAGGATGAGGGATATTACTACATAATGAAGGGCAGAGAGGTCAATTTGTGAGTCTTTATATGGGCATGGGGCCCATACATTTGACCAATGTGGGTTTGCGCAGGGAGGCAGGGGGGACCCAGGTCCAAATTTCGCACCGGGGCTCTTCAGACTCTAGTTACACCACTGATGAGGAGGCATGGTGGAGTCAGAGGCGCATTATTTAGGCGTGCACTTATTTCAACTTTTATTATACGCCAGATTTTTTATATAAACACTTTTAGCATTATGATGAAAAGTAAAAGGTTATGGTGTATTCAACAAACAGTAAATAGTAATGCAAAATAACACAGAAATGATGCAGGCTCTTTTTTTTCTGTTTAAGAGCAGGATGCAAGCAGGTAAGGTTATTGCAGTAACATAGACATCCTGTTAAATCTAGTTTTAAAGATACCTTTTCTGTAATCTTGTAAAAAAAAAAACAACAACAATACCTTTCAACCCAATGCAAAACCAGCTCATTTCATGCAGATTTGCATGATTTCTGGGAATCGATCCAAAACTTGTGGGATAGTGCCACATCTTTTGTTAGTGAATTTGCCTTAGTTTACATTGTGCTTCTTTAACTTTCCCTTTTGCATACACTGAACATAAAGATAACAAGTAAAGGTAAAAGTCACTTGAGAAAATCCTGCATTTGTCCCCGGTGTCCCATTGCTTTCCACAGGTGGAATACCAGCAAGGATGAGCTCATTTCTGGATATCAGTATCCATAGCTGCCAGTCATCTAGAGACATATTGCACTGACTTTCCAGCGATATTTTTTAGACTGCATTTAACTCATAAAATCCATAAATATTCCAGATGTATTCTGCATTCTCTGCAATCCACTGAATACTATAATTCTGTTCTGATTTCCCAATATTTGCTCCAATATTTGTTGCATACTGTGATGGTCAAGCGAATAGAATGTTCATGATGGAAACATTAAACCTATGAAGCTTTTTTTTTTGTCATAAATTTGTGTTTGACTTCTCTGTAATTAATAATGTCTGTGGTCTCCCAATAGTTGTCAATGATTCCATTAACTTTATTGGTGCTCTTCTAATTTTCCAAGCTTTTAGAAATGTAGTATTATTTTGCAGGGTAGCAATGACAGCTAATAACCTCAAGCAAAAATTCTATATCACGTAAATTAACAAAATACACCAGTTATTAGATAAAAATAAATTAATTAAAACTTTAATACTGATGGCTAGTGATGAGCGAGTAGCGAAATATTCGCACTCGCCATGCTCGTAACGAGTAGTTTTTAATACGCACATATTTGTCTGAATAGCAAGTCCAATGTTAGTCAATTAGTGATTGACTCCACCCAGGGCCGGCATCAGCACCTAGCATACCCGGCAAGTGCCGGGGCCCTCGACATCTGGGAGGGCCCACTTGCCATCAAGGACAGTCAGCCCTGATAGCGAGGGGCCTAGCCGGGACTGGCAGCCCTGAAAGGGAGGGACTCATCACAAGACACTCAGCCAGCAGTGTTCCCAGTCCACATGGCTAATTTGCCTTAATTTGCTAATTTGAATCTGTCCGGCGATATGTCGTACTGGCACCATCACCGTGAAATTGCCTCCCAGTTGTGGCGTGTAATTTGGGAATCTGGCGACGATAAAAAATCTGTCGCCTGGTTCCGATTACAGAGCACTGCTCCAAAATCAGAGGCAATCATGAAGGCGACATTCCCGGCTTTTGGCGTGTGAACAGGAGGTAGTGATGGAATCTGTGTCGCCTATTGATTTCCCGGAGGCGTGCCACAGCGTGATGGAGTCCGTGCCCCGTCAGCGATGATTGGTGGTGGCTACTGTGTTTCCATTGGCTGTCACTTCACAGGGCACCATATTTGAAGAGCTGTCCAATCACCACCACTCAATGGCAATGGCGTCATGTATTAGCCAGCCTTCCAGCACAGGCTGACCAATCATAACGCTATTGCGTTGTCTAATCAGCGTGCTTGGGGTGCGGTATACACCAGTCTGCCATGCCTATGTTCTCGCCGCACTGAACATGTACGCCCACATTCCTTTGGGGATTGCGGCGAGGGAGTCGACCGGATGTTCCCCGCTGTTGGTGTGGCGATTTCCGGGGCGACACATCGCTTTAGGTTGAGGGCGAAATTGCGGCGTGTAAAAGCGCCATCGGCAATCTGAGGCGACCATGAAAAACGTGCATGCGCACGTTAGATCGCCTACGATCACCAACAAAAGTTGCGGCGTGTAAAGGTACCCTTATGGCCGCTTTACACGTCCCGATATCGTTGTCCAACAACGATAAAAAGTCACGTGGTTCGTGCATTGGCGCCGATATCATTCGTGAATTGTGTAGTGTAAATGTGCAATTTGATGCAAGAACGATGCCAAAACGATATGGGGGGGGGAATTGTGCAGGCTCTCCAACTGCCCGATATTAGATGGACGACATGGCAGGATTGTTCTGTGTGACAGCCCAACACCGACTTGGAGAACGACTTCCCCTATTCTCTCCCATGTTAAATGGTCGTTCCTGGGTCGCTCGTACAAGGGGGCGTATACATCGCAGTTGTGTTGCCTGCCAATATCTCCCTGTGTGACAGCTCCTATGCAATCTTGGATTACTGCCAAAAATGTGCGCGCTCCCGTGCCGTTGTATCCAATATCGGGACGATATCGGGAAGTGTAAAGCGGCCATTAGTGTTTTTGTGAGGAACATTTTAAACAGAATCCACCTGAAAAGGACATTGAGTGCACATATATTTATGCTTCATTACCCATGTGAAAGGAACCTACCAGTTTATTTTTCATTGTCACGTTTCGCAGATTATAACTTTTTTATTTTTTGCGGCTTATTTTTTGCTGGAGAAGTTGTATATGTCAGTCACAGCATTTTGGGAGACATAATACCTTATACCGTACTTTTATTAGTACTTTATGTGAAGAAATAGAATAAAAAACAATTTCGTTTTTTCTATATTCTCATTCTATATTCTCATTTTTACTCTTTTCACTTGCTGCACAAATAAAAATTTACCAGTAACTTTATTCTGTTGATCAACATGATTATGATAATACCAAATATATGTATTTTGTAATGTAACTATATTCTGAGAGTCTTACATTTTACATTTCTGACACCAAAGTCAGAGTTTATATTATACTAGCTGTAGTACCCAGCTACGCCCGGGTTAATAAATAACTGATGTTATCTATAACAAAATAGAATTTGAATATGTCATATTAATGACCTGTAAGAAAATAGAAGCTGAGCTGTGATTGGTTGCTATAGGCAGCCTAATAAATCTCCAGCCAACAGTAAACCCTCCCCCTGGCCAGGCAGTATATGTTACCTCACACATACACATAATAGACAGCTCATGTGACTGACATCTGCCTTAATTCCCTATATGGCACATGTGTTGCACATTGGCTGTTTTTAATCAGATGTTTATGTTTGGAAATTAAAGATAGCACACGTATGAGGCGAGTTGTGTGAGGCGATTTGTGCACGTCTGTGTCTGTCTGTGTGGTGTGTGTCCCTGGGGTGTGTATGTGTGTGTCCCTGTGGGGTGAGTGCATGTGTCCCTATAGGGTGTGTATATCCCCGTGGGGGGGGGTCTGTGTGGTGTGTGTTTCTGTTGTGTGTGTCTCTTTGTGGTGTGTGTGTGTCCCTGTGGGGTGACTGCATGTGTCCCTATAGGGTGTGTATGTGTGTGTGTCCCTGTGGGGGGGTCTGTGCGGTGTGTATATCTGTGTTGTGTGTGTCTCTTTGTGGTGTGTGTGTGTCCCTGTGGGGTGAGTGCATGTGTCCCTATAGGGTGTGTATGTGTGTGTGTGTCTGTGGGGGTGTCTGTGGGGGGTGTGTGTGTCTCTGTCTTGTGTGTGTCTCTTTGTGGTGTGTGTGTGTCCCTGTGGGGTGAGTGCATGTGTCCTTATAGGGTGTGTATGTGTGTGTGTCCCTGGGGGAGGGGTCTGTGTGGTGTGTGTGTGTCTGTGTTGTGTGTGTGTGTCCCTGTGGGGTGAGTGCATATGTCGCTATAGGGTGTGTGTGTGTTCCTGTGGGTGTGTGTGTGTCTCTGTGTTGTGTGTGTCTCTTTGTGGTGTGTGTGTGTTTGTTCGGGTGCGTGGTGAGTATCCAATATTGGGGCTGCACCTTAGCGACTATACACTTCCTGTTACTCTTTGTGTGCATGTGGTGTGCATACATGTCCCCGTGCGTGGTGAATATCTTATGTTGGGGCCCCACCTTAGTGACTATATGCTGGTATGTGCTGTTAGTCTTTGGCTCTGTCATTAAGCCCCTCTCATTCACAACTGTCAACTGGTAACTGTCACTTTTTCCCCATAGGGGCAAAATTGGTTGGTGAATTGGAATGCGCGGGGTTAAAATTTCTCCTCACAACATAGCCTATGACGCTCCGGGGCCCAGACGTGTGACTGTGCAAAATTTTGTGGCTATAGCTGACAGCTGTCGATTTTCCTCCAACACTTTTCCATTCACTTTTTCCCCATTATGTAGATAGGGGCAAAATTGTTTGGTGAACTGGAACGCGCAGGGTTAAAATTTCGCCTCACAACATAGCCTATGACGCTGTCGGGGTCCAGACGTGTGACTGTGCAAAATGTTGTGGCTGTAGATGCGACGGTGTAGATGCCAATCCCAGATATACACACATACATACATACACACATTCAGCTTTATATATTAGATTTGACCACATGCAGTTTCATTGGTCTAATTTTATGGTACCTATAACTTAATAAACACTTTTTGGGTGGTGGAGGGAATAAAAAAGCAGGATTTCTGGATTTATTTAAATTAACGTGACATTTTTTCCTGCAGGTTTATATGAGTATGCCAAATTTATTTATATGTTTTTTTGCTTCACTACTTTTTCCAAACACTTCAAAAATGTTTGAATTATTAACTATCACTTTCTGAGACCCAGAATGTTTTATTTTTGTATATATAGAATTGTGTGATGGCTTTTTTTTTGCAGGACAAGCTGTAGAAGTTTATAGTGGAAAGGTTTTTGGATACAGATGACTTTTTGATAACTTTTTATTTTTAATTTTATGTAGGGAGTGAACAAAGGAGTGCATTTCTGGCAGGTTTCACATTCTTTGTGAGGGATAAAGATATAACTTTTTAATTAAAATATTTTTTACTTGAACTGTGTTTATTACTGTGTTTGCAATCACACGTACCTCCATGTAACCAGCTGCCCTAAAGATGTCTAGAATCCTTGGTGATGATAGAAGCTGTGGAAAAAGTGACCAGGGTGCTGGATGTTTGCTTCTCTTATTGCTAGCCACAGCATCTTACTGCAAAACAAGTCATTATCAGGGGACAGTGATAGAAGCAAGCTGAGTGACACTAACAAACTCAAGAGAATTATCATCGTGGGGCAGCACTGGAGTCACTCACCCTGTTCTTTCAACACCCCTTTAGGGTACCTTTACACTCCCCAACTGCGGCGAAAAATATTGTCAACAATATTGTGACCTGGAAATATCGCTGCCACATTGCTTCCCAATTGCCCATGTAACCAGGCGCCGACGACCTGTCAGCCGATGGGAGCCAAAGGCTCCCATTGTCCTGCATCGCCGCTGGGGTTTCCAGACACCCCAGCGGCGATGCCGCCTGACAGCTCGCCAGCGCGGGGCTGGAGGTGTCGCCCCATGTAAATGGGGGACGGCGACGCTGGCGGGGCGCCAAAAACGTGCGCGTACCCGCTAGTCGCCGCCGACATCCCCAGCCCACTCGCCTGGTGTGACGGGGGCTTAAGAGATTAGGAGCAACATAAGAAGCACTTAAGTTAATATCTTGCAGATTTTGTGCAGGAAATTGCCATCTGCTAGTCAAGAAAAATAACCAGGAACTAAACAGTAAACTGTGTGTTTTCTTGAAGGAATAATTTTGAGGAGACACTGGGTTAAGTGACATATTTGCTGTAGGTGCAAACCAGTAACAGGAAGGTGGTGTGGCAGAGAAGCAGGCTTACAGCCACCCTTGCCTTAAAAGGGTCCAAAAGTGGTAAGATCTCAGAGAAGACATGAGTTATATGTAAGCTGAGATTCCAAGACCATTGAGCCAAGCTAAGTAGAAGACCCTAACCAGCGCCAGTAGAAGACTGTGACCAGTTCTGAACCATTTCCAGTAGATGATTTAGCTGTAAGGCTTGGGTCAGACTAGTGTCAGCCCTTTCGCTGACGGATTCGTCTAAAACGTAGAATTCTGCAGCCTGAGGGCATAGCATTAACGTTGTATAACGCTGTGTTCAGGCTTTGGAGAGAACAAATAAGAGAAATCGATGCTGGATACCGCCTTGAATTGATTGTTTGCAAACCTCCCTTTGTTTTGAGCACTGCCCAAGCACTCCTCCTTTCCTGCGTTTGTGGTGAGCTGAACAGTTGCTTTATTTTTTGGGCCCCTCTCTCACTGTAACAGTAACAAGCAAATCACAAATATTCAGAACAGTTTGACTGTTATCCCGCAAGGGCAGGGTCCTCCCCCAACTCGTTCAGTCTGTCATTGTTAGTGGTTCATTGTAATTTATATCCAGGGGCGTAACTACAACAGGTGCAGGGGTTGCGATCGCACCCGGGCCCTGCAGCCTAGGGGGGCCCCAAAAGTCCCTTTGGCCCATAGAAAAAGACTAATACTTTTAAAGATTTGCAATGATTGGGGCCCTGTTGGAGCTTTCGCATCGGGGCCCCAGTGCCTGAAGTTACGCCACTGTTTATATCTGTATGTTGTATGTAATATGTAATCCCCTCTCATGTACAGCACCATGGAGTCAATGGTACTCTAAAAAGAAACAATAATAATTTTTGTGACTTGTTTCTCAAGGTCGCTACTCCTTGTTTACTACAACCCTTTTACATACATTATACTGTAAATAAACATATAAACTGAGTAATGGCACTTCTAAGGTATGGTGCCCAAGTAGGTTAAAGGTACCGTACAAACGTAAAAATAAGACATGGCAGTCAAAAGATTTCTGAATGGTGCAGTTTATTGAAGTGACCAGGTTCACAGCCATGGTGTTCACCTGGGTGTGGACCTAACTTTGAACCTGTGCTGACTTCCAGTAAAACAGATCCGTACCTACCCATTACACACTGAAGAAAGACCAAAAAGTCTGTGCGGGTTTGGTCACTTCAATAAACTGCACCATTCAAAAACCTTGTGAGCGTCAGGTCTTAAGGGCCCATTACACGTTTCGATATCGTTAACGATATCGTTTTTACGTCACGGCTTTTTGGGTGGAGCAACGACGTCATAAAGACGTCATTGTGTGTAACAAGTAGAAACGATCAACGATATGTTGGCTGATCATTGATCGGAGGTTTTTGAACCGGACCTAAAATCAGAAGATGATCGTCCGCCCAACCTGCTGTATCGGTGTGTGACACCTTGATAATGATGTTATTAACGACTTCGCCTATTCAGAACTGAAGGATGTAGGTGATCAAACGACCACAAGTATTGTTCGCTTGTCGCAGATTCGTTGCTGCGTTGTTAAAGATATCTGTACGTGTGACATTTCACTAGCGATCATTGAACAACGTTCAAGTGATCTAGGTCAATTCGGATCGTTGGTCGACTCGTTCAACCATTGAAGCGTGTAACGGGGCCTTTACTTTTGCAATGGTAGCAGACTCATACACCAATCTTTGGCTGCACATCCTGTGTCGTGGCCAAAGTCATACTGCAGTCCCAACCATGCTGTATCAGCAGTGAAATATTTGCTTAGATTTGAGTTCACTCCATTCCCTATTACCGTACTTGCTTTAGAATGGGTGGTTTATATGTAATTTGCATTAATTTGGATTACGTCTTTTTTTCCATATTTTCTTACTTTGTATGGGCTTTTATTCTTGTTTGCTAACAGCTTTAGAAATACAGTACAATAATACTTTACATTAAGCACCAGGATTACAGTAGAGGGAAGCAATGCAAGCAGCAGCTGTGTGGTGGTTTGGAGCAGGTGTTACATGAGAAACGAGAACCATGTATTCCTAGGCATTAATAAATATGGGCAAGTCATGCATTTAGTGTGTACATGTGTGTCCAGTAGTGTCAGTATGTTAATATACTCTCCTATCGGCATCTTCTCCAGTATCATGCATTGCTCAAGTCCTCTTCTGAGTCACATGTTGGTAAGTCGCCTGTTGGGACCGTGGGTTACTCAGAACCGGGCCCTCTCGACGTCGTCTGGGCTGATTAGGATGGTCACGGTGACGTGACCCAGCTCTGTGCTCCCGGGTGGTCAAATAAAAGGGGAAAGTTTGTGAATTAAAGTTTTGTTGAAAGAATAAATCGTGACACCACCCGTAGTGTGTGGAGAGATGAGCCACCACTGCAATGGGGGCCGCTGGGGTGATGGTAGATGCAGCTAGATGGTGAGCCCTCTATGGGTAGAGCTGATCCCCAGGACATCCGAAGGTGTAGTGTAGTATAAGTAATTAAAGTTTCCTGTACCTCCAGGCAGCATTCACAGTCTCTGCGCAGTTGCAGCTTCTCTTCAGCTCTGTACAGTTCTTTACGGGTTTAGTTTCTCACTACAGCTGGGATGGTTCATCTGCGTCACTCCCTCCTCAGTGTACCTCTCGGGCCCTTTAGTTTTCCTCTCCGCATGTAGTTATGGTCCGGACGTCACGGTAGTAGTTGGTCCCTCTCTTTGGGTCACTAGCCCTAGTACGATGGCTTTCTCCTTCACCACACCGATTGTTAGCTACTGGGACATAGAGTTCCCATATCCCGTCGGGGTTTCGTGGTTGGGGCTTTAAGCTATCTGGCCACATCTACAGAGCCGGCACTCTGGTTCTTTGGTGCAGCCACCAGTGTCCTGGGTCAGTTGGGCACACCTGGCTCCTTCTGTCCTTCCTAGGGTTCAGCCTGGGTTCCCAGCCGGCCATCAGTGGTGCAGGCTGCCGGGCCCCTCTATTCTCAGTTTGGTTTCAGTCACTGATTAGCTGATGGGTGTTTCTGCTTGGGGAAGCTTCCCACTTCGCCATCCTCCAGGGAGCCTTTTCTCCAAGGACCCTGCCTCTCGGGAACCTCTTTCTCTTCCTTCCTCCAACTTAGTGTTCCTGGGCTCTACTCCAGTTCCTCCACCCCTTCCTGTGTGCGGTGCTGTACTACGTTCCACCCTCCACTTAGCTCCTCCCTCCATCCCTTGCCTGACATGAAGTGACTTAGGCTCAGGATCGGAGTGTGTGTCGGGTGTTGGTGCGAGGTGACCAACTTACCAATCTCAGCTGCAGTTCTTCTCTTCGGCCACCAGGTCGCAGGGGCGCTACATTGGCAATATAAAGGGATTGTCCTGTCTAAATGTATAAGCCTGCAGTCACTCTATGAATGTTAACACCATATGCACTATGAGCTGTGAGGATTTGCCGGTTTAAGAATCAGGAATGACGGTCACAATGTCGTGAGAATACAATATGCATACTCCAGGCCACAATCAGACTAGAGGGGGGTGGCCTCTCTGATTAAATTTGCATTGAGTGAAGTCACACCCCTCTAGTCAGAATCTGATTGGGATATACACATTGCATACTCGCGGCCGTGTGACCGCCATTCTATTCTTTTTTTTTTAAACCATTTTTATTTGTGATTTTGCAATTAAAATAAACATCTTTGTACATTTGTCACAATCAATCAGTAAGCGATTCAAAATTTTGAAGGTCAATAAAAGTTGCAAATTCCAATTTGTAATACAACAAAGCGAACAAGCCACCCTAACCAGGCGGGTTAGCTCATGCGCCATAAACACCTTATCGTCTAAATATAATGGGGGGGGGGGGGATAGGGAAACAATGGGGTAAAAAAAAAGGGAGGGGGGAAGAAGAGGAGTAGGAGAATGAAGTCTAGGTTAGCAAGAGACCAATGAAATCATTCAATAAAAAGGGGAAAGGAGGGGGTCAGCAATACTCAAGGGGGGGATATGAGGGGACAAGGAGGGTAGACCAGATGATACTCACATTTACTGTATTATTAGGTACTAATGAAAACTGAGTTTGTGTCTTACAATAGGTAGGAGACATACCATAGTGTTGTCTCGTTGTGAAATAACCAGATTTTATAAAGAGAAGACAGGCATTCCTTCAGACCGCAATTGTGTTATAAGGCGAGTCCATCCACAGATCCCACCATGCTATGACCTTTGACCGTCTCTTAATGTCATGTGCCAACAATAGTTCATATTGAAAATGGGAATTAAGCGTGTCCAGTACTGCTCCTCTAGATGGTACGGCCGGATCCTTCCAAAGTCCTGCCAGACATTTGCGAGAGGCTATCAGAACGTTCGCCACCATCGGGCGGACCGGGGACGGCCATTCCTCAAGTCCTATGCCCAGTATCGCCAAAGGTGCCGTCAGTTCAAACATAATACCCGTAAGGGTAATGAGGAGAGCCTCAATGTCTTTCCAAAAATCCTTCACTTTGGGGCAATGCCACCAGAGATGAGGGGTGGATCCTATCTGTTTGCACTGTTTCCAGCACATTGGCGACGTCTGGGGGAGTTGTTTTGAAAATCGTGATATTTTCAATGGGGTAATGTACCAGTCCATATGGATTTTTTTGATCTGCTCAAAGTGATTAATACATTTAGAGTATGCTGCAGCTCGTGAGGCAGCCTCTTGCCAGATTGGAAGGTCAGATTCAAAAGACAGGTATCGCTCCCATTTCAACATGTAGGCGAGTTTAGCCGTGTTATTAGCTGTGGTCAGTGCTCGGTAAAGGAGAGCAATCCCATGATCATTTGAATGTGAGGATTTGAAATGTCTCTGCAGCGAGCCATCCAAGCCCCCAATGTCCACCAATGGGAGACGCAAGGAATCTAGAAAGTGACGCGTCTGTAGGTAGCGGTAAAATGTGGTGCGGGGGACATCAAAGGTCTCCATCAGTTCAATAAAAGGTTTCACCCCAGAATTTTCTCTAATCTGGCGAAGATCTGTCAGACCTCTATCTCTCCAGTGGGAGAGAGAAAGAGACTCCACCGAGTGTTCCACTGCCAGCAGGGAGATATGGTAGTGTAAGAAGCCAAGCGTGCTTCGGTTATGTCGACACCACACGTCCAGCAGGGCTGTCATAGATCTCAGAAATGTTACGTCGTGTTTGGGTTTGAGAAGAGTCATTTCAAGCAACAGTCTGGTGGAGTTACGTGGAGCAAAGGTTTGTTCAATTTGTTTCCAAAGCGGAGAGGTTCCATCTGACCACCAAGCTCTTGCTATGGATAGATGGATTGCAGAGTAATATGAGTATAAGTCTGGGACCCCCATTCCTCCCAAAGCCACTGGAGTCATCAGTACTCTGGCGCCTATCCTGTGGGTTCTATAATTCCATATGAAGCGATTCAATGATGATTGTAAACAAGTGATAAGACGTTTGGAAAAAAGTAAAGGAAGACATCGTAGGATGTACAGGATTTTGGGTAAGTATATCATCTTTACGATCTGAATCCTGGCAATCCATGAGAGATATAGGGTTTTAAGCGACTCCAATCCCGTTCTGATTTCACCAGAGAGGGTTTCAAAGTTGCGACGCACCATGTCTTTAGTTTGTGTTATTTGAAGTCCCAGATATGTAATCCCCAAAGGAGACCACACAAAGGGAAACTTTGACTGGAGCAGGAGTTTTTGAGATTGAGAGATGTTGATGGGAAAAACAAGAGACTTAGAAGCATTGAGTTTATAGTATGAGACTGCTGTAAACTCAGCTAACAGCGTCATTATGTTGGGAATGGTCTCCTCCACATTGGAACAAACAAAGATAATGTCGTCGGCGTAGAGCCCTATTTTGTGTTCAATATTCCCCACTATCGGACCAGAAATACCAGGGTCCGCTCTCACCCTGGCCGCCAGCGGTTCCATAATCAAGGCAAAGATGAGTGGGGATAAAGGACATCCTTGCCTTGTGCCGTTTGTTATCTGCAACGTGGAGGAGACAAAACCCGAAGCTCGTACCCTTGCGTTGGGGTGAGTATATAATGCCATAATTGCCCTCTTAATGTCCCCAACAATACCAAATCTCTCTAGCACTTCTACTAAATACCCCCAGTGCACTCTGTCAAACGCTTTCTCAGCATCTAAAGACAAGAGTGCACCAGGGGCATTGCTCCTTTCCATAATCTCCAGGAGATCTACGATGCGTCTGGTTCCATCAGATGCTTGTCTAGTTGGGATAAACCCGACCTGATCTAAGCCGATTAGGGAGTTAAGGACCCCCATGAGTCGAATCGCCAGGAGCTTTGCGTAGATTTTCAAATCGCAGTTTAAGAGTGCGATGGGCCTAAAATTCCCTGGGGACGTGGGAGGCTTGCCAGGTTTTGGGATCGTGGAGATTAGTGCCTCTAGGCTTTCAGGGCGAATCTCCCCTGAACTTCTCCAGAAGTTAAATAATGTTAGTAGATGTGGTACTAGAAGATCCGTGAAGGAAGTATAGTACCGGTAGGGAAACCATCAGGCCCTGGAGTCGAATGTTTTTTCATAGTTTTGATAACGTTTCGGATTTCTAATTCTGAAAAGGGGGCGTTTAAAGCAGATTGTTGAGCGAATGTTAGGGAAGGAAGTTGTACTTTATCCAAAAATTCGTTTATCGCCTCCCTTGAGGGTTGGGGCGTTTGTGGGTCAGTGTGAAGATTATACAGTTTTTCGTAATATTTTTGAAATTCTTTTGTTATCAATAAGGGGTTTTTAATTTTTTGTCCTGTTGAAGAAATCATATGGGAAATTTTTGAGGCTGTTTGTTTTTTCCTAATTCTCCTGGCTAGGATATTCCCTGCCCTGTCGCCCATGCCGTAATATTTGGCGTTGCTTTTTTTAAGGTTAAACTCTACTTTAGCTAATAAAAGTGAGCGGAGGTCTTGTCTGGCTTTGGAAAGATTTGCATATGTCGACAGTAGGGGATTTTGTTTGTGTAGGGTTTCCAGATTTGCTATTTTAAGCGTGAGAGATTTAATCTGGGCTTCTCTTTCTCTTTTAAGCCTGGAGGCTAGTTGAATAAAAAATCCTCGAATAACCGTTTTGTGAGCTAGCCAGTTTATTTCAGGGTTCGTCTGTTTACTCTCGTTTACAATAAAGTAGTTTTTAAGTTGGTCAGATATTCCAGCGACATGGTCAGGACTAGCTAGTAAATACTCATTCAATCGCCAAAGCGAGGTCGGGGCGACTTGAGCGGAGTCAGTAAGTTGTAGAGAGACAGGCGCGTGGTCCGACCAGGTGATGTTACCAATAGTGGACGCTTGGCATCTGGAGAGCAGGGGGTCGTAACCAGAAAATAATCTAGGCGGCTGTACGTGTGGTGGCGTGATGATTGGTAGGTAAAGTCCCTTTCCTCCCCATGAGAGTATCGCCATATATCGTGAAGATGATAAGTTGAGAGCAGGTTACCCATCTCACCACGGCAGTAGGAGGGGGCTGAGCAGTCCAATTGTTTGTTTACTGGGAGATTAAAATCACCCGCTATAACAGTGAGGCCTTTAGTAAGGGAATTCAATTTAGGGAATAAAGAGCGAAAATAATGTCGTTGTCTGACGTTGGGGCCGTAGACAGAAACCAAGGAGTATAGAGTGTCGTTGATGTATCCTACCACCACTAAGTATCTACCTTGAGGGTCTGAGAACTGGTCAACTAGTCTGAAGGAGAGGGATCTGTGGATAAAAATCGCCACTCCTGCCTTCTTTACCTCAGCATTTGCGAAGTATTGAAAAGGGAACAACGCTGATGACATTCGATGATTGTCACCTTTTAGCAGGTGGGTTTCCTGGAGAAATATAACGTCTCCTTGTAGTTTTTTGAGTTGCGACCAAGTCAGGGATCGTTTTACGGGTGAGTTTAACCCATTTACATTAATGGTGACACACTTGATGCTCATGGTGAGGCTTACAGAAGTAACCGAATCTGTTAATGAAGTAGTAAATGTCTAGTTCACAATAACTTGCATATAAAGTAAGCTGTGCAATCAAAAGAGAGAGGAGACAAGGAGCATAGGTTTGGATGTACACATCTTGGTCACAGGGAGGAATTAGGAACACTTAACAAGATAGATTATAGAACAGGGAGAGAAGGGATGGGAGGAAGAAGGGTAAGGATAGGGGAATACAGACAAAATCAAATTAGCAATATAAATCTGTAACGTAACAAATTTAAGGAGTAGGTATCCCTATTGGTAAGGATCCTCCAGATTCTGAATTTCTTTCTTCTTCAATATTGAAGGAAAGGGACACATTAAGTATCCAAAAAGGAGGTACTAGAAACGTACCTACTGGGGCTATCTATCCCACCAGAACACTTGGCAGAATATAAAAGATATGAGAAAAAGCGAAAGTAGTAGAAAAGAACAGTAGAGGTAGAGGGAAATAAGAGAAAGGAGAAAGGGAGAGGAAGGTAAGGGAAGGGATATATATTATTATTATGTAATAATAAGGTTAAGCGAGAGAATAGAGTGGGTAAGAGAAGGAAAAAAGGGAGAGGAAAGGAGAGGGAAAGAGAAGAAGAGAAAGAGGGAGGAAACAAATGGCAAGTCAGATGAAGAATTAGAAAAATGTAGTGTGCTAGATAGGGAAGTTTAGGTCCAAGAGAGAGTGAGTAAGAAGTGTTCAAAAGTCAGAAAAGGCAGGAATAGAGTCCCCACAGGCTAACAGGGTAGATATAAACATATGCTTACAGCAATAGTCAAATAGGTTCCAAGTGTTGTAGAACTGGTTCCGGTTCTGCATGGTCTTCAGACTCGGGACGTAGAGATGGTCTATTGGGGAGCTGATCCCATCGTCGCAGTAGATCTTCCGCCTGTTTCGGAGAGTGGCACACATGTGAGACATTATCTTTTTTAATAATAAGTTTCATAGGGTATCCCCAGCGATATTCCACTTGACGTTCCCTCAGAGACTTTGTGGTTTCTTGAAAGGCCCTTCTACGTGCAAGGGTACCGGCCGAGAGGTCTGGGTATACAGTTATGTGTTGGTAGGCTTCCGGTACCTTGGCTCCCATCTTAAGCGCTCGCATAAAGTCCTCTTTAATCTCGTAGAAGTGTATCCTAGCGAGGACGTCTCTAGGTAGAGCAGGATCTATCACTGAGGGCCTTGGAAGGCGGTGAATCCGGTCTATAATGATGTCTTTAGACCTTATGTCGGGAAGTATTGCAGCAATGAAGTTCTGTAATAAGTCTCGCAAATCAGTGGTGGGAACACTCTCTGGAATACCTCGCAATTTCACATTGTTTCGGCGAGATCTATCCTCAAGATCTAGTGTTTTGAGGGTGGTTTTCTCCAGTTTATCCTGCAGGGCGTAGTGGGCATCAAGCAGTTCATTATGCGAGCGCACCAATTCTCCCATTTTACTCTCCAAATGGACTGTGCGAGAGGAAAGATTAGTGACCTCTCCCCTCAACCCCTCCATCATGGTCCGCATATCTTCCTGTAACGAGGTGCGAAGCCCCGCTAGGAGGTCCCTCATAGCTGTATGGGTGACTGGAGTCTCAGCCTGAGCACCCGCGCCCGAATGAGTGGAGGAAGTGGAGGCTGTGGAGTTTCGGCGTGAGGAACGAGTGGAGCGCTGTGGGGAGGATTGTTGGTGTGCCATTTTGGGTATCTCCTCGACCTGGGATCTTGTGGGGGCAAAAAATGCAGTCAGTCTGTTAGATGAAGAGCGTGGGTCTGGACGAGTTTTGCCCATTAAGTGCCCAGTAGGTGCAGCAGGGGTGTTAGTTGGTTTACACTGCTGATAGGAGCTTTTGGGATTCTTAACACTTGGGAAGATTCCTGCAGTGAGGTTTTATACAGAGAGGTAGTACAGTGGTAGCACTGAGGTCAGGAGCTTGTTAGTTGGTAATGCAGAGTAGGATATCTCAATGTTGCAGAGCAGAGAGGGTTAAGCGTGGATCTATTCGCGACACTAAGGGCCAGTCTGTAAAGTCTATGGATGTTGTGTACTACCTTGAGTAGGTACTGCACAGTATAATAACTCTCTCACCTTCTCAGTTTTGAACGGCCGTTTTGCGGTGTCTATGCTTCTTTCCCGGGTGCTCCGTTTGCATGGGAGCTTCCCGTCACTTCTTCCCGCTCTGTCGCAAGCTCCGTCTCCGCCGCCGGTCAGCTGTTCCGAGGCGGCTGTCCCACCTCTCCTGCAGTCGCTTCCGTCAGTAACACCAACGGCACGCCGGTGTAAGGCGCTCGGTGTTAATATCCCGCGGCGCGGGAGATCTCAGTAGTGAGGGCGGATAGAGTAGAGAGGCTCAAGATCCTCCCCTCCAGAGCAGCTCAACAAGTCCTCGTGGGGACGGTGCCTCGTGGCGGGCCAGGGGGAGGGTGATCTAATCGGTGGAAACGACAGTTTATGTCGTTGCAGAGTCAAAATAAGCCCTTTGCTCAATGAGTCTATATAATATCTTACTTGATGTGTCCCAATGTTCCCCAAATCTCTGGTAAATGCAGGTGGATGGCAATGGATTCCACTCGTGTTGATAGAAGGGGTTACAGGCGGGGTATCTCTGGTCCGAGAGTGCTCCAAATCTCCTTCATCGATGTCTGAAGCATTCAGAGGCAATTAGTGCAGAAATGGTCAGTTGTAAAATCTCAGATGAGTGCTGAAAGTTGCTTCAAAGCCTGTGGGTCTCAGAGCTCCTGTATTAAGCAGCCATCATGGTCAGACGTCAGGCCACGCCCCCCCGCCATTCTATTCTGAAACTGGAGAATCCTCATAGCGCACAGTGCATACCATGTAAGGATTCATAAGTTTGTAGTCCTATAGAGCAACACCAACACCTGTTCTCAAGAGCCACCACCGGGAATGTTTTCAGGATTTCCTTAGCATTGTACAGGTTTTAGAATCATCACCTCTGAAGGTAATTAAATTATCACCTGTACAATACTAAGGAAATCTTGAAAACATGACCTGCTGGTGGACCTTGAGGACTGGAGTTGGGGATTTGGTATTTAAGGTACCTTTACACGCGGCAACTTTTCTAGGAATTTCACTGGCAACTTACTGGTTGCAGTGAAATCATGGACACATTGTTCCATTTGTACACAGCAACAAGATAGAACAATGTGTCCATGATTTCACTGCAACCAGTAAGTTGCCAGTGAAATTCCTAGAAAAGTTGCACGTGTAAAGGTACCCTTATGGATTCAGACTGGACAACCCTTTTAACTTTCCAGTTCACTCTGTGCCCAGTATGTGAACCAGAAGTCTCTTTTAATATGTAAAGGTACCTTTACACGCCGCCACTGTGCCTAGCAACAGGTATCCACCACACAAGCACGCGCTTGTTTTTAACGGTGGATACCGATCGCTGATGCCGCATATACACGCCGCCATTGCGATGTCCACTGAAGGTATCTTTATTCCCCGGAAGTGCCGACAGATCCTGCGGCTTACTTTCTGTTGAATACCTTCGCTACTTCACATGCCGCTACCACAAAGGAATATGGGCGTACATATTTCGCGCCGTAAGTACATAGGCGTGACAGAGTTGTGTATTCTATGATGCACAAGCGTTAATTGGACAACGCAATAGCGTCATGATTGACCAGCCTGCGCAGGAAGGCTGGCTAATACATGACGCCATTGCAATTGTGGACTGTGAATGGACAGCTCTTTAAATATGGTGCCCTGTGAAGGGACAGCCAATGGTTACACAGTAGCCCCCACCAATGATCGCTGATGGGGCATGGTATCCATGACGCCGTGGCACGCCCCTGGGAGTTCACTAGGCGACGCAACATCCATGTCTGTGCCCCGTTTAGATGTCACTACCATGACAATTGTGCCTTTCTGTTGCCTTCGTTTTTTGAACACGGCTCAGCAACAGGTATCTGAGTCAACTGCAGGGCACCGGGAGGAATTGCCCTATTTACACGCTGCCATTTCGTAGCAATTTCATAGCAACAGGCACAATTATCCCCAGTGCCCGGCAGTTGCTACCTTCCTGTGGTGGCGTGTAAAGGGGCCCTAAGGCTACTTTTTTCAGTGTTTCTTTTCAGTTACAGCACATCAGGCAAACCTTAACTTTTGAACTTCAGGTTTGCCTGATTTGCGTATTTGCAAATCCGGCAGAATTCTGCCTTTTTTTTTTTTGCAAAAAACGGATCCATTCCACTTATGGCAACATTGCGTTCTGCCTAATGCATTTTGTATTGGCGTTTCGGACATGTGCGGCACTTGCGTTTTCATCCGAATCTGGCACTTCTGGCACTTCAGGCACCAGACAAATATCGCTGCTTACTACGGTTTTAAGACAGATTTGCCGGATCCGGATGAAAACGAAAGTGCCCGCATATGTCTTTAGAGCCTCATACCTGAGCGTGCACAGAGTAGTCTATAGATTCAACAGAAAATTTTAGAAGTTGTGATTTACTACGTAAGCCACAATCTGCTTTATGTGTGTGCTCAATGGGTCCCCCAAAATATATAACAATGTGTACAGATATTTTGTTACTCTTTTAAATATCTTACTATAAAACCTTAGGTGATGAGTTCTTCCCCTGAAAGGTTTTAAAGGGAATCTGTCACCAGGTTTTGCTGCCCCATATGAGAGCAGCATGATGAAGGAGCAGAGATCCTGATTCCATTGATCTTTCAATTACTGGGCTGCTGAGCTTTGTATAATTCCACCCACATTGCTAATTGCAAGCTTTGTTTGTTCAATGTGCATAGGCAAAAAGCTGCTGATCAGTGGGGAGGATGGAGCAATGAAGAATTTATGAATATAGAGGTCTACATTGTAGCAGATCTACTAGTCCCCTAATGATCAGAGATTTTTCAGGTGATGCCTGGTCATTTTCTTGACTTGCCTTTGGCATGGTTTTGCTTTCATCATTGAGACGCTCCGCCACCGGCGTCTTTTACTGTATATTGTGAAAAAAGCACATGTAATTTATTTTAATTGTTTCAAGGTTTCCAAACTCTGAACTTAAAAGAAGTGACATAAAATGGAACATGTACACAACAATGTCGTTGTTGTGATGTTGTGACATTATAGTACATAGAGGCCTTCAGGTACAAAGAGAGGAGAGCCAGGATATGATATCACCTTGTCATTGGACAGTTTATACACTTTTTATTATTATTATTATTATTATTTATTTATATAGCGCCATTATATTCCAAGGCGCTTTACATGCTAAAAAGGGCAGACTAGGACAAGTAACATAGTAACAATACAAGTAACAATAAATGTTGACAATTCGGTCATACAGATACAAGAGGGGAGAAATCCTGTCCACAAAGGCTCACAGTCTACGAGGGGCGGGTGGGGATACATTAGGAGGGGGAAATTCCAGTCATGAGGCGGTGTGGTGGACCGGGTCTTATTGCAGGTGGTAGGCTTGGCGGAACAGGTGGGTCTTCAGGCTTCTTTTGAAGGTTCCCAGGGTAGGAGAATGTCTGATGTGTTGGGGCAGTGAGTTCCAGAGTCTGGGTGAAGCACAGGAGAAATCCTGTATGCGGTTGTGCGAAGAAAAGATGAGGGGGGAGTAGAGGAGAAGCTCGTGGGAGGATCGCAGGTTGCATGAGGGTAGGTAACGGGAGATCATGTCAGAGATGTATGGAGGGGACAGGTTGTGAATGGCTTTGTATGTCATGGTTAATGTTTTAAACCGGGATCTCTGGGAAGTAGGGAGCCAGTGAAGGGCTTGGCAGAGAGGGGAGGCAGGGGAGTAGCGGGGAGACAGATGGATTAGGCGGGCAGCTGAGTTCAAGATAGATTGGAGAGGTGCAAGGGAGGTATTGGGGAGGCCGGTGAGCAGGAGGTTGCAGTAATCGAGGCTGGAGATGATGAGAGCGTTTGAATCAAAAAACTGTTGACTAAGTACCTCTCATTTATACATGTACAGCAATAGTGAAATTTATGTATTGAAGGCGGGATGTTTCATTTTCTAAAGATCAGACCACTTACATCTGACTGACTCAAGACCCTACAGTGAAATTTAAAAAAAAAAAATACAATCCTTTTTGCACAGAGACATTGAGATTGTCTTTCTCACAAAGAAAAAACGGAGAAATTTACACCCGGATTTTCACTTAAAACCACATTGGTTTCACATTCCTAAGGTTCATAAATCCATTTCAGCTTCGCCCCATCATGGCAGATATCGTGCATTGACAGAGCCACTTTCCAAATATATTGAGTACCTTTTACGCCCTTTACTGGTTTCCATCCCATCTTTTTTGACAGATAGAGGGGATCATGTCCTCCACCACATGAGTGCACACTAGTTCCACATGAAAAGGGTTCTACCAAACAGCCAGTAAATTAGGCTCAGAAAAATTACCGTATTTATTGCTTTTTAAGACGCACCAGATTATAAGACGCACCCCCAAATTTGGTCAGGGAAAAGAGAAAAAAATAAATTTGTAATGTTAAATGGGGTATGTCTTATAATGCCAGTGCCCATCTTACAATCAGTATATATGTCCCCCATCCTGGTACATAACCCCCCCATGTTGGTATATATGTCTCCCATGCTGGCGCACAGCCCCCCATTCTGGCACACACTGCCCTCCATGCTGGCACACTGTCCCTCATGCTGGCACACTGTCCCCCATGCTGGAACACATTGCCCCCCCATGCTGGCACACACTGCCCCCCATGATGGCACAGTCCCCCCATGATGGCACAGTCCCCCCATGCTGGCCTGGCACACATGAGCCCCCATGCTGGCACTGTCCCACAATGCAGGTGCAGTCCACGAATGCTGGCATACATGAGCCCCCATGCTGGCCCACTGTCCCCTCCATGCTTCCACTGTCCCCCCCATGCTGCCACTGTCCCGCCATGCTGGCACTGTCCCCCCATGCTGGCACTGCCCCCCCATGCTGGCATTGTCCCCCCTATGGTGGCACTGTCCCCCTATGAAGGCACAGTCCTCCCCGTGCTGGCACTATCCCGCCATGCTGGCATTGTCCCCCCATGCTGGCACAGTTTCCCCATGCTGGAATTGTTCCACCCCCCCCATGCTGGCACATAAAGCCACCACCTTTGTGCACACTTTAAAAAATAATAAAATAAAATATCATACTCACCTCTTTCCAATGCTCCTTGCAGCCATCCATCCCCGCTCTCTGTGCTGTGCCCGGCATCCCATCCTGTGAGCAGTGCGCAGTGATGATGTCACTCTGCAGCGACACTCACAGGACCACAGGTTGGCACAGCACAGACAGTGGGGATGGCGCCGGCTGCACGGAGAGATATGGAGCGAGGTGAGTATGATATCACTGGGATAGTCACTGCTTTCCATGCAATGAAAGCGTGGAAAACAGTGACTATTCACATGGGGCTGCAGCTGCTGAGCTGAGGACCCGTTCCATACGCTACTGTAATATGCCTCCTGTAATATGCGCTGCTCCCGCTGGTGATTGACAGTGGGATGCAGTGCATAATACAGAAGGAAACTGAGCAGCCCCATGTGACCATGGACCCGCAGCTGCAGCCTCCTCCACCCTCCTGACAGCCCCCAGACACCGCCCCAGAGATCCCTTTCCCCGCCTACCCTAGTGCACATCCTAGTAGTTTTGCTTTACAAGACGCACCCCCCACTTTCCTCCAAAATTTGGGGGAACAAAAGTGTGTCTGATGAAGCGAAAAAATAAGGTAATAGTCATGATACTGTCTTTGAGACACATTCGGACGAACTCGCTAACAGGTTCATTCAAACAGCTTATCCTGTTACACTGTTAAATTATGCAAATTGTCTCTTCATGGAGGAACTAGACAAACTCGAGTGCCACCTATTGGAAGTAGCAAAACTAAAAGTCAAAATTGACTCTTTAACAAGCCTTTTAATATGACTTGGAATTTATGCAAGATCAGAGCCCCAGTCTGCAGATGCTGCATTTCGGGGTGATTGCCCCTCATCAGTTCAGTGTATGGGATCTGATATAACTGTATGAAGGGCTGTGGTTGAGGTCAAGAGAATAGCTATTTTCCTCATGGAGATTAATCCTGCATGCCAGCGGTGAGGAATTAATCTCCATAAGGAGAATAGCCATTCGATTGACTGTTAAATGAAACTCATAAGGCACAACTGAGATCTCCAGAAGAATTGATTGGATGAAAAAGTAGTTTACATCCTAAAGATAAAAGATTTATCATTAGTTTTAAGTTCAGTCCCATGGACTTCATAATTCGTAATGTGATTAACAAAAACTGGCAATTAATTGAGAGTGGCAAAGAACTGCAAGAAATTGCCCTGGGAAAACCACTCCTTACATACAATAGATGGTGAAATATAAAAGGCTAAATTGCAAATAATCAGGTTAAATCTAAATCTAATAACTGGTTGAATAAAATGGTTCCTTGGGGTAATTTTCGTGCGGTAATTGTTCATTCTGTTGTTTTCACCTTCCTGATCGATTAGGAGCCCATGTTCATCAAGTAACACAGTTTATCTCCTGCAAAGCAAAACATGTAGTATATGCAGTAATTTGCCCATGTACATTTTATTACATTAGGAAGACAATTAGACCCCTGTTTGTCAGATTTGGGAAGCATGTACGGTCTATTAATACAGGGATTGGTGCAACTAAATTAATTAAACAGATTAAAGAAATACATGGATCAGATAATAATGTTCTAAGATTTGCTGATCTCAAAAGGGTAAACTTACCAGAGGGAGGAGGTGATCACCATCAATTTCTCCTACGCTGAGAAGCCAGGTGGATTCTGCAGATGGATGGTTTTAATGAAAGAAGTGATTTGAAAGTGAAAGATGTCTCATTACTTAGGTTCCACACAAGAAACATCTCCTGGTGGGTAAAAGTGTTCAGCTGTATCCAGACCTTTGCAAACTTATCATTGCAAAACTTACTAATGGCATTGGATACAGGAGAATTTCTAAACTACTGAAGGTTCGAGTGAACACTGTTGGGGCCATAATTTGTACGTGGAAATAACATAATTTTATTATATACCGGTCATGACCAGGGGCGTTACTACAATAGATGCAGGGGTTGCGATCGCACCCGGGCCCTGCAGCCCAAGGGGCCCCAAAAGTCCCTTTGGCCCATAGAAAAAGACTAATATTATTATAGATTTGCAATAACTGGGGGCCCCATTGAAGGTTTTGCATCGGGGCCCCTGGGCCTGAAGGTTTACACCACTGGTCATGACCAGGTGTTTCCTGCACAAATTTCAGACAGAGGTGTGGAAAAGAAATATCAGAAGAGTTTTACAAGAGCCAATGACCACCTGTGGAGAACTACAGACACACCTGTGAATCAGCAGCTACAATTGTTTCAAAGAAAACAATAAGTAATGCACTCAACCTCATGGCCTGTATGCACAGTCACCACGCAAGACTCCTTTGCTAAACAAACTATGTTCAAGCTTGTTCAAAGTTTTGCTAAACAACATTTGTACAAATACTGGGAAAATACAGTCTGGTCAGATGAGACCAAACTTGGACTCTTTGGATGACATAATATACACCATGTTTGGAGGCCAAAAGGCAGCACTGCATATCACCCCAAAGACACCACACTAACAGTGAAGGTTGAAGGGTTGAACATCATGGTGTGGGGCTGTTTTTCATCATACGGCACTGGCAAATTTTGTATAATTCAAGGAAAGATGAATGAACAAATGAACCGAGACATTCTTCATAAAAATCTGCTGCCATCTACCAGGATGATGAAGATGAAAGAAGAGTAGATGTTTCATCAAGATAATGATCCCAAACACTTTTAATTGGTTTCAGAGAAAGAAAATAAAAGTGCTAAAATGGCCGAGCCAATCACCTGACTGAATCAAATCCAAAACTTATGGAATAAATGAAAGCTTAGAGCTCATAGAAGGAGCACATGAGACCTTTAGGATTTGAAGAGTGTTTCTGCAGAAGAATTGGCCAAAATCACACCTAAGCAATGCATTTGACTTGTTTCTTCATAAAGGAGGCATCTTGAAGCTGCCATCACCAACATAGTCAGGTTTTAATTGCATTAGTGGCATATAACCATACACGTAAGCTCACACTGCAGACATAAGGCGATTAGAGCAGGACCCGGTAGAATAGAGACCTTGCCGCGGTTACCGGGTTAGGATGTCATGGCCATCACATCAGCTAAGTTCTCATGTTATTCCTTATATAAGCTTTGAGTAGTTTTCTACTGTGCCTTTTGCTCCTGTTCACACTGTGCATTAATACATGTCAGCCATTATGCTTTTTTCTTGTTAAAATTTTTGGTGTTGGTGTGCATCAGATATTTATTTAGTAAATTTTATGGACAGCCATTGTTGATTTCTTTGCCTGTGTGGATTGAATGGGTTGTTACTGACATCTAGTGAGAAATTAATGTCAAGAGCACCTTTAGAAAAGTTTTTACATGGAAAAGTGGTGACATGTTCAGTATTTATTTCTAAGGGTGGAGGCACACTATCATGCATCAAAAACGCAGCGTTTTTGATGCATGACAGTGATGCGAGTGCTGTGCGTGTTTGTGGGTGCGTATGGTGCGAGTTTGGTGCGTGTGGTGAGTGTGGCTGGTTGTATGTATGTTAGTGTGCTGTGATTGTGAGGTGTGAGTGCGTGTGTGCTGCGTGATTGTGATGCTGTCCACGGTCCTGAAGGACCGCAGACAGCATTTGTCGGGAATAGAAACTCGCCGGCTGTCAAAGCCGGCAAGTTTAAATTTCCCGCTGTGCTGTACAGTAAGCTATCATCTTGTATCACTGTGACAGCAGCGTGCAAGTGTTAGCTAAGACAATGATGATTGTAGCAAAATAATGTAGTCTGGGGTTATTTTACTGATTAACCCCTCAGCATCCTCTGGACCGCATGTGTGCACAGAGGATGCTGAGAGGCTCTAAGCCCAGTGCTGAAGGGGTTAATATGCAGCTGGTGTAGTGACACCATGTATGTGGAGAGTGTCCTCACTCTCTGCAGACATGGTGTCATTACACCATGTGTGTGAAGGGGTTCGTAATTTTTATGTATAATAGCTTTAAAGAATTGTCGGGAAAGCCGGCTTATGCTACTGTCTATGGGGAGCTGTGGCTTCAGCACCATGAGAGGGGACAGCTCCCCATAGACTGTAACAACATAAGCCGGCTTTCCTGACAGTTCTTTAAAGCTATTATACATAAAAATTAACCCCTTCACACACATGGTGTAATGACACCATGTCTGCAGAGAGTGAGGACACTCTCCACATACAGTATATATTTTATCCCGAAAAACCTGTGTATTCATTGCATTATTCTTAAATCTTCATAAATAAACTACATACATATTCTAGAATACCCGATGTGTTAGAATCGGGCCACTATCTATTAGTAAATAAAACTATATATGGATTCTAGACTACCCGATTCTTTAGAATCGGGCCGTCATCTAGTGTAACTAATAAATGTCTCAATAAGGCCTAACAGCTGATAAAACAGGTAAGGCCTTGTTCACACATACCATCCGTATTTGACTTAAATCCGTTTTTGGGAACATTTTGGACATTTTTTTTTCAAAGTCCAAAAATGCATGTGTGTTAACGCATGTGCGTTTTTTAAAAACGCATGCGTATTTATGCAGCAGGCCAAAAACGCTGCTAGCTGCGTTTATTTTAACATGGGGCCCTATGGGAAACGCATGCATTAACACATGGCACATATTGGCACCTGCGTTAACGCATATGCGTTTTTATTAAAAAAATGACTAAGTCCCAAAACTTGCCAAAAACGTCCAGGACCTCAGGGGACACTATTGGCACCCTTAAAAAAATGGATCCGGGGAGCAGGTGTATATAGCTCCCCTCAGCAGGGGTATACAGTGCCCCTCAGCAGGGGTATACAGCGCCCCCTCAGCAGGGGTATACAGGGCACCCCAGCAGGGGTATACAGGTCCCCCAACTGTGGTATACAGCACCCCCCAGCAGTGGTATACAGTGCCCCTCAGCAGGGGTATACAGCGCCCCTCAGCAGGGGTATACAGCACCCCTCAGCATGGGTATACAGCGCCCCTCAGCAGGGGTATACAGCTCCCCTCAGCAGGGGTATACAGTGTCCCTCAGCAGGGGTATACAGCGCCCCTCAGCAGGGGTATACAGGGCCCCCCAGCAGGGGTATACAGGGCCCCCAGCAATGGTATACAGGGCCCCCCAGCAGTGGTATACAGGGCCCCTCCCTAGTATCTGGCCCCCATGCTGCGGCACATGTTAAAATAACAAACATTTTATACATTACCTTTCCGGCGACTCCTTGCTTGCCCCGCCGCTCCTCCAGTCTCCCGGCTTCTTCCTCCTTGTGCCAGTGTCATGTGACCAGTGCAGCGATGATGTCATGGGGGCCAGATACTAGGGAGGGGGGGCTGTATACCATTGCTGGGGGGCCAGTGTAGTGCAATATGCACCACTCCCCCCGCCGCTGATGGACGGGGGGATGCAGTGCATATTCATTACACTAATGAGTGTTGATTCTTCACAAAAAAATTATTTTTGAAGCCTGAAATGTGGCAAAAGTTTGAAAAGTTCAAGGGGGCCAAATACTTTCACAAGGCATCGTGTGTGTGTGTGTGTGTGTGTGTGTGTGTGTATATATATATATATATATACTGTGTGCAGTGCTAATAAATACAGGTTGTTGCGAGTGTTTACATCAGGTTTCTATATGTGTAATATGACTTGAGATGGAGTCTGTAGCTTGGTATCATGTTCCAGGCTTATTCTAAACAGAAGGTATTTTACACAATAAGGTGCATTGAGTCTTAACATGATATGATCCGGGACAGGTGTCAGGCTGTTATCCATGGGACAGGTGGGATTGCATTATCCCAGATTTCCTCTGTCACTATTATATACAAGATTTTCACATGACTAAACCTGTAGGTATACGTACAGGTGCAGCCTGCAGCTTAAATACATTGCTATAGCCGACACCAACTACCGTAATCCATTTTTGCAAATCCCAGTGGATTACAAATCCATGGCAAGAGCAACTGCCTGTAACACAGGATCTCTGTTAGAGCCTACTATTGTGTTATCTATTGTAATGATAGTTTCTAGAAACTAGGAAAAGCCGAAGTATAAGGGCTCGGACACACTGGCGTGAAAATCGGATGAGTGCAATGCGAGAAAATTTCGCGTTGCCCTCAGACCAATGTTACTGAATGAGTCAGAACAGATTAACGTGTGTCGTCCGCTTTTTTCTCACTCATTTTTCTTTTTTCTCATCCAGAATCTGGATGAGAAAGCAGTCGCAACCAGGGGTGCAGGAAGCCTCCCCGCCTGAGCCACGAGGGTGAGGAGCGGGGTTGGGGTGCTGTCGGTGGCCCCCAACCCCGCTCCTCACCCGTGCAGCTCGGGTGACAGGGAAGCCTTATGGAGGGGGAGGTTGGGGGGCTGTGCTGTCGGCGGCCACGGTGGGGGGGTGCTGTCGGCGGCCGCAGGTGAGGAGTGGGGGGGGGGGTGCTGTAAGCAGCGGTTGCTGGTGTGGATTCAATGGCTTACTGTACCTGCAGCCCTGCTGACATCCACATAGTCACACAATGTGCTGAGTGGAGCAGCGGGCACCGCCCCCTCCAGCACTGCCGCTCCCCCTGCCTCCTTGCCGCCTGAGCCTAAGGGCTCACGTTGTCCAATGGACAGTGCGGCCCTGGTCGCAACATGCTACAACAGTATGCGATTCTCGTACAATACAAGTCAATGGGTCCGACAAAATCACGGACAGCACACGGACCATCCTGGTGGCATCCATTTTTAACTGCTACATTATCATTCTGCAGCTGAGAACACTGTAAAATGTTCCTGTAAATGATTGTACATTAATTGCTGCTGAGAAAAAAAGAGCATTGCACATGGACATTGTACAGATGTCACACAGACACCACTCGGATGTTATCTAAGAAAAAAAGTCGCACACTCGTATAGCAGTTCCATGCCACACGGATCAAAAAACGGGTGACACTCGTCCAACTCTCCTGGATGAGAAATAGACCGATTTTTTTTCACGCTAGTGTGTCCGTGCCTTAATGATAAGGTTGGGTTCACACAGGACATTTTGAGCATCTTGGTCCCTGTGGTTGTTTAATGTACTTGCTAAATATATGTTTTGCTGCTGGTATTTTGCTGTCATGCAAGCTCTGCTCTTACAGGGCCCGATTCATCATTGCATTTCCACCAGTGCTTTGGTGTAAACACCTTACAATTAGTGACTTTCTGATTTAATCCGATGATTTGCATCTTTTATCAAGTTTACATTTGTGGTTTAGTTGTTTTTTTTTTTATTTTCAAGTCATTGTGTTTTTTCCAAATGTTTTAGACGGATTCATGAAATGAGACTTATTTACTGTAATTTGTTTAAACTCTACACCGGTCACCCCTTTGTGTCATTTTATATATGCAGTTATTATGTGGCATTTTTGGGGACGTTTTGTGAATTTGTTTGACTTTTCCCACTAAGAGGTGTCATAACCAGTTAAAGATAGAAAAAAAATATATATCTTTTGTTTGTGCAAAATGTATGAATCGTGCGCGAAATATAGATACATTTGACACAAGAAACAAGAACGAAAATCACAG
>JARQOC010000003.1:781852708-781929040 GCA_033576535.1 Allobates femoralis
GAATATGTCCCACGTCATGTCTGATCGCTGCCGGAGATGTGAGGAGGGAGATCTTACCTCGGCAAACTATGGGCAACATATTTTGGACCTAACACTTATTGACAGTGCTATAACCGGACACAATTAGCCTGCAGTTCACTCACAACCGGAGGACATGACCACGTAGAAGGATTAGATCACTGTCTAATCACATGTGTCACTAGAATACAGAGTTAGGATGGGTCATTATTAAAAATCCCCTGGTAAGTCATGAAGAGTAAGGTCATACTTATATATTCTACAATTAGAAACGGCATTTATCACTGATCAAGAAGTAAAGAAGCCGTGTATATATGTATCCTGACATCAGCAAATATGCAAACTGATAAATTCCCCATTACAGACATAATAAAATACAGAGGTTTCTGTATCCATTACGTGCACATGTTCAGGAATCCACCTGAATCGTCAGCATCTGCATTCATGTGCGGATTTCACTCTAAATAATACAGTTAAATTAATCCGTGCCGGATTGGATGGAAGGACTTGTTTACATATTGCCTTTTTTTCATGTTTTTTTTTCAATTGCAAAAAAAAACAAAAAACAAAAAAACGCTTTGAATATTCAAATCTGCAAAAAAAATAAAAATAAATAATAAAATAAGCCACGTCTCCTCCATGAGAGTCAGAAATCTCATTTACTTTGCTGTTAATGTAAAATGCTGCATTTTTAAGTGGCAAAAAAAGGAGCATGTGAACAAGGGAAGATGCCCGCGAAGAGTATCTGCAAAGGGTTTTCTGCACTAAAAATGCTTCTCCCAGGAGGAAAATTGTACCCAAGTATTGTTGCTGAATTTTTCTCCTATTCAAATAAACACAATGAAAACATGTACATCGGCATGATGTAAATATGAAAAAAAGCTTTGATGGTTAAAATACGCATAAAATAAAAAGCACCTGTGTATGAGATTTCAGAAATCTCAATGGTGCCGATACTGTAAAATGCAGCATTTTCTATGTGCACAAAATCGACTGCAAACACTCAACGTGTGGACAAGGCCTTGATCGGCAGCCAATGGAGGACATTTTTCTTCCTGTGAGAACACAAGGATTTTCTAAAAAATAAGTTTTATTGCCTTTCCGGAAGGCAGGCGAAAGATGTTAGATCAGAGACAATGCAACCTCTGGGATCTCCAGGACTAGAAGCACTGAATGAAGCAACAAGGCGAGTCACCGTCCACAAAAATCAGCCTCCCTTTGAAAGGAATTGGTAGTGATCCCAATTATTGACGCCATACAGACCTCACATAAATCCCTTGTACTGTACTGTGACTAGTTAACAAATGGTATTGTTGGGAAAAACCCTTGATAGATACATTAATCAGGGCTGTGAAGTCGGTAAACCAAACATACGACTCAGACTCCTCAATTTCCCTGACTCCAATTCCACCAAAATGGACACAGACTCCGACTCCACAGCCCTGACATTAACTGTCATTTAACACAAAGATTTCCTTTACCAATAACTGAATACAAATTATGTAGGATCAAAATCTTAACCTTAAGTAAACTAAGCCCCCAAGTGCTCTTGGGCTCTTCCCATTAAGGATATGTTCACAAGGAGTTCTTAAACGTGGATTTTGAAGTGGATCTACTTCAGAATCCACATCAAAGACATTCAAAAGATATATGAATTATTTTAAGATTTGGAGTTTGAAAAAGATCAACCTGTCCACGTCAAGTAACTACATGTGGGCAGAACGTAACACTTCCAATTCTACCAAGACAGCTGTCTTATGGTTCCAATGGAGATACCGTATATACTCGTGTATAAGCCGACCCGTGTATAAGCCGACCCCCCTACTTTTGCCCCACAAAACCTGGGAAAACCTATTGACTCGTGTATAAGCCGAGGGTGGACCCCAGCACAAGTATACAGCCCCCAGCAGTGTGGTATACAGCAGCCTCCCCAGTGGTATATACAGACCCCAGTGGTAATACAGCAGCCCCAGTGGTAGTATACAGCAGCCCCAGTGGTAATACAGCAGCCCCAGTGGCAGTATACAGCAGCCCCAGTGGCAGTATACAGCAGCCCCAGTGGCAGTATACAGCAGCCCCAGTGGCAGTATACAGCAGCCCCAGTGGCAGTATACAGCAGCCCCAGTGGCAGTATACAGCAGCCCCAGTGGCAGTATACAGCAGCCCCAGTGGCAGTATACAGCAGCCCCAGTGGCAGTATACAGCAGCCCCAGGGGCAGTATACAGCAGCCCCAGGGGGTATACAGCAGCCCCAGGGGGTATACAGCAGCCCCAGGGGGTATACAGCAGCCCCAGGGGGTATACAGCAGCCCCAGGGGTATACAGCAGCCCCAGGGGTATACAGCAGCCCCCCAAATGCTGGCACTCGCCCCCCCTGTGTGGTAAGGGCCCCCCTGCTGCTTAACTTACCATCCCTGGTCTTCTGCACTGCACCGCGCCGGTCTTCTGAGCTCCGTTCTCCATGCTCCCGTCCTCGCTGCATCCGGGATCCCCGGCCATCGCAGTTACGATGACGTCATCGTGCGACGGCCGAGGATCCCCGACGCAGCCGGACGGGACTCGGAGCATGGAGGACGGAGCTCAGAAGACCGGCGGTGCAGAAGAGACCGGGGATGGTAAATTAAGCAGCGGGGGGCCCTTACCACACAGGGGGGGCGAGTGCCAGCATTTGGGGACCGTATTGACTCGTGTATAAGCCGAGGGGGGAACTTTTCAGCCCAATTTTTGGGCTGAAAAACTTGGCTTATACACGAGTATATACGGTAATTGTGTTGAGTGGGTAGATGCAGGGCAGATGTTGTACAGCCGGCATGTGCATCTGAATGCAGCAATCAGAGCCAGCACTGACTGCTGCTCTTATAGCCTGGGAACAACACAGAAAAGCAGAATTTAGGCAGCGTTATTAACCCAGGCCATCTGTTTTAGCTGGACAACGGACACCCGCGGCATGAACAGGTAATGTGCTTCAATTAGCTCCATCGACCTACCGAAGGTCGCTGTCATGCCATGCTGAACCCCTATGAAGCCCAGCCACAAGTTAGGCTTCACAGACTGTGAATTATACTATATACTGTACGACAATAGTATTGCAGGATACAGAACAGGCGATGAAATGATTACACAAGTGAAAAGTAGGCAAATATTAAATAAATATACATTTTAAAAATGAAAACCTAACAATCTGAATGATCTCCTTTCTCCCAACCAATAAAAAAGACATAACACATTTGTCATCACTGCACCCTTAACTACTAATAAACTAAACTTGTGTAACCAATATAGTAAATGTTGGAAAGGAGAAAAGAATAAAATTAAAAAAAAAAAAGCTTATATGTTCACCATTCCAGAAAAAAAAGCAATAAAAATAATTGAAATTGTAGTATTTATCCCAAAATGGTACCATTAAAAATGACAGCGCGGCAAACCAGAATACTGCTCCATCAACGGACTAATTAAAATGAGGTTGAGAGATCCCGGCAGCACACTCCCTTGATGGTGCTCAGTAATGGGATGGCACACCCAGCAGCATATGAAGAAATACTGGCACACGTTGAATTATTCACTTCTTCGACTTTATTTTAAGTGCATAAGTCCCTATATGTCAAAGTAAGATGCGTTTCGGCTACAAGATCAGCCTTCTTCAAATGTTGCATTTAATTCAACGTGTGCCAGTCTATCTTTGTAAGGAAGAAGTAAAATAAAATAGGTGACACAAACCAACGATTTTAATGTTGTTACTTTTTTTTTTTTAAACAAATCAGATTTTTTTCTGTAATCGTCTACTATATAAAAGCCCGATCCAGTCTAACTGTAAGGTGCCCTGAAAACAGCGACACCTATAGGACATTGTATAAATTACAAAAGGCAGTTAAACTTGAATGTGAAGAAGCCCATAGGTTTTGGATGATCAGTCAAAATTGACACCAACATAAATCGTCCCAAAAAGTACACAGAAGACACTTGAAACATTACCGTAATAATAACAGTTCAACTAATATATACGGTAATCGCTAATGTTCTAGAACCGGGTCTTCTTCTAGTAATAATAATAATAATAATAATAAATAATAATCTACATTTTTGTTATGACTAAGTTGGTACTGTCCTGGAGAATTCAGACCCCGGGTCATTTTTCATAAAATAAATACAGCAAAAATAAAATCCAAAACTCAATGGCAGAATTAAGTGGTGTATATAACCTTCAAGCAGAACCTGAAAAGCCACCTCTTCAGAACAGCCAACAGCCTGCAATGACCACGGTGCCATCTCACCACCATAGGACTCGACGTTCCACTACCACTAGAGCAGACCCAACCTACTGTTCCCCTCCCCATTGCCCTGTAGAATGTAAGCCCGCAAGGGCAGGGTTCTCTCACCCCTCTGTATCAGTCTGCCACTGTTAGTTTCTCATTGTATTTTTACCTTGTTTGTATGTAACCCCTTCTTATGTACAGCACCATGGAATCAATAGTGCCCTATAAATAAATAATATTTTCATCTCATTTTAATTTTTTTTTCAAATTAACTGATTTGGTTGAAAATGTTCATTTTTAGCAAATTTAATGGCTTTGGGCTATGGAAACCAAGATACAGTTGACTAAACCCAGGATCTCATTGACTAATAAGGCGATAAATCCCTGGCCAGACACAGATCCAGTATGGAAACAGTATGAGAAAACTTACAGTGATCAGCAACACCCATCATGTTGCGGTAGAGCACTATTTTTTGGTAAGGTTCTCCCGTGTATTCTTTATCCCGCAGGTTCGCCCAGCTTGGCTATCATGTTGCAGTAGCGCACTTATTTTTTGGGAAGGTTCTCCGATGTATTCTCTATCCCACTAGTTTGTCCAGCTTGGCTATAATGTTGCGGTAGAGCACTATTTTTTGGTAAGGGTCTCCTGTGTATTCTTTATCCCGCAAGCTCGTCAAGCTTTGCTATCATTTGTGGTAGCGCACTTATTTTTTGGTAAGGTTCTCCTGTGAATTCTTACCCTCGCGGGCTCAGCTTCGTCAAGCTTTGCTATCATTTTGTGGTAGAGCACTTATTTTTTGGTAAGGCTCCCCTGTGTATTCTTTATCCCGCAGATTCGTCCAGCTTGGCTATCATTTTGCGGTAGAGCACTAATTTTTGGTAAGGTTCTCCTGTGTATTCTTTATCCCGCAGGTTCGTCCAGCTTTGCTATCATGTTGCGGTAGTGCACTTATTTTTTGGTAAGGTTCTCCTGTGTATTTTTTCCCCCGCGGGCTCGGCTTCGTCAAGCTTTGCTATCATGTTGCGGTAGAGCACTTATTTTTTGGTAAGGTTCTCCTGTGTATTTTTTCCCCCGCAGGCTCGGCTTGGTCAAGCTTTGCTATCATGTTGCGGTAGTGCACTTATTTTTTGGTAAGGTTCTCCTGTGTATTCTTTCCCCCGCGGGCTCGGCTTCGTCAAGCTTTGCTATCATGTTGTGGTAGAGCACTTATTTTTTGGTAAGGTTCTCCCCTGTAGTCTTTCCCCCACAGGCTCGGCTTCGTCAAGCTTTGCTATCATGTTGCGGTAGAGCACTTATTTTTTGGTAAGGTTCTCCCCTGTAGTCTTTCCCCACAGGCTCGGCTTCGTCAAGCTTTGCTATCATGTTGCGGTAGAGCACTTATTTTTTGGTAAGGTTCTCCCCTGTAGTCTTTCCCCCACAGGCTCGGCTTCGTCAAGCTTTGCTATCATGTTGCGGTAGAGCACTTATTTTTTGGTAAGGTTCTCCTGTGTATTTTTTGCCCCGCGGGCTCGGCTTGGTCAAGCTTTGCTATCATGTTGCGGTAGTGCACTTATTTTTTGGTAAGGTTCTCCTGTGTATTCTTTCCCCTGCGGGCTCGGCTTGGTCAAGCTTTGCTATCATTTTACGGTAGAGCACTTATTTTTGGTAAGGTTCTCCTGTGTATTCTATCCCCCGCAGGCTCGGCTTGGTCAGGCTTTGCTATCATGTTCTACTCTCCAATACTTCATTCAGCTTCCTACCCCTGGAGGGTTCAGAGTTTACCATACACCCGTAATTGCAGTGTCTCCCTGTCTCAGACATTAGAAGCGATTTGCAGTTGTGAGAAGCCGCAGACTCCTCAAATTGCTTGCATAATACAACCACTGATTTACTGACGCATGCATGAGAAAACAGACTCGCTGACATTTCAATCACTCGAAAATGAAGGTTGATTTGATTAAAAATAAAATGAACATTTAAACATATTTTCTAGTCTATTTCATTATAATTAACCCAATCCAGTCTAGATGCGCCTAAAATGTGTGCATTTCTGTAACAGTATGGGTCTCATGCGTCGCCCCGGGGTCACAAGGGAATGTACAGAAACGGCATGGTGATACTATACTCCATTATTAATCTTCATTTACGGACCAAGTAGATGAAACAAAGGAACAAAGTATACTTTCAATAATGTGCAGCGGCTATGAATTTAGAGAAATAGGCTTTATTGATAGGCTTTATAAAAGCTGTATGCAATTACAGCGCTGAATCATTTGAATAATAGACTGTCTGACATATTCTAGGATAAGTGGCTGCTACATTTCTCTGATATTAGGGTCATATACTCATCTATTCTTACTCTAAGCTCTCCTTCGCCTGGTAATAAATTAATTTCTTAGTGTTAGTTCGGCATGTGCCCTACAGTTAAATTCATTTTCTCTCTCACTGAAGGAAAAAGTTGAAAAAAAAAAAGTTAGGATTATTATTTCCGATCTCACAGCTATTTCTTTGGTGTATGCAAATAGCAGGTCTGGGCGTTCCTGGCCGTGCCACCAACCCAACAGATCAACTCCCAGCAAAAAAGGTAATATCATCCTTAGTCACTTACTTTAAAATATAGATTCACACTTCTAACGACTGAGAATGATGGCTTAGTGATTAGCACCAGTGGCTTAACTTGAGTCGGATGCAAAATTTGGACCTCTCCCACAGCACATACTGGTCAGACATATGGGCCGAGTGTAGCGTTCTAGATCCTATACAGACTTACAAATTGCCCCCTTTATACCTTTTATTATGTACAAATGTTCCCTATCCTGGTATATATGGCCTTCATCCTGATATACATGGTCTACATCCTGCTATATATGGCCTCTACTCTTTTATATAGAGGCCCATCCTTGTATACATGTTCTCCATCCTGCTATATATGGGCCCATCCTTCTATATTTGCTCCTCCTCCGGGAATATGTCCCCCATGCGGACATATAAGCTCCTCCTCCTACAGCTACATAGTCCTCCATTTATTATAATGCACCCCCATATTCTTCCATGTACTATAATGTACCCACATAGTCCTCCAATTATTACAATATATCCCATATGATATAATGCACCCCCTATATTATAATGCAGCACTAATAGTCCTCCATGAATTATAACACCACCCAGAGTACTCCATGCATAAGATAGCCCCCATTGCCCTCCAATTTTTATATTGCACCCCCATTATCCTCCATATATTATAATGCACCCCCATTATCCTCCTTATATTGTAATGCAGCCCCATAGACCTCTAAAATGCTGTCACATATCCCTCCATATAGTATAATGCACCCCTATTTATGCAGTCTCACATCTTGCCATATATTATAACGCAGCCCCCATAACATTTAACACACAACCCCCCCATACCCTTAGGCCAATATGTAGTCACTGATTAAAAAATAAACAGGTACTCGCCTCTCCTCGGTTCCTCTGCTGTTGTGGTCTACATACAAGCGTCCTGCGCTATGCATGCAAATTGTGCAGATTTCAGTGCCTACAAGAGATGAATGTGGGTCCAGTCGCCACAGAGGTAATGTACCTTAGCCAGAGGTGCGGTACCCCCAGCCCCAGGTAAGAGGGGGACACAGCCCGGTACCCACACACCACTAGGCACTCTGGACCAGAAAGGTGGGGGGACTGATCAAACCCCCATCCCAGGCTGGAGAGGAGGAAGAAAGGGAGAGAGAGAGAGAGAGAGAGGGAGAGGGAGAGAGAGAGAGAGAGAGAGAGAGAGAGAGAGAGAGAGAGAGGGAGAGAGAGAGAAAGGGAGAGAGAGAAAGGGAGAGAGAGAAAGGGAGAGAGAGAAAGGGAGAGAGAGAAAGGGAGAGAGAGAAAGGGAGAGAGAGAAAGGGAGAGAGAGAGAGGGAGAGAGAGAAAGAGAGAGAGAGAGGGGGAGAGAGGGAGGGAGTGGGAGGGGGAGGGGGGAGAGGGGGAGAGAGGGAGAGAGGGAGAGAGAGAGAGAAGTGAGAAGTGGAAGAGCTGCAGAAGAGATGTGAGAAAAGGTGTGCTGGTAATTGGCTCATCCCAGGGCAAAGAAGAGAGAGGGAGCCAGGCAGGAGCTCCGAAGAAGGAAGGCGACCCAGAGGCACGGGAAGAGAGCATTCCACCAGTGGGACTCGTATCCATTGCCGGTCGCAGGCAGTGGAGGGATCAGGGCCGCAGAGGGTCACCAGGAGCAGATTAGTGGAGTGGACTAAGGACTCAGCTAGCGAGCCAGAGGCTGCTGTATCTCCAGAACCAGCAGCCAAAGCTACGTCAGTCACTTCAAAAGTGGCCATATGAGGCCAAAGGGGACAGAGAATGTCGCCCAGGAGGTTCCGTGGCCGCTGGCGCAGGACACGGAGCGTGAGGTGCAGGGTAGGAGAGAGAGAGCCAGCACAAGTCAGACGACCCGGCAAAGGTACACAGAAAGGGGTGCCTGTTAAGTGTTTCTTAATCTACCTGAGAGTGGTTGAACCCTAGGACAGCACCCGGCTGGATGTGGCTGCTAAAGAACTGTGAGTAAATGAGTCAAACTGCACCCGCTGTGTCCTCAAATCATTCTGGAGGCCCCAGTTCTACACTATCACTTCACCACCATTCACATATTGACATTAATTACTGACCCGGGGTCCCGATCCACCTACGGGGAGCGACATCATCTGGCTGCACAGTCATCTGCCCTGGAGGTCTGAACTGCAGCGTCAGCTATCCCTGGCCGAGCACCGTAGGTGCCGTCACGACAATCATCCCCGAAACCCTATTCCCTGAACTTTTATTGACGCTGCCACGGTCACGGAGCCGGGTCTCGACCCCCGTGACTCCCCAGCAGAACTGCTGTCTGTTTCCGAATACCCCACAGCCCTAGGGGGGGTGTCATGAGCCATGTGGTGAAAATGTGGCATATTTGTGCTAAAGGTAGAGGATGTTTTTTAGAATTCCATCCATGTATGTTGTACTATATGTTGCTGAAGATCTACATTGAAAAATACACACCACAAATCTGCCAGGAAATATAGCACACGCGCTAAACAGTCATAGATTTCTATGGATAACAATAAAAGCCTTTTGGCATCAACCGGCATTCAGTGCATCTGCCGTTCTCATCACCTGCACACAGCGACTCTTATGTATACATGTCCATTAAGGGAAAGCGATCAATGACAGATGGGTCAGAGAGAGACTGCACCTTTGTTCTCATTGTTCCATCCTAATCATGAATTAATAATGCATATTGCATTCATTTTATATGAATATTAGAGTAAACACACATTAAATAAATAAGGCATTTTTTAATAAATAAATACAGCACTGATATATGACCTAAAAGAGCACTGTAGATTTCTCCTTGATTATGGAAAGTTACGAAAACTCAGATAAATACTTAACAGTCTCTAAAGAAGTCACACGGACACTGTTAGGAAGGCAAGACCAAGCCACAAAATAGCGGCATCCATCATATGTCCATGGTATAAGGTAGCGGTTAGGATCGGCACGACGGAAGGCAGTGACCCAGGCACTTGTTCACACAACACACAGTTTAATGGCACAGTTCAGGTATTTACAGACCTGCAGGTTCCGGGGTGCAGCCGGATACAACCTCATACAATCCCAACAGCTGATCTAGAAACTCTGCACCTTCTCACGGGTTCTCTCTTGGCCGGGTCCCAGCCAAGGGCCAAAACCTCACGGCTAGGCTGTGTTAGGTCAGCACACAACCTTTCTCTCCTCATTGTCCGCTCATTAGCTTCATGAACGTCCACCCTGAGAGAGCTCACAGACTGTGTTAGCTTCACACAGCCCTTCACCCAGCAGCTCCTGCTGTTCTGACACGCCTTCCTCCCCCCTAAGCCCAGGGCAGCTCATATCATCTCCTATTCACCCGCACACCTGGGCGTCAGTGCTTTCAATTAGCACTCAGCTCCAGTAGCAGCTAACCCTGTGTGTGCTGCTACCGAGCAGAAGATATAATCTCCCATATGCTGTGTCCCGGTCAGGGGACACATCAGGGTCACATCACCACATACCTCCCCCCTCTGTTCAAACCCGTGGGGCTGAACACAAGCCCATGATCCCAGGCCTCAAGAGAGGGCCTCCTTGCCATCGGGGCCTACCAGTCGAGGGAACTGTCCAAGTCGACCAGGGGCGTCCGTGTCCGATACATGGTCCCGTACCGTCACCAACCGTTTTCTGGTGTACCAAGACCAATCGGACTCAGTCGCCTTATGTCTCAGGGGCATGTCTGTGGGAGGAATGGGTGGGATGGAGCCTCATCATATGAGCGGGTCATTGGGGTTTGGAGACATGTACAGACTCCCTAAGAATTCCCCAAATAACATAAGCGGCTTTAGTATCCCTCCTGGGACACAGCGAGATGACTGAGACCTGGGCCGGGCCCAGGACACAGCGAGCAAGGGGCCGGGCTCGGGACACAGTGAGCGAGGAGTGGGGCCCAGGACACACACAGAAGAGGGGCCCGGGACACACAGGCTTCTCCCGGGACTGAGCCGCGCTCCTCCTGTGCCCTCCGCTCGGACACTCCAATCCGGCCGCAGCCACACGGATCCGCACTCCTCCCCGGACAGGGAGCCGCCACCGCTAGTCATGTTTGCCAAAGGAAAAGACTCCGCGGTGCCGTCAGACGGGAAGGCCCGGGAAAAGCTTGCTCTTTATGTA
This sequence comes from Allobates femoralis, assembly GCA_033576535.1. Taxonomy (NCBI): domain Eukaryota; kingdom Metazoa; phylum Chordata; class Amphibia; order Anura; family Aromobatidae; genus Allobates; species Allobates femoralis. Next base: position 781,863,662 of record JARQOC010000003.1, read on the forward strand.
TATGTTTATGTATATATCTTTATCTATATGAATATCTACTTCATGTTGGTGCCCAGAAATCAGCAAAGACTTTCCTATCAGAGATAAGGTCGGAGAAGAATATCACATTAGGGGAACCTTTGGGATTCTTACATTCGTGGTGGTGTGTATTTTGGGACCTGTACTGTGCTGCGCCGGAGTGCAGAGATACCTGTGAACATTTGAGGGAAGCGAAAGCTTTCCACGACTATAGTGCAGCAGCCGCCCCGAGCCCAGTGCTCAGTTACATGTCTCCAAGTGATGGCATGCCCGGAGGGACAATCCTCCCTGGATTCTTCCAGCAGGGGCCTCCTGGGTCACAGCCATCGCCTCATGCACAGCCGCCTCCTCACAACCCGAATATGATGGGTCCTCACATTCAGCCTTTTATGTCATCTCGATATGGTGGCAGACCCAGGCCTCACATAAAAATAGGAAGCCAGTCTCCGGGGGGTGTCCCAGGATCGCAGCCTTTGTTATCAAACTCCATGGATCCAACCCGACAAGGACACCCTGGTATGGGAGGACACATGCAGCAGATGAATCCCCCTAGACCAATAGGCCCATGGGTCTGGGCCCTCAGTCTGATCCTTGGTTATCATTGCAGAATTATGGAAGCGGGATTAGACCACCACCTAATTCATTATGGCCTGGCATGAGAATGGGTCCTGGTCCTGGTGCGTGGCCAAATAGTGCAAATTCGATTCCATATTCCTTAGTCATCGCCTGGCACATATGTGGTCCCACCTGGTGGCGGAGGACCACCCGATACATCCACCCTGAGAGAGCTCACAAGCTGTGTTAGCTTCACACAGCCCTTCACCCAGCAGCTCCTGCTGTTCTGACACACCTTCCTCCCCCCTCAGCCCAGGGCAGCTCATATCATCTCCTATTCACCTGCACACTTGGGTATCAGTGCTTTCAATCAGCACTCAGCTCCAGTAGCAGCTAACCCTTTGTGTGCTACTACCGAGCAGAAGATACAATCTCCCATATGCTGTGTCCCGGTCAGGGGACGCATCGGGGTGGCATCACCACAATGGTTATAGCATTCTACAAGGCAGAACAGTGGACAAGTGCCCGACATGGACCCAGAGCACAATGAGATAATAAAGAGATCACTTACATTTATTACTGGAGATGGGGTGGAGAGGGATAAACCTTTAAGATCTGATAATAAACTTGGAGAAAGGATGGCAGACTTAGGGAGAACTACTGGAGTCGATACATCATTAACTGTAAAAGGAGAGAAAAAAAAACACTATGAAAAATGACATTTGTCATTTATATAAAGCCGTAATATACAAAAGCACACTGAACATTACATAGATTTCTATACGTAGCTCTGTGTTATGGTAGCAAACCACAAACAAACACTGTATAGTCAGATATTTCTATATGTATCCCTGTCTCTCCATGGTAACAGACCACAAGCAAACCCTGTGTAGTCAGATATTTCTATATGTATCTCTGTCTCTCCATAGTAACAGACCACAAACCCTGCATAGTCTAACCCTGACATTATGTAATATGCTATTTCACCTCTTCTATCTCCTACTGTCTGTAGGTAAGAAGAGGATCTGAGGGGAGAAATGACTTTGGTTTTTTCTGACAGTGGTGTGACAACATTTAAGACAGAGATCTGCATAAGGATTGCTTCACACGCTAGGATCTCGTTAACGATATCCTTGAAACGTCACAGATTTGTGAACGTTCTAACGATATCGTTAGTGCGTCCTTGCGTGTAAACAAACGATATAGGATGCAAAAATCGTTGAATCGGTCATCACAAAAATAAGATCCTGACCTCAAATCTATCGTTCATCGCCCAATTAAGGATCTGTGAAGAAGCCACATCGTTCAGTGTGACACCTTTATGAACGATCTCGTTCACAATTCTCCTATTCCTGCCGCTTTAAAAGATCGTTCAGTCCTTGCTCTTCTATTTAACTGGTGCGTTGCCGAATGGGATATCGTTAACTATATCCTTGTGTGTGACAACGCACTATGTCGGAACGATCACTGTCACGTGATCGTTCTAAGGATATCGAAATCCTAGTGTGTGAAGTGGCCTTAAGAGCAAACACAAACATCACAGATTTTCAATCGTAAAAGAAATGTCATATTGTATTGTTATTCTACTGTCTATTACGTTGCTATGAAATAAGATTTGCCTTTTAGAAGTTTGTCCTCTCTCCCTTGCTGTAGCTGTCTGATGTAATTACAGTGGGTACAGAAAGTATTCAGACCCCTTAACATTTTCCACTCTTTGCTTCATTGCAGCCATTTGGTAAATTCAAAAGATAATTTTTTTTTTCTCATTAATGAGGTCACCAAAGAAACCTCCTGGACAGGGCGCTGTCTGACCTAAGGCCCGCCCTGGCAGATGTAAAATACCAATACCCAATCTGTAAACTGCTCAACCAGAAGTCTGTATCAACAATACTTACAATCGTCAAGGTCTAAGAGAGATACATCCTTTTTCTTGGCAGACTCCTTCTCTTTGGCAGGTTTACCTTCAATTTTCTGTTTAGGATACAAAAACAATACATTTCAGACCAGAGAGGGCAATGGCCGGCCTCTCATGACATCTTCAATACATCTGAGATCTTAAGAAAATTTGCTTTAAAGCACTGTTCTTATAAGGGTGTAAAGAAGCAACAGAGTTTAACAGGCAGCTATTAATCCTGTTTAGTCCTCAGCATTAAAATTTTGTAAAAGGTATGCTGTTAAGGTCTCCCAATTGAGTAAAAAGTTCTGTTTTTACCCGGCTTTTACCACAATTGGCAAGTAATAAGAATTCAACAAGTGTGGAGCCAAGAAATGCATCCTCTTTATCAGTGTCCAACGGCTTCGTGTACTGTGAGGTTATGGGATTATCTGTGACTTGTCAAACTATTCGCACGGACTCCGGATATCTGCGCTAAATGTGGTCATCAGGTAACAGGTACATTTCTTATTGCAGAGGAGTGCATGGAATTAACTTGAGGTTCATTTATTTATTTTGTATTGTAAAAGACACATATCTCTATTGAATACAACAGCACATCTCCTATTATAGATAGGACACAGTATTCTGAAGTGTGAACAGAGCCTTGCAGTAACGTTACACAAATTATTTTTCTAAGTAATTGCTGTTAGAACCAATCAAAACAAAATAGAATTGAAAGACGTAATCCATATTTATTTTATGAAGCTTTTACAAAGGCTTGCAAATAAAAACGTATAAATCAATACAAACCTGCAGAATCTTTCAAAGTATTTTCCATAGAAGACAAGCTCTTAGATCTCATTGGTGACAAGTCCCCATTAGGATGGTGGATAATTCACTAAAACCAGGGGCCTTTCCCATCAGCGTTTTCGCTGATGTGTGGCAGATTTACTGCATCTGACACCTAACGGCCGCAGATCCGCACTTGCCGCAGCGGACTGCAAGCCCCATTGAAAATGCATGGGGTTTGCCGGACCTGGGCCGCGGCAGCTGATCTGACAGATGCGGCGCCACCTGCCGGATCGGCCGCACATCAGCGAAAACGCTGATGTGAAAGACCCATAACTATGACGCTGATGTGAAAGACCCATAACTATGACCTCCACTAAGCAAATAAAAGCCATAAAGATTACCCGAAGCTATTATGAAAATCCAACCTAACCAGAATGTGACAAACTCTTTATACTATCCTAGTGTTATGGGGTTTTCCAATATCTTCTATTACCGGTCTATCCTTAAAGGGGTATTCCCATCTCCAAGATCCTATCCCAATACGTAGTAGGTGTAATAATAATAATATTAGCAAATACCTCCTATTAGAAATGTAGTCTTGTTTTACTGATTAGCTGTCACTTACCTCATGTGAATGCACTGCAGTACCTTAGGTATCCATGGTTAAGACTACATGAAACTGTCACTATATGAGTGTTCATAACAATGGATACCTAATTCTGTACATGGGGTAAGTGAAATAGCTAATCCGTGGGGCTATTCTACATTTCTAATTGGAGGTGTTTGCTAATATTTTTATTATTACACCTTCTACATATTGGAATAGAATCTTGGAAATGGGAATACCCATTTAATTGATTGGAGAAGACAGTGGAATTGAATGGCCAACACATCGCTTATTCAGCCCCAATAAAATCCTTAAGTGATACATGAAATGGGCTCAGCCGTGGATTACACCAGGAAGTCAGAGCGTGTGCTCGTGACCCTGGCTGTAGCTGATGACGTGTGCACGGTCATGAGATCCCGTGCACCAGCCTGTGACGAGGAAGAAAGGGCTGGGCTTTACTAAAGCGATGGGGGAGAGGAGGATGACGGGCAGATGCAACTCGGCTGGAGAACAATCTAAGTAACGCCCAGTCGGCCACATGTTTTAAACTTTACAAAGGTATATCCTCACTTCTACAAAACAGTTTTTTTTAGCAAAAACGCTTGCACCAAATGTGTGTGCTGGGTGTAGGGACCCATATTAACAGTCTGGGGGGGGCATTTGGGGTGGTTGGTTCCCTTTAAAGGGATTTTCAGGGACGTTGCTTATCTTTCCTGTGGGTACTAAAGCTTTATAGGCATGTAGTTGATACACTACCTGCCTGTTCTGTCCAGCACCCATCTCTACCAGGTCAAAGTGGTCAATGACTGCTCCTGCCGGTGATTTTGCGGTTTCAATGATCTCACAGAGCAGCTCATTCTCTTCTGATCTTCTCTGTAGATGGGGCGTCATTGCCAACATCATGCGCACAGATAGCCAACTCTGTGCACTTAGGCGGAATCTAAGACCTAACACATATTGTGGTTTATTTAACAGGTGACTCTTCTTTACTGGTTTCCATATTTGTTCTTTTGTGATTTTGCTGCCTTCGATCCAATTTTACAATTTGCACATTCCAATAGATATGTTAGACCAGTGTTTCCTAAACTTCTGTCCTCACGGCTCCCAAGAAATCGTGTATTCAAGATTTTCTTAGTATTGCACAGGCAATGGAATTATTAGAAATCAGATGTTGCAAGAGATTCTAAATCCTAAATACGTGATTGGGGAACTGGACTTTGATAAACATTGTTAAGAGCCTATACAATATACCAAAGGCCCATTGCACATATGCAATGAGCAGAGTGTAAAATAAGAATATATATTACCCATGATCAAAAAACAGTTCATATACCAAAGTATCAACTCAAGGAAACTGGAACATGCAATGCACGTGAAATGTTACTCAAATAGTGGAAATATCTAGATAATGTCTCATTTAAACCTCGTGAATAGGCAGACGCTCATTCCACTGTAGAAGGCAATGTGGGTCTAAGAGAGGATGTAAAGGGTACATTGCATTTAGATTTACCCATTTACAATTCATCTTGTTAATAGAGACAGAAGCTGGATAAAGCATATAGCAGATGAAGCAGGAGATTGAGGATTTCTCTGGCTCAATGCATAATTCATGGCCTCTGACTGCAAAGTGTGTAAAATGAGAATTTCACACCGCTGCCAGAGCCGCGGAGCTGCACACAGGCACATGAATTGCAGTTTACTGGCAGAATTTTACCTTCGCTTCCAAAATATTTGTGTGTTCTGCATCATTTAGAAACCACATCCTCTAACTGATAGCCCAATGTTACTTTGTATTGGCTCCTAAAAAGTTACCATTCCGATACGACTTACTTATTTAGCGTATTTAAGGAAAGGCTTCAGGAAGCTTTATGAAGAGTCTGGAATATTTTAGCGTGTATTTCCTGGGCACCTTATCTGAGAAGAGTTGAAGCCGTACTTCTGGCTTTATAGGGAGATTACTCGTGATTTTTATTTACTACGTGCTTGTGTTACAAAGACAACTGCGGAATACAAGTAACTATGGGCACAAGGCATGGCACTATTTTAGATCCAGTGAGATAATACATCTGGGCATAAGTAGGCCACAATAGTATGCTATTCCAAGATCTGATGACAAAATTCCCAGTTTTGGGAAGCAGACATTGCCAGTAAGTGGGGCAAGAAAAGTTGTGGTCACTGTTCCCTTTAGTATTGTTTTAGATCACCTAGCCTAAGAAAATATTGACAAAATAAAGCACCTATAAAAAGCACACACATCACCATTTAGTGTATAAAACTATGTACTTAAAGTGAACATGTAACATGGAAAAATGCTATTAACCTACAGATATAGGGTTAATATTATTCAGAACCTGCCCGTCGCCTGTCGATTAAACCCCGCTGCCAGACTTCCGGTTCCGGCGCCTCCATGAAGAGTCGGTAGTGAAGAAGCTCCGGAATCCAGGGCCGCACAACCCACCCAAACATCACCATACCCCGCCGCAAATAGCCACCGGAGGCCGCGGAGGACGCATGAAGCCGACCGCGCTTGATCGGTTCGTGTCCCGCGGCGGTGACAAGGACGGGCACACCAAGGCGGTCAGACCCGCACCAACAACAGGGCCCATGATGGCGGCACCCGGCGCGGTCCTAACGGAGCGGGAGACAGAGGAGAGGACGGCCGTGGAGAACGTGCACACACCAGGAACACTGCTTATAGCAGGTACTGAGAGAGATGGGAGCCAGAATGAATCAGAGGCATATGTGGAGGAGGAGGATGGAGGGGGATACGATCTGCAAAAAGGAGAGGCGGGAGGAAAGATGGCGCGAGTACTTCCTGACTGCCCTCCATACACACGGGCCACGAGCAACATGGTGACACCAAATGTAATACCTGCCATTAACTATAAGCAACTAGCAAAGGAATTGGCGAAATATATGGCAGAAGAATTTCGCCAAGCAATGACAGAGATGATACATACATACACAGAAGGGATGCAGACAAAACTGACCAACCATGACCAGAGACTAAACGAAACAGAGGAACGCCTGGCGGCTGCAGAGGAACGTATACTAGATTTAGAACAACAACTAGATGAGCTACATAAAAACTCTTCCTATGCACTAAATAAACTAGATGATCTGGAGAATCGCAGCCGCAGGTGCAACCTCAAGCTAGTTGGATTACCTGAAACATTCTCCCCTACCCAACTAATTGACATTTTTGAAGTAGACCTTCCGAAAACACTAGGTCTCAATCACCCCTGCCCTACTGAGAGGACGCACAGAATTGGCCCACCAAGAGACATAACACCCGAGGAGCCGGGATCCAAGGGAACATTGCAAAACATTCAAGGAAAAGAGGTGATTAAACCCAGACATTCCATAGCGAAATACCTAAACGACCGCGATAAAGAGGAGATTTTGAGAGCGTACAAAGCATGCCGTATCCCCCTACACATACGTGGACACAAAGTGCTCCTATACCAAGATTACTCTGCGGAAGTTATGAGGAAATGCAAGGGATTTAGCGAGGTATGTACACTACTCTACAAGAAAAACGTGAGATTTCAGATGCTATTCCCAGCTACTCTGAGATTTAGAGCACCAGGGGGAGAGACAAAGTCATTTCAATCGCCTAAGGATGCCATGGACTTTGTGCTCAGACAACGAATGATACCGCTGGGCTCCACCCCGCCCTCCCCAAGCTCCAGAAATACGATAAACAGTCGGCTAACAGAATCAGGAGAAGTGGAAACGCAACGCCTTTATCATTTACGCTCAGGAGCAGGTATGGGGGTGACGACGCCAGAGAGACCACCACTGAGCAACCAAAGACAACAAAAATCGGGATGGGTCAGAAAGAAATCTAGCACAGCCAAAAAAGACGGGCAAACGACGAGACTCAATTAAAAGCACACCTACTAAGACATGTAATCTGGATCTTGTGCCAATCTATATGAGATACTCATTTTGAGCTGAACTCAATAGACACCCTGATGGAATCGACGGGCCTTTATTTGATTGATAGACACATCATCTGAAAACTGTCGGCGAGTCAGAGGTCCAGACATCTTAAGGCACAAATGCTGACGGACATAGACATCCCAGAAACCTTCCCATGAAGAAGGACAATCGATTGCAGAGTCAAACTGACCTATCACACACACGTGAGGAAGGAGCTAATGATGTCTTGCCCCTGAGAACTTAAAGGGGGAGAGGGTGGGGAAGGTAACGAATAAGAGTGGGGGAGGGAGAGGTAAGGGAATGTATATATCTTGAGGTATCGTGCTTAATTCCTCCTCTCCTTTTCTTCCTGCCATCGTCTTCTTAATCATACATGGCCTGTAATTGAACTAAGCGGTGGTCTTCAGACATAGAAGCATCTTTTTGCCCTGGATTCCATACGGAGCCAGAGGAGACGATAATGGAGGAAAAAAGAGAAGTGAGCAAAATGGAAAAAGGGAGGGATTATATAGGGAAGGGTAGGGAAAGCGATACCACAACAACTGTCTTTAAGGGTTCTTTAAAATATTATGAAAAATTTCTAATGTAAAATTGTTTCTCTCAAGAAAATACATAGGAGGAAAAATGTGTAGATTAATGTCATGTGATAAGGAATTCGAGATACTGTGGGTCCGACCCCATTATATATATATAAGACTTGCTATACATTACTGAAAGCTATAATATCACCATGGTCAGGTGGGTAACCTGGAACGTCAAGGGGATGCGCTCCCCAGCTAAGCGCATGATGATATTGAGACATCTTAAACGACTCAAAGTAGACGTAGCACTACTACAGGAAACCCACCTGACCAAAGAAGACTTTTTTCGATTAAAGAAATTGTGGGTAGGCGAGATATATGGCTCGGGGGCAGTCAACCGGAAAGCAGGGGTCTTAACTCTGATTAATAAATCTATAGCACACGAAGTTGTATCACATGATACAGATGATGAGGGAAGATTGAGCCATTTAGTCTTGCAATTACAAAATGATGTACTAAGTGTATATAATGTTTATGCTCCCAACACAGCCCAACGGACTTTCTTTAATGACGTTCGACAGCGACTACTGACTGACAAGGAACCTGCTAAACTAATAGGGGGCGACTTTAATATGGTTTTTAATGAACTGGAAGATAGACGAGGGACTCAGACACGAACTTTGCAAAGGAAAGGTGGGCATAAGCAGCAGAGCTTCCTGACAGAGCTAACGGTTAATTGCATGGTGCCTGACGCTTGGCGTACTCTACACCCACTGGGCAGGGAATACACGCATTATTCACATGCACATAACACCTGGTCACGATTAGATACGTTCTTGACCTCCCCGCACCTACTACAGAGGGTGATGGAAATCAGTATTGAAATGATGGTTATTTCCGATCATAGCCCAGTACTTCTGGAAATTAGTGATTCCTACCCAAAAGGAAGCGACATACTGTGGAGATTTCCAGACTCATTGACACGTGAAGAAAATTTCGTGACAATGATGAAGGAATGGTGGCAAAGCTACTCTAGAGATAATGAGATCCATCGTTCAGATACCCCTCTGTTTTGGGAAGCGGGGAAGGCGGTAATGCGCGGACATATTATGGCGCACGAAATAAAACGTAAGAAAATTGTAAGGGACCAATATAGCAAAACCAGTTCAGCTGTTAGAGAAGCATACTGTAGATACCAGGAAGTGGGAACGGAGGCTAATAAGAAATCATGGCAACAAGCGAAAAAAGATTTCGATGAGTGGGCGGGTAGACGTGAGGCCCTGTACAAAACACATATAGATCTTAAACTCCACAGGTTTGGAGATAAAGCCGGACGCCTGCTAGCCAATCTAGCGAGAGAAAAAAGACCCCAGACTCATGTCCTTAAAATACGTGATAGACACGGAACAGTTAGAAACAACCCCAAGGAGGTGGTCCAGACATTGGGAAAATATTATGCAAACCTATATTTAGACCAAGAAATGGGAAACTGACGACGGAGATGATGCATGGCTAGACTCGCTCCCCTTACCAAAATTAACTAATGATGATTTGATATTCCTTAACAGCCCGGTCACAGAAGAGGAAGTCAAGGGTGCAATAGGGGGATTGAGTGCGAACAAGGCGCCCGGACCTGACGGTTTCAACGGAGCTTATTTTAAAGCTATGAAAGATCAAGTCACCCCGATACTCACCGAACTATATAATGGATTTTTACAAGGAGCCCAAATACCGGAAAACATGAACATAGCCCACATAAAATTAATTCCCAAGCCAGGAAAAGACACACTAGACCCATCGGGATATCGACCAATATCGTTAATTAATCAAGACCTAAAATTAATGTCAAAAATAATGGCCGAACGCCTAGCCACAATTCTACCAAACTTAATACCCGCCCACCAAGCAGGCTTCATAAAAGGCAGATGCACCACAACAAACATACGTAAAGCAATGCTGATAACAGACGTAGTGAGGGGGAGGGATAGAGAAGAGAGAGGTTATCCAGCCATAGTCACATTGGATGCCGAGAAGGCTTTTGATAATGTACGATGGACATGGCTGGATAAGGTCTTCAAAACCTATAATCTTACTGGCAATTTTCGGACGTATATTAGGGCCTTATATAATAACCCAAAAGCCAAGGTAAGCATACCGGGTTTCCTATCGGACGCAATCAGCCTTAATAAAGGAACTAGACAGGATGCCCACTTTCGCCCTTACTTTTCAATATGGCAATAGAACCACTGGCTATATACTTAGAACACCACAAGGTATTCAGGGGCATCATGGTGGGAACGAAGGAGATACGTTTGGCGATGTTTGCCGACGATGTCATTCTTTTCTTAAATGATCCAGACAAAGATCTTAAAAATGTTCTTACAGAAATAGAACGACTGGGCAAATTTTCGGGTTTCACACTCAACAAAAATAAATGCGAAATCATGTTCCTTCAGAATATACCTCCCCTGTCCACGGGAAATCAATATGATAATATACCAATAGCTAAAGATAAGATACGTTACCTAGGAATCCTTCTGGCCAGATCACCTGCTCAGATATATAAGTATAACTTTGCCCCCATAATTGAAAAGATTGAAAAAGAACTACTGAGATGGAAAGACCTGCCCTTGTCTCTATCAGGTCGGGCGCACTTGATCAAAATGATCAGTTTTCCGAGACTCCTCTACCCGCTCCAAACTATTCCCTTACTATTGAAGCACGCTGATATTAAGCGGCTCAATAAAGCGTTCTCAAAATTTTTATGGAGAGGGGGGAGAGCGAGGATAGCGATGCAGACACTTCTACAGACAAAAGACTCGGGAGGACTGGGACTACCAGATATAAGGGGCTATAACCTTGCCTGTATGGCTAGACATGTGGCGGATTGGTTGCATAATACAGATAAATACTCTGACGTTACACTGGAAGGTGAACTGGCCAAACCGTGGGGACTGACGGCTCTCCTTCACTCCCCGCTATCGGTTATACCAAAAAAGATCAAAAACACAATGGTCTGCAGAGACACCATAGCCACATGGAAAGCCATTAGAAAAAAAATGAGACTCTCATGGAAAATTTCAACACATCTATCCCCATGGAATCATCCGGGATTCAAAATAGGCCGTCTAAATAAACTTTTTGAGAAATGGAGGGAAAAAGGAATAAACACTATGAAAGACCTCATGCACTTAAGTGAGAAGAGATGGCTATCGGGTCGGGAAATAATGCAGAGATTTGGGTTACCAAGCACTCATTATCTACAGTATTACCAGATAAGACATCAACTAATGGACAACCTCCTAGATATTAAGGGAGAAATTAATAATGTATTTTGGGCAAACACGATTGATTCGATCCCATCCAACATAAATATTTCGTTTTTATACTCAGGGCTACAAAAGATACTAAGACCGACTATCCCAAACAAACTGTTCAGCAGATGGAGAAAATATTTTCCAGGCCAAGACTTGATACCAAAATTACTAGAAGGATGGCAATTAGCAAGGAGACACCTGGGAAGCGAAAGATGGAGAGACTCTCAATATAGAGTGATGCATGGGACCATACAGGGTTTCAATATCCCATCAAAGCAGGGAGGAACACAGAAATGGCTAGCACGTCCCAAATGTAAGACCCCGATGACAGATATAGAGCATGGACTGTGGTCATGCCCGATGACACAAAACTTGTGGAGGGGGGTGGAGGCACTGGCAACGACCATGGCTGGACATAATATTGGACTATCCCCAATGTTATGGCTATTTCATTATGTAGACACAACTGACCACACTACGACTCCCTTGACATTATTTCATACAATAGCCATATTAGCTAAACGCCTCATACTACAATGTTGGCTGGATGAGTCATTACCAGATCCACAGGTGATTATTACAGAAATGAAAGGAGTCGCTTTCCTGGAAAGAATAGAAACACTGAGGTCACCATCAACTCTGACCACAAAATTCTTCCAGAAATGGCGACCTTTCATTGAAAATATGATGACAGACAATGACATATCAGACTTTATGATGCCCTTTAAGAACACGACATGGTACGCAAAGATGGATCTGGAAGGAACACTGGGAAAACTAAGATGTACCACAACATCATGAGAGAATCATACACAGACAACACCGAAAATTAAAATAATATATCTAGATATTTGAGAGACCACAAGAGACACTTAGACTTATGAATCAGAAGTAGAACTATCGCGGGGGGAGGGGGGAAGGAGGGAATGATTGGGGAAGTTATTTGACAAAGTGTATACCCTTGCTTTATTTTCATACTGTGTCAAGGTTTATTATGCATGTCTAAGGGTACGTGTATACTTGTTAATTCCATTATACATTGTAATGTTGAAAATCCAATAAAAAGTTGATTATAAAAAAAAAAAAAACCCCGCTGCCAGGAGAAAATTAACTTTAATGCCCCCGGCAGTATTCTGGTTTCAGTCATTGGGGCGGCGCCGACTGGTGTTCAGTCAATGCTCTGTTATTGGAGAGCGACAGCTGTAAGCGTGCCCCCCCCGCACTTTGACAGACGCTTAGCAAGAGATCCGGCTGTCAGTCAGTGGGGCTTGGTTACAGCCGCAGCTCTACATACACAAAGCAGTGACTGAACCCGCGTCGGCACCACCTTCACGGCTGACATCAGAACACTGCTGGAGCTCATTTTAATCTCCTGAAGAAGGGCGCGGTGGCGTATGAAACGTGTAGAGCAAATAAAGTCAAGTGCTACACCATTGTTCTGTATTCCTTGAAGGCAGCGCAATATTTTACCACCGTACACAGTGTTCAGTGTAAGCAAATTGCTAATTAGTGTTGGGAAGGGATTACACCTATTATAGCCTGACTGGCCTGCGCATGAGAACTAGCCCTGCAGCGATGATCTCATGTTGATAAAACATTGATTGTTTTGAAACGAAATCTCCCAGCTTAATAAGTGACACATCAATAGAATCAGAGTCTCTTGTCGTATATATAATGCTACTCACAGATAAAATGGCAAAAACCTGCTGTCAGTCTCTTTACAAAAAAGAAAAAGAAAAAAAGTGCGCTTCTGTGCAGGGTCCATTGGTAAAACAGAGCAGGAAAATAACAATTTGCACTTGCCTTGTAGTGTTGTGCTGGCAGGCACAATACTGGATAGAAGTAATTCCTCAGTGGCAGCGGTGTCTATCCAGGAGATTGTGCACTCAGTCAAAGGAGGACTTCCCACAGTTTGAAACCAATATTAGAAGTGGTTCCACCCTGTTCAGGGATGTCCTGCCATGGAGATTGCTCTGGAAAACTGGTACCGCTCTGCACAGCACACCCCAGAGGGAGAATAATGAATAAAGCAAGAGGAAAACTAAAAAGCTGGGTTTGTTGAGCACAGCAGGGCTGGGAACCAGAAATGACAGAATAGAATATGGTATAATAACCAATTAATTAAGACAAAATGATAAAAAATCACACGAGAAAAAATAGTGTACAATGCGCATTTCAGGGTCCCCTTCCTTGGGTGATGCACCTGAGGAAGACTCCCAGCCTGGCAGCGCTCAACCAGCCCAGCTGTTAAGTTTTCCTCTTGCTTTATTCAGATTCTCTTTATAAACAAGCCGATTATGACATCTAACCTGATGAATAGGGAATACGAACTCCCTAATAGAGATCAAGTTTAAAATGTGTCAGATCCCATTGAATCTAACATCCATTACCTACTAGACAAAAATGTTAGAACCGGCTGCTGCTAAGTAATCGCAGCCCAAATCTGGATACAGAGTTAGTAGACTTGATTTCCATTTTGTATATTATAAAATAGCTAGGAAACGTCTTGGCAATAAATCTCACCTTAGATATGGGGGCGCTTTTCGGTGTCTCTGGCTCGGGTTCACTGACCTCTCCAGATTCTGATGAAGAGTCAGAGTCTGAGGATGAAGAGCCTGAATCGTCACTCTTGGTGGCGTTCTTCCAATTCTTGTCATCTTCAGATTCACTTTGAAGAAAGAAAAAAAGGAAAGTAGTAAATCATTACCATTATTTTATACCGGACTCTTCTGCTTTAGATTTGTAGTTTATTCTTTTACAATGTGTATGCAATACTAGTCTGGGGCTAAATCTAATGAAAATCATTTCCCAAAAAAATTATACCGATTGGCTGATTGCAAAACATAAAACCACGTCGTCATGTGCCGAGATTTCAGGCAGAAGTAGAAAAGTGAAAATCTGCACATCCTTTTTTATGTGGATATGAAACTCTGTGCATACTATTCATACAATGTATCAATATTTAAAGGAGACCTGTCACTGGACGAAATAACTACAGAGGTGTGAAAAAGCGTTTGCCCCTTCCCGATTCTTTTTTTGATCCAATAAGTTTTTATTGAGAATATACATTAGGGTACCTTGCCACGCCCAACAGTGGGAGACATTTTTGACGGCGATATGTCGCCCTGGAATTATTGCCATCAAATTGCCTCCTAATTGCAGCGTGTAATTGGAGAATTTGGCGGCGATATGTCGCCTGATTTCAGTGCACAGCTCTGAAATCAGGCGACCGTGGCGAGGCGACATATCGCCGCCAAATTCCCCAATTACACGCTGCAATTAGGAGGCAATTTGATGGCGATAATTCCAGGGCGACATATCGCCGTCAAAAATGTCTCCCACGGTTGTGGCGTGTAAAGGTACCCTTACAGGAATCAACAACAAGGCAAATAAAAAAAGAAGGATCAGAGACACAGGAGAAACATTGAGCAAAGAGTCGGCGGGGCATGGATGATACACCCCCTACCCAGTTCTAATATTACCTATTTATTCACCAAACTTGAGTGTGAGACATCGTCGGAGGACAGATCTGGCAGCTACAATAGTTTTTCTCACAGCACATTATCCAAAAGTGAGCTTTCAGAATCTTATTTTCAGGGCTGTGGAGTCGGTACATCAAACCACCGAATCCAACTCCGACTCCCTCATACGCGGCTCATGTTTAAGTGATATTATTGTAGTACAATGTGAACATCAGGCTTTCATCATTATTATGATACATTAATCAAGATATTTAGATGGAACATAATTCAAAATAATAATATTTAGCCCATTCAGCATTGAACTACTGTACCCAATTCCGTATATATTTTAGGAGTCTGAGTCGGTCCATTTTCTACTGCTCCGCCTCAGACTCCACAGCCCTGGTTTTTTTTACATACTTTTCTTATAGCATTGCCCTATAAAGTGCATGTATGGATACAGCCCTATAGCTAGATTGCCTCATGAAATACCAGGTCTGCAGCATTTTTTCTTAGAACTTTATATTTCCCATTCCATAATTATTCTTCCTGGAAATTTATGAATTGACAACTTGGTGTTCTTAATCTTTAAATAACTGTTCCCAAGTCCAAAGTGGACTAGTTTTACTCTATTTATTGTCGCTGCTGAGTATTTTTTTTCTTCATTTAAACCATTTGCTGCCAGAGCTATGGGCCTTTTTATTTTATACTAATTGCTATGGTCTTTATCCAGGGGTTTTGGCTTACAGGATACTCTGGGGTGGGTCTTTAGGCTCCTCTGCATTATTATTTGTGTGCAAAAATAGGAAAATAACACTAAGAGCAGCAGGGATGAAATAAGAGCACAGACTGCTCACTTTTGACCTGGTGACAGGACCTCCAAGGGTAGAAAACTGCTGTTGTATGATTATAACCACAAGAAGTTCACATGTTTTGTCAGTAACTTGGTGAAGTTCATTTTTTCTTCTCATCAAGACTGACGAATATAATTGACTAGATGGGGACCCTATGTTATTGCATAGGGGGGCAGTGACGTCATCATGGGGCTGGGCTATGTGAGGCTGAGAGTGGGGGTGGTCTCTCCTCTGTGTGCTCCCTCTCTCCCCCTGTGTGCAACCTCTGTCCCCCATGCGCTATCCTTTGACCCGTCTCCCCCCTGGGCGCTGCCTCTCCCCCATGTGCACTCTGACCCCTGTATGTGGCCTCTCTCCCCCATGTGCTCTCCTTTGACCAGTCTCCCCCCTGAGCATTGACTCTCCCCTCTATTTGCACTCTGCCCCCTGTATGCGGACTCTCTTCCCCTGTGCTCTCTCCTTTGATCTGTCTCCCCACTGTGCCCTCTCCCCCCTGTGTAATGTATAACTTGAGTGTGCAAATATGGCAGAGGTGAGTGACAGCAAAAAATCTGGCAGTGACAGACGAATTAGCGCTATTATGTAACTGCCCCCCTGTGCGCTCCCTCTCTCCCCCACCCTGTGCTTCATGCCGCCACCATCTTTAGACAGACAGGTGTCCAAGGATAGCATGTGTGTCTAAAGATGCCTCATTAACTTTGCATACGCGTTGAGTACATGCATGCACAGTTACTGAGGAGTGAGACGGCAGCAAGGAGCTTCAGGAGTAGTGGCGACGATGTGTCCATCGGTGTAGGATGACGGCAGATGCAGCACCGCTGGTTTTACTGCGCAATTGGTCAGTGTCGCCTGCGGGCGATATATTTGCACACACATCACTTGGGTGTGCAAACATGGCTACCACGCGCGTGATAGGAGGACATTGGGATGGGAGTGGATGACAGAAGCCACAAGGTAATTATGTAAGTAGATAACATTTTAATCTGGCCATAATTCATGGTATGTAGTAAAACAACAGTAAAGTCTAACAATGCCATACATCACTGTGCAGTAAGGAGGCTCTGCGGCGGAGTTTAAAGCTACAGTCGCCTCTCATATTCCGCTTGTTTACAACCTATGGAGCGTCATGCTTAGCTAATGAGAAAAATGTAGTGGTTAGCAACGTTTCAGTTTTGCAGCAATGAAAAGCCTGTAATAATTTAACCTACAGATTTCATTTGTTCTGTGTGGGAGTAACAATATAAATCACTTTTAAAATCATTAAATCATGACTTAAATTAATAAAGTCATAATTAGGGCATTATGCTGTGTTTGTT
Organism: Allobates femoralis; assembly: GCA_033576535.1. NCBI lineage: Eukaryota > Metazoa > Chordata > Amphibia > Anura > Aromobatidae > Allobates > Allobates femoralis. Next base: position 781,880,924 of record JARQOC010000003.1, read on the forward strand.
ATGGAAGTGGCAGGGCGAGTTGCTTTAATTACTGTCTGTAATAAAAGGAGCAGAGTGCGTACTATGCCCCAATCAGGGCTGTCAGCCACAACGGAGAGAAACTGCAAACTCATCAACTGAGCCGGCAGCAGGTTACAGAGCAAAGGGTGATCATGTCTGGAGAGGCCACGGCTGACGGTATGGAGGGAAAAAACTGATCTGCTCCATACACTCTATATGTGTCTTAATTACTAACCAGCTAACTTGTTCAACACTACTATATCCTGGCAAGAATCCTGTACAATGTATTCTACAATATAGAAGCAGACCAGAGATGAGGGATAATGCAGACACCATGTCCTCCCCTTATCACAGTGAGTGGCACTCTCTCCTCGTCTTTCACACCGACATGTGATCTGTTCAGAGCTACCGGGACCTGAACAAACACAGGCTGCAGGACCCGAGCTGCTGAAGGACCTTTCAAGAGAGTCATTTCAGGACTTTTCCGGTCATGTGACTGATCACAAGCCATGCTTGTTAAAGAATTCTTTAAAAAAATAAGGTCATACTTGCCACCGGATGAACCTCACCTCACTTATTGGTGGTCACAGTAAGGCGGCCGTCACACGCTAAGATATCTAGAACGATATTGTAAGCGATCACGTGCACGCGCGATCGCTTACAATATCGCTCACATCGCTGGTGAAATGTCACACAGACAGACTCACCAGCGATGTGGATCCGCGATCTCGCTGGTAACTATGGTACACATCGGGTTACTAGGCGCCGCGCGTCGCTTAGTTACCCGACGTGTACCATAGTTACCATCTCCCAGCATAGGCTCTGCCGCTGGGAGATCGTTCATCGTGGTGTCATACACCACGATGAAGCAGATCGCTAAATCGTAAATCGCTAGATCTGAGGTCCGGACCTCAGATCTCGATTTTGCGATTTGATCAGATCTCGCTCGTTGTATCTTGCCGTCACACGCACAGACATCGCTCACGCGATGTTTAATCTGCCGCGTTCAAGCGATATCTTGCGCGATATCTGTGCGTGTGACGGCCGCCTAAGATCAGAAAGGTTTGCATCTGGACCACCAGTCACCTGGCCCTGCAGCCCATCAGTGATCAGGTCATTAGTGGACATAACGTTAAGAGCAGTGATTCTGGTGAGGAGCATGACATCTTGTTTTTCTATTATATACATGGATTCACTCTGAACTTAAATAGAATGGAATACCTTTAAAACATCCCCTTTAAACTTGCAATATAAGGCTGCATTCACACATTGCGTATTTTGCCGCATTTTTTTACGGCGCTTTTCAAAATACGCAATGTGCCTTTTGTCTGCCAGCAAAGTGAATGGGAAATTCACTTTGCAGTGCAGACATTGCGTAAAAATACGCAGTGTGTTTTCCGGGAGAAAACGCAGCTCCGTAAACAATTGATATGTCAATTGTTTACGCAGCTACTTCTGCGTATTCTCCCAGAGGGGAGGAAGAATCCTGCTTCCTCCTCCCCTCTGTGACAGCTGTGGCCGCCCATTAGATTTCACAGTGTATTAATATACACTGTGAAATCTAAATTAAACAAAAGCAAGTGTCTGAAAAATAAAAAACAATGAATACTTCACCTGTCCGACGCCTTCTGCCGCTGTGCGATCCCCGGTTCCAAGTGAGATCTCTTCTGACAGGACCTGTGGTGACGTCAGAGGGGGGCGTTCCCGGGCACTCGCGGTCATGTGATACATATCACATGACCGCGAACAGCCAATCAGCGATAGGAACGCCCCGGGAACGCCCCCCCCTCTGACGTCACCACAGGTCTTATCAGTAGACCTCTCACTTAGAACCGGAGACCGGACAGCGGCAGAAGGCACCAGACAGTGGGAGAAGGCACCGGAGAGGTGATGTATTCATTCTTTTTTATTTTACATACATTTGCCTCTGTTTAATTTAGATTTCATAGTGTATATTAATACTCTGTGAAATCTAATGGGGCTGTCACAGAGGGGAGGAGGAAGCAGGATTCTTCCTCCCCTCTGTGACATCACTGCGCTTTCTGGAGTAAAGAAAGCGCAGTGTGTGAAAGCCCCTGCGTATTTTGTTGCGCTTTTTTGTGCGGCCGAAAAACGCGGCAAAAAGCGCGCGCAAAAAAGCACAGCAAAATACGCAAATGTGTGAACGTAACCTAAAAGACCTAATCTATGAAGACTCTCAACTCTTTCTAATACTAGCATAGACACAAATATCCATTCTTCAGCAAATGGCCTTGATCAGAAGAGTTGCCTCTTGCACACGCTTTGTTCACACTTTGTGGTTTGTTTTAATTATGGAAACACACGGCTGTGAGAGCGGTACAATATATACCAGTGGTGCCCGGTGGACACCAGAGATTTTCAATAGGGTCCTTGGGTCCCCACTGGAATCTATGAACCTCACACATCATGCTCATCGCCCTGTATAGACACACACAACGTTTGGCACCCATAAACTCCAATGGAGCCATAAGGCATCTTGGAAGTTTGGCCTTGAACCACATAGAGGCAAAGACCCTTTTCAAACAAAAATCATCTTCCCCCTGAACAAAGGATGCTAGTGCTGAACACATCAGCATTCACACTCCACATTGGTACAGGTTTCTTACCTATCATATTCACTTTTCTTCTCTTTTCCTCGGTAGCTTTCATGGCTTGACTTGTCATCTTCACTTGAAGAGCTCTCCTCCTCACTGCTACTTTCCTCCTGATCTTCACTATCCTCCTCACTGCCAGATTCTTCATCTAGAGAACACACAGCTCATGTGAGAACTTGTCACCACACAACGGACTTGGTTCAATTACAGGAATAGTGTCTAAAATTATACTGCCAAGACAGAAACATACAAAGACACGTATTTATGAAGCCAGATGTGCCAGAATTGTGGTGTGATTTGTACCAAAACATTATCTTTCATGACCTGCACCCTATTATGATGTGCTTTAGACACTTTCTGAGCTTGTTTGACAAGGGGGCGTAACTTAAGTGAAAAGGGGAGTGGCTTACTGGAGAAGATCTTGGCCTCACACTGTAAGCCAATATTCCAGTGTAAACTTTGGCATAAAGTAAATGAACTAATAAGGTGGTGAAAGCAGACTAGACAGTCAAAGTTAAAAAGATCTACCAGCTATCAGAGATTGGCGCAGGACTGCTTACATTAAGCCTCACTGTCTAAGAATTACACAAAGTTGATGAATCTGCCCATTATCCTCAATGGAAACCTGCAATATATTGGCCTGTGTGGGCATAGAGTGGTAAATGTCAACCATTGACCCCAATATCATGAGATTTAGGTTTTGTTTATTTCTTTATTGTGCCCATCTGCATAATATAAAGTGGAGTAAACTACATTTTTCTATACAGGTAAATAATAAAGTCCTGTGATGCACAGAAACCCAACATGTCCAAAAAGAGCTGATTGTGTAATAGAGAGCGGCCTGTGGTCAGATTAAGTAAGTGAGCCCACAGCCTTGATAAATTCTGATTTTCCCATCCCAAAATGTAATAAGGTATGATCACAAGGTTTATTGCTGCCCCATATGAACACACCCTGAAGGGCATCTGTCACCAAGTTTATACTATCTGATCTGAGAGCAGCATTATAAAGAGAGAGACCCTGATTCCAGTGATGTGTCACTTACTGGGCTGCTTGCTGGAGTTTTTATAAAACCATTGAAGGTGGTCAGAAATCTACTGCTAAAATAGTGATCGGTCATGTTGGAAAAGTTCAGCCGCTATCAGCTGGACGTGTATGTATGGTCATGGATGTCTTCTAGCGGTGCAGAAATTATATAGGAATATTCCAGTGTTATCACAATTATTTACCGCTGGAGGCCGCAGACTCGTTACCCTCTTCTTCATCATCTTCATCAGAGTAAAACTTATCTGATTTAGCCTTCTCTTTCTTTGGCTTTCCCTCAGATGTTTCCCATGTTTTCGCCTGTTGCACAAAGAAGCAAAATCATCAATCGAGATGTAATATTAACCCTTCACAGACAAAGCCCATTTTGTTTTTCTTTTGTTGATGGAATAACATACAAGGATGGATTTTTGCATGGTGATTGCATTTGATAGACGCGCCATTCTGCATTACATGTACCTATCATAACTAACTGTTAAGTAACAATTGATACTTTTCTGTACACTATTCACGAGCAGCGTTTCAACTACAGTGAGGCCAAATTAATAGCTTTATTACTTTTGTACATTAAAGGAAATCTGTCAGCAGGTTTTGGCTACCTCATCTGACAGCAACATGTTGTAGGTTCCAGTGATGTCTCACAGATTTCTGGCTGAAGTCGTCGTGACACTAATCAAAGTATTTTCAGGGATGTAGCAGAGCTGGCCCTTCCTACAGCGGGATCTCAGTGCAGTTGTCAATCACAGCAGGGGGTGTGTCGGACTGCCGTGCACATGACTTTCTAGTCCTGCAATGTTTAAGTAAATAATTGCACAGACCCTGATAAGAAAAGCACAGTTGCTTTTTGTTTTTTTAACTCCTACAGCATGCTGTCCTCACCTTATATAACAAACACCTGCTGACGGATTCCTTTAAACACTTTTTGGAGGGAATAAAAGATAAGAACATTTTTGTGAGAGCTAACAGACCAGCGGTATGAATCATTTTTTAGCATGACAAGAGTTAGTTTTCACTGGTACCTTGTTGGGACTAGAGATCAGCGAACCTGTTCAGGGCTGGAGTTCAGGGGAATTCTGTCTTCTAAGTGGTGGAGCCAGGATCGCTGTGCTCCGGTAGCTAGGTGGTCGGCTGTGTGTGATCGGCTCGTGTTGGGGTTAAATCCTACGTTATCATCCATAGTGTGGTTGGAAAATAAAAGAAGCAAAAAACCCCACCCTCTGGCCCCGGAAGACTTTTCTTATGGCTGGCTGTATGGGGGCAGAGAGACGAACATTCAATCAGTGACTTCCAAGGATGTACGGGGTCACGCGCAGGTCCCAAACAGGCAGCACCCGAACCAGAACATCCAGACGTTCGCCAATCTCTAGTTGGGTCACACAGGACTTGCACTTGTGGAAAAGATTATAGGAAACTCTGTGGCAGGGACATCTCCTATCATAGGCTGGTTTCACACTGGCGTTTGGGTCCGCTCTGTTGCCCTACATCCCAGTGTGGCAGCCTACAGATCCACCCTGCATCCGTATGTTTAACATGAGGATGCAGGGTGCTTGCTGAGTCATACATTTGCGTCCCGCCACGTTGTTTTAATGTGAGGCAAAATCGCAACATGCTGCGAATGTCGTCCGTCTGAGGGTGCATTAATTGTCTGCAGGCATCCTGAAGAGCAGACAGATTGCATAGCGTTCAATGGCGCCGCACTGCAATCCAAGAGGCAGAAGGAGGAGTCGGATGGGCCAAGGTGTGTGTCTCTCTCTCTCTGTCAATGTCTCTCTGTACATTCCTATGGTGTGTTCAAGCTTTAAACCGCAGATTCACTGTGATACTGATCAGGATAAAAACCACTGTGCTAACATGAGTTTGCATCAGTTTGCTCATGCGTCTGCACTTCTGTTCTCATCCTGATCAAACGCTAGTGTGAACCTACCCATATTTAAAAACAATTATTAGGACATGCACAGACCTGTAGATGTCCACAAATTATATCTAATTACCTAAATCCAGTTTGTTCGTTCAGCATTTGAGGGACACTGTCACCAGGTTTTTGCCATCTCATCTGACAGCAGCATAATGTAAAGAGAGAGACCCTGATTCCAGCGATGTGTCTCTTACTTTACTGCTCAGTGTAGTTTTCATAAAATCACTGTTCAATCAGTTGGAGATTAACATTGTAGGATCAATCAAATAATCAAATAATCCAGCATAGTCATTTAGTGCTAAACCTGAAGCAAAGAAAACAGCAATTCAAAGGGACAGAAAGCAGCTCAGTAAGTGACACATCACTGGAATCAGGGTATCTATCTCTACATTATGCTGCTGTCAGATGGGATGGCAATAACCTGGTGACAGTGTCCCTTTATAACCAACCTTTGGACAAACGCCAGTCAGTCCCCTACAGCTAGACATATGTATCCATGTATGCAAACAAAGTAATGTTACGACTAAGACCGTAGAGCGGCCAAAATGTGTCAACAAATACGACCGCTACCCTGTTTTTACATATCAAGTAAGGCTGCTTTCACATTACGATTTTCTGGGATCCGTGGCTGGAGGCCTATAGAGCACAGGTCCAGAAAACAGCTGATCGTTTCTCAGACCCGATTTTAGTGTACTGAGCATACTCAGTACACTAAAACTGCTCTTATCCATGTAATTCCACTTCCGCAATGTATATACATACATTGCGGAAGTGAAATTAAGTAAAAGCAAGTGTTAAAAATAAAAGATATATATGCTCACCTCACCGGCATCTCCCCCGATGTCTATCTTCCGGCTTGAGGACCTAGCTGGACGGGGCTAACCAATCAGCTGATCGGTCACATGACCGATTACTGCGGTCATGTAACCGATCAGCTGATCGGTTAGCCCCGCCTTCCCAGGTCCATCAACCCTCAGGAGCTAGATGCCGACATCGGGGGACTTGCCGGAGAGGTGAGCATATATATTTTTTAATTTTTAACACTTGCATTTACTAAGTTCACTCCCGCAATATGTTCCGGACACAGAAATGGCATCTGGAGGTCACCTCCACTGCTGTCCTTTTCCTGTCCGTGGGGTCCTGCAAAAATTAGGATCCCCACGGACAGGAAAAAAAAAACGCAGTGTGAAATCAGCCTAAGTTCTTTATTTATCAAAGTTATTTTTGCCGCCTTGCCTCTTTTCTCTAGCTTACAATTTGCCGTGGAGCTAGCGGTGAGACTGTGGCCATCTTCGATTCAAACAACTTAATAACAAATGTTTCCACTTAGACTTCCTCCCTTTCTTTGGTCTTCCTATCTAGGGCTGACCCCAGCTACAGGAGGAATGGTTCATATGAGACTAAAAACACGTCAAACTTTACAAGAGACCTGCAGAACTTTTGCAGTAAATGCAGTAAAGCGAGGCCACAGACACTAACCTTCTGTTTGACACTGTTAACACAAAGCGATTTTGTTAATTTCATGTGACAATTATAGCTAAAGAAATTACTTTTGACTCAAAGAACAATTTAAGTTTCCAAGTTATTTTGCAAACGGTGCAGAGGGCAAGAAGGTGGCAGAAAGTAATTGTTCATGTGGGCGATGTGTAGACAAGCCATATTTATACGTAGAGCCAATTGTATAAAGATTAATAAACCTTGCAGAATATATTGCTGGATAATGGAGCTAACACAGCAGAATATTATATCATAGGGTTAATGTACTGACATTCTAAGTAATCAAAAACTCCTATACTGGGTCAGAGATACAACATAAGAGATGTAAAGATTTTATTTTAAACTGAAATGGGAATGAAGGACTGAGACATAGACCATAGCAGGATATAATACACAAAAAACTAATTCTGACAATCTCGCATTAAACTTAAGTATATTACACGGGTTGCGCTATGACTGAGCTCTACATAACCCAGTTAGGTCGCAAGAAACACAGGTTTTCAAATGGAGACAGGCCAGTACTCAAGGAGATGTGTGTTGGGGGGGAAGGATGGCGTAGGAGGGTGGCAACCCAGCAGCAGGACCGCTACCTCCTGCTTTGTGTTAACAGGAACAGTAGGAGCAGTGCTCAGAAGGAACCCAAGCCCACAGCACCTGCATATGGTCTCAAAATGGGTACGGGGATGTCATCCCAGGACCTAATGGCAGTCAGGGTAACTCTGAATAGCACATGGAGGACTGTGCAGCCCTATAAAGAAATGTCTCCCCACACCATTACTGACCCACTGCCAATCCAGGTATGCTGTAGGATGTTGCAGGCAGAAGAACGTTCTACACGACGTCTCCAGACTCTTGTCACGCCTGTCACATGTGCTCAATGTGAACCTGCTCTCATCCGTGAAGAGCACATGCCAATGTCAAATCTGCCATTGGTGTTCTCTGGCAAATGCCAATCGTCCTGCATGGTGTTGGGCTATAAGCTCAACACCCACTTGTGGACGTCATGCCCTCATATCACCTCTTGGAGGCTGAATCTGACAGTTTGAGCAGACACATGGATACTGGAGGGCATTTTGCAGGGCTCTGGCACTGCTCCTCCTTCCACAAAGAAGGAGGTAGTGGTCCTGCTTCTGGATTGTTGCCCTCCTATAGCCCCCTCCACATCTCCTGGTGTACTGGAGTGTCTTGCTGGTATCTGCTCCATGCTCTGGACACTGTAGTGACAGCTAACCTTCTTGCCACAGCTCACATTGAGGTGCCATCCTGGATGAGCTGCTCTACCTGAACAACTTGTGTGTGTTGTAGACAACACCTCATGCTACCTCTAGGGATGAGAGCAATGATAAAATGTAAAAGTGACCAAGACAACAGCCAACATGGATGAGAACAGTGAAATGGTCTGTGGTCACCACCTGCAGAATCGCTCCTTTATAGAGGGGTCTTGCTCCTATCATTTCTACCTGTTGTCTGTTCCATTTGCACAACAGCAGGTGACATTGATTCACAATCAGTTTTGATCCATAACTGGTCAGGATGATTTCACAGAAGTGTGGTTGACTTGGAATTACTTAAATATTTGCTAATTAGGAAAGCGCTATACCATCCAACAATGCTGCACCCGCAGAGGTATCCACCCCATATAGCCCTATTTGTTAAGAATATGTCAAAAATTAAAATGGATAGGGTGCGCTAATGTTAATGTGTTTAGAATCAGTGCGCTCTAAACAATATAATTTTTGATTTGGAGTTACATTGTTGTTATTTAACTATTCCCTTTATATTTATGAGCAGTGTATATTAAAAAACAAAAAAACAAACCGTAACCGGAAACAATAATTCTCAGGTAACAATTATTTCCTCCTTAAAGCCGCAAGCACACATGGATCCAAGGCTATGGCAAATAATTACATTCATTTCAATAATATGCTTCACATGGAAATGTAAAAATATATATTAGACAAGAAATAGTGGAAATGTACCGGTTCAATGACTTCCACATTCCGGACAGACGGATCAGGCGCCACCTCTGGCCAGTCGGACAGCTCCAGGTACCCGGAGGCCTTAGTATTCAGTGTGTGAGACAGCGTACCAAGCTGAAAACGATCTCGATCTATTGAATGAAATACATAAGTAGCAAATAGTTGATTACAGTGAAACCTATGAGGCTTGCAGAGCAAAGTGCAACCATTATGAAGATGGCAGATCAGAGCTGTGATATTAGCCTGGATAGGAAGAAATAGATGGGAAGATGACAGCCTTCCATAAGGTCAGCACGATTATTTCAATCCATACATTATAATAATCTCTTTCATAATGGTCAATATAAAAACTAATCAGTCAGTATGTTTAGAGGCGCCGTGCTGGAATGCAGATTGTGCGAAAATGACTGGATGGTAAATATTAAGAATGACAGCGCAGTTTAACAATCCACAGACAAGGCTTCCACCAGCTCATTCCCAATTTTAATCATTCTTTTTCTGCTACACCAAACACCATTACTACTGAAATTAGCAATAAATCTACATGAGCGCTAAAACACCAGAAAACCGGCAGAGTTTCAGAATTAGCATCTTGTTGCATATGGAACAACTTACCACCGCTGAAATTCTGCTAAATAAACTCGTCACCTTAAAGTGTAACCGTCGGTTTAATTTTTATTTCATTAATCAATAGTAGACATGAAAATAAGCAACTTTGTAATATATCTTATCAGAGAAATCTGCTTCTTTCTCTTCCAGAGTTGATCTGTCATTATCCAATATTCTCAATTCTAAGGTAAAATCAGTAATCAGTGAACACTTTCCCATCACTGATATGGGAGAGGGTTCTAATGAGATTCTATGTAGAGAGAGGGGCAGAGCTAGCCCCCCTTCCACAACTAGACCCTCCTTCTGCCTCTAGCCCCTCCTTCCACATCTAGCCCCTCCTTCCACATCTACAACACCCTTCTGCCTCTAGCCCCTCCATCTGCCTCAAGCCCTTCCTTCCACATCTAGAAGCTCCTCCCTCTGCCTCTAGCACCTCCCTGTCTCTAGCTCCTCCCTCTGCATCTAGCTCCTCCCTCTGCCTTTAGCCCCTCCTCCTGCCTCTAGCTCCAACCTTCTGTCTCTAGCTCCACCCTCTTCCCACAATCCTAGAATCTCATCAATAACAACTGTCATCTCCTAGATCAGTAATAGGACAGTGGTGATGATGTCAGTAAAGTGGAATAGGATGGCCAAATAGAAGGAAAATAAATAACATCAGGGTCGCAAAAATGCCCCCATAATATGCCTGTGTTTAACTAGCTCAAATGAAAATTAAAGAGGATCTGTCACCCCCCCTGGTGCTCGGCAAACTAAATGTAGCACTGAATGCAGCATCTCTGCTGCATTCAGGGAAGGGGTCCCCCATGTCTCAAGCCCCCTGTAAGCTTAAAAAAAGACTTTATAAACCTTACAGTTAGGTCACCTGGGTGGGATCTTATTAAGAGGTCCTCATTGCTGGCACAGCCCTCCCTGCCTTCACCTTGTATGTTCCTCCCCCTTTGTGTCTGACATTGCCTTCTCTTCTGCTGCTGACGGCTGATGTCACCAGGAGCAGCAGGAGAAGAGGAGGGCAGAGGGGGACTCCTTCCCAGAATGCAGCAGACATGCATCATGCATCATGGGGGAACGACAGGTGCTCTTTAAGATTGATAAGGTTGCCTAACCCTTTTTTCTTTTTTAATAGACGAAGCAACCAATGATCTAAAATGCCAAAAGGTGTAATGTTCCCCCATACCAAGAGCTGCAGATCAATTAATTTAATGTTTAGACGCCAATACCACAGAGGACCCTAGTAAGCAGATATTATTGGGTAGAGTTTGGTGAAAATATTTGCAGGACACTTGTGCAGTGGCCACGTTGGTAGACTACAGCTGCTGACAAACCCCCTCTCTTACCTGCCGGTATTTGTAATGCCTCTTCTCAAAAGGGTTGTCCAGTCTAAAATGATAATTCTACAGTCAGTTACTCTACGTGACTGCAGACTTACTAATCTTTCCAGCGCCCGTAGATTTGCCGATTTGTAAACAGAGAATGGAGCACAATTATGCTGAATACAAGTTCCTGCCAAAACAAGACTAGTGGGCTCGGCCTCGATCCATACAATTGTATGGAGCAAGGTCAGGCCCACTAGAAGACCATGCCCACTAGTTGGACACACCCACTCCATACACTTGTAGTGAGTGAGGCCGAGCCCACTAACCTTGTTTTGCCGGGACCTTGCATACCTCATAATTGCGGTCTGTTCTCAGCTTACAAATTGGCGAATCCTCGCAGTGCCCAGTGTGCGCTGGGAGGATTGATAAGTCTGCAGTAACACAGAGCGACTGGACAACCCTATAATAATAATATAGTTATACTTAGTGGCAACACATTCCGCAGAACTGTAAAATTAGTAGCCCCGGTATGGCGTCATGCGTGTCACGCCACAATCTATGACATAGCAATAGGCCTGAAGAAGTGCCAGGAAAGAGATTTTCAGTGCACACATCCTGCTGCAATGAACTACCAAACACAGAAACAGGGTCCAGTAAATTTTTTAGCTCAACTCTACTGTTTGGTATTTTAATTTATTGTAAGCCATTTTTAACAAAAAAAAAAGTGTAAAAGGCCCCAATTCATTGAACCGTTTTTCACCAAAAATGTTGCATAAAACAATTTATGTTGTTAAATTTATGCACTAAAATGTTGTGATTCATGTTTTTACACCAGCTTACACCCCACTCTGCCAAAATGGTTGGATTTGGGGCAGGACGGGGGTTACGCGATGCTACGTTTTGTCTAATTCATGACAAACCATCACACCAGTAACCTTTTTTCCAGTCATCAACAGGAGTAATATTGGCGAGGCGCACAACACTTTTCAACAGCGATTGATTCTTGAGCGCCTCTTAATCAACACTGGCGTGAACAATATTGGTCTTCATCAACTAGGGCCAAAGTGTTGGACAACCACAATTTCTTATTCTTCTTCCGGCAGGATAGACGTGCCATGACACAAGGAGCACATCAATAAACTTGGTTGCCCAGCTCACTTGTACACAAATGTCTTGAGATCTCAAACCAACACCGTATTCTTGGGGTATGGTGCTAGACTAGGTTCCCATCCATGAATTATGTCCAACCAGTTTATTGAGTGAATCGGACACAACCGATACAATTTGTGCACCAGTCCAATGTTCATAGCCTGATCCAAATAAAATCTATGCAAGATTTATTGATCTGGCTCGGAGAATAACTGATGAGATGGATTACTGGTACTCCCATAGAAATCCACAGGATCAGTTTCCATACAGCAATTCAATAGACGCCAGATGGGAAAAAGAAAAGGTAATCACACACAAAAGATTAAGGTTTTAGAGAATTTGTAGGCGCAAATCAATATAGCAATTGCATAAATGGAGAGTTTTGACATATTTACATCAATATCTGCAAATAAGCAGCATTTTTGCTTTAGTTTAGGTTTGCTAAGGCCGGCTTCACACCACGGTTATGAACCTGACAGCCCTGGACCGGATTTTGGCCCCATAGTATGCTATAGGTCTAGATGGAGCCAGATGGCCGCTATCTGCCATCCGGTTTCCATCTCTCCGGGAGAATTCAGATTTTTCACTAGGACACAAAAACGTTTCTTGCAATGTTTTTGTGTTCAGGGAGATTTCTCCCTAAATTGGCTTCTCCTGGATCCGGGCAATCCGGCGCTCCCTAACATGGAAGCCTATGGGGCCGGGAGGATCCGGGAACTGGACACCTGCGGCTGCACGCTGATGTAATTTCAGGACCGTGGCTAGCTCCCTGCGAGCCGCGGTCCTGAATTATCATCAGCGGCAGCTGCATCTGGCTGCACACCGGACCGGAGGGCATATTTGCCCTCCGGTTCTGTGTGCTGATCCGGTCTGGGCTGTCAGGTTCATCCCTGACAGCCCCGGATCAGATTAAACCGTGGTGTGAAGCCGGCCTAAGATAAAGGAAAGAACAAGGAGCCTGACCTAAATGAAGCCTTTTCTCTTGCCACTTGCTCCACTTTGGAAGCGCAACCAGATAAAAACAGTTTCCCGCTATACTCAGCAACCCCTCATATTGTACCCATCGGGAGCATTATTACCTCCAGGGGTGCAGGTAGAGAATTTAATTTACCTTTGAAAGGAGATTCTAGAACAGGAGCCGGTTTCTGGGCCAGAAATATTCTCTTGGCGTATTTACACAGAGCGCCGCTCTTCTCATTTGGAACAATAAGCTGCCTTACGAAGCGCGTGCGGTCCCGGATATCGTAATTCTGATCATATTTGCCAAGATTTAATATGTACTGAGTAAGCAGTTTTGTCTGTTGGGAGAGTAAGTAAAAAAAAAAAAAACAAACATCAGAAGGAGAGACGAAGTAGAAGAAGTGATTTATGATTATTGATAACCGCCAGTAAACATGTTTAAAGAGGTAATAAAAACGAAGCGTTAAGACAAACAAATGTCGCTCCGGGGGGAATTCGCATTTCTGAAGCTGCAAATGGAAAATCCAAGCCAAAAGCACATGTCCTGCTCTAAGCTGGGAGGTGAATGCTAACTACAGCGAGGCAGCCATGTGCTAGATTATTAAACTGCTGAAGTGGAAAGAAAGGCATCATTAAAAAATAATCATATATGGCAAACCCTCTGAAGGGTCTGCGTGAGGATAATGAATGTGGAAATACAACTAAAAACATGGCACTCAAAACTTAATCGAGAAAATATGCAGGACATCAAAACATCAGCGGGTATGAGGGGCCGGCAAAGTGCTGCATCCGAGGTGAGCTTTATGAAGAGATAGTGTCCCTGGCACGCCGAGGGTCCGCACACTCGCTCAGACTCTCTTACTTTGCTCTGAATTACGGCCCATTAAAGGAGACACATGAATCACTGAACTGGATTACTGCAAATTATTTGCAGTGCATTTAGCTGTTACTTTTTCATAAAAGCGAGCTGCTGATGCCTTCGAAAAACCAAGATAAAAGAGCGACTCGAGCCGGCGGTAATGCTGTTCATTTATTTATTTATGGAAGGTAACAGCTTGTTTTATGGCACATTTTCCATCATTTCTTAATTCAGCCATTGACTATGCTACATTAAAACTGCATCCAGATCATTTTTATAATAGCCTACAGCAAACCAAATTTTACCATTATGTTCTAAATTAGATGCATCTGCGAGGCATAAATGTTTGTTAAAAATAGTCACAAGGCGTTCTGCTGCTAACTATGTGTATACAGCGCAAATAAAGACACCAATACCTCAACTAGCAGGCAGAGTGTGAAATGGGCTTATTTAGACTAATGAAGCAAATTCATAGACTTGGTGTACTCGACTGAAGAAGAAAAATGCCTTCAGCCGTTTTAGGAATTACTTGTAATCACCGCAGCATAGGAGAGGTCTCAGCCTGCACACCCTCCGCAGCCCGGCAGCATTAAGGCTGACCCCGCATCCCACCCGCTCCCCAGCTACGTGAGTGAGTGCTGGATCGCCGCTGACATTTTTCGGTGATTTTTCTTTTTTTTACAAGTGGCCGCAACTCCGGCAGGATCCAGAGGAAATCAAATTACCTACGACCTCCTGTAAAGATACAAGAACACCGAGCAGATTTCACCCCGACGCAGATCAGCTGTAAAATCTTCTTGTAGATCAGTTATATTTTGCTACATTGAAAGTGTGTGAAATGCACAATGCAGAAAGAATTGACAGCAGATCTACTACACTGAGCATAATGACAATTTCCATGCAGAAAATCTTTGCAGCGAGTTTAGATTGGGTATAAACTTCATTAGCTCGCTGGAACGGCAGGACAACACAAATCACATACAATGTCAAGAATGTAAAGTATAAAGAAACACCCCAACCCCAAAATATATAGATCATCATAAAATATATACAGGTGCATCTCAAAGAATTAGAATATCATCAAAAAGTTAATGTATTTTAGTAATTCAACACATATATTATATAGAGTCATTACAAACAGAGTGATCGGCTTTCAAGTGTTTATTTCTGTTAATGTTGATGATTATGGCTTACAGCCAATAAAAACCCAAAGGTCATTATCTCAGAAAATTAGTAGGGAGGATGAAGGGTCTGAGAGATAAAATATTACTTAAATAGGTATCAGAGGCTTCACCTTGTGTGGTTGTGAGAGTCACAACCACTATAAAAGCAGATCATGGCTGCTGCAGTCCCCAGCGTGGCGCATATAGAGAAGGGAGGATGAAGGGTTAAAAACCGTGCTGCCATATTCCACAAGACATCAAAGGATGAATATAATATTGATTTATTAAGTAACCTGTTTCAGGGCTCCCTGGTCCCCTTCCTCAGTACAAATCAGTATCCTATTGTCACGTTTCAGGGCATTTCTGGGAGCCCTGAAACATGTTGACTAATGAATCAATATTATATTCATCCTTTGATGTCTCGTGGAACACGGCAGCGTGGTTTTTAACCTTTCATTCTCACTTCATTGGCTGCAAGTCATAATCATCAACATTTAAAGAAATAAACATTTGAAATAGATCACTCTGTATGTAATGACTCTATATAATATACCATATTTTTCGCTTTATAAGACGCACCTGATTATAAGACGCACCCCCAAATTTGGTGAAGGAAAAGAGAAAAAAATAATTTTTAATGTTAAATGGGGTCCATCTTATAATGTCAGTGCCCGTCTAACAAATCATATAGAGTATATGTCTCCTACTGCATGGCACAGTCCCTAGGTGTGGCACACGTCCCTATGCAGGGCACACGTCCCCTAGGTGTGGCACACGTCCCCTATGCAGGGCACACGTCCCCTATGCAGGGCAACACGTCCCCTATGCAGGGCACACGTCCCCTATGCAGGGCACACGTCCCCTATGCAGGGCACACGTCCCCTATGCAGGGCACACGTCCCCTATGCAGGGCACACGTCCCCTATGCAGGGCACACGTCCCCTATGCAGGGCACACGTCCCCTATGCAGGGCACACGTCCCCTATGCAGGGCACACGTCCCCTATGCAGGGCACACACGGACAGTCCCCTATGCAGGGCACACGTCCCCTATGCAGGGCACACGTCCCCTATGCAGGGCACACGTCCCCTATGCAGGGCACACGTCCCCTATGCAGGGCACACGTCCCCTATGCAGGGCACACGTCCCCTATGCAGGGCACACGTCCCCTATGCAGGGCACACGTCCCCTATGCAGGGCACACGTCCCCTATGCAGGGCACACGTCCCCTATGCAGGGCACACGTCCCTATGCAGGGCACACGTCCCCTATGCAGGGCACACGTCCCTATGCAGGGCACACGTCCCCTATGCAGGGCACACGTCCCCTATGCAGGGCACACGTCCCCTATGCAGGGCACACGTCCCCTATGCAGGGCACACGTCCCCTATGCAGGGCACACGTCCCCTATGCAGGGCACACGTCCCCTATGCAGGGCACACCGGGCACCCCTATGCAGGGCACACGTCCCCTATGCAGGGCACACGTCCCCTATGCAGGGCACACGTCCCCTATGCAGGGCACACGTCCCCTATGCAGGGCACACGTCCCCCTCTGTTACATATTGCCCCAATGCTGCTGCATAGTAAAATAAAAAACACTATTCTCACCTCCTCCAGCACTGATCTCCCGGTCTCACTGCTGCTGCGATCGGGCAGAGATGATGCCACTGCGGTCCTCCACTTCCTGGTTCTGTGCGGTCATGTGATCGGCACAGCAGAGAGTGACATAATCTCTGCGTGCAATCACAGCAGCAGCAGGGAGACCGGAGAGACACCAGGAGATCAGCGCTGGAGGAGGAGGCAAGTATACAGTTTATTATACGGATGTTGTTGGCTTCCGATATGGTAGGGTGGAGGAACGAATAGCAATGTACGCAGATGATATTCTATTATTTCTGCAGGACTCGGGTGCTTCCATGACGAGAGCCATGTGGCTTATTGAACAATATGGTTATATGTCTGGGCTTAAGATCAACTGGAACAAATCTACCCTGTTTCCGGTGGATGAAGGGGTTTCGGCGGTGGTGGAAAGCGGGGGCCTCAAAGTAGTGGATAGGTTCAAATATCTGGGAATATGGGTGTCAATTCCTGTTACAAAGTATTTGGATTTAAACCTGGGACCGGTCCTAGAGGTTATTAAAGATAAGATGAAGGCGTGGAATAGGCTACACTTGTCTGTGGTGGGAAAGGTGAACTTAATAAAGATGGTGCTGATGCCTAAGTTACTATATGTTTTCCACAATGCCCGATCTCTATTCCACAGTCTAGGTTTAAACATATCAATTCGTTGTTCCGTGGGTTGATTTGGGGTAAGAGGTTGGCGAGGCTGAGATTGGAACTTCTTCAGCGACCTAAAGACGAGGGTGGACTGGCCCTACCAAATCCCTATCTATACTATGTGGCGGCGCAGTCTCAACATATGAGAGGATGGACGCAAAAAGCGGCTCAGCCTTCTATTCAAAAGGTTATAGAGGGGGTGACTAATAGGTGCCCGTTAATATTTGGGGTGGAAGATGGGACATTTCAAACACTGGGGAAACAATGCCAGACTATTCGGCTAATACATGTTATCTGGGATAAGTTGAAGAGGCTCCGAGGGGTGGAAGGATTGACGGACTATTCCCCGCTATGGCATAATTCCAACCTTCCGGAGATAGAAAAGCTGGGATGCCTGGGGGAGTGGAGAGACCGGGGCATAGTCTTAGCAAAACAAGTCCTGGATGGACAGACGCTTAAGCCATTTTCGAGATTACGGGAAGAATTTGGGCTGAGAGAGACAGGGATATTTCAGTACTTGCAAATGAGGCACGCTGTAAGAGCACAAGCAAAACAGAGGGTACTGACGATCCAGACGGATCTTGTACTGGACTGTGTGTGTGAAGGAGGTCCCACGAAAGGAGTAATTGCAACCACATATCGGGACATTTTACACACCTTTTTGCTACAACATCCGTCTAATGCTAAGCTGAGATGGGAACAGGAGGTGGGGACAATAGAAGATGATCAATGGGACTCTATTTTAGAGTGGGTACCGAAACAATCATTATGTGAACCAGGCAGGCTATCTCAACTTTATATTTTATACAGGGTGTACCGTACCCCAGAATTCTTACATAAGATACATTTAAAATCTAATGCTGAATGTCCCAGATGTCGGGGGGAACCTGCTCCATATGTTGTGGTACTGCCCAAAACTGAGTGGTTATTGGATAAGGGTGTTAAACAGAGTGGAGGATGCGTACAGTTGTGTAGTGCCTAGGGATCCGAAAGTGTGCATATTAGGATATGTGGATGAAATCCAGACAGAGGAATTTTCAAAGACTGCCATAGCCAGGCTACTCTATATAGCACGAAAGTTGGTCGCTCGGCATTGGATTGATGCAGAACCACCATCGAGACAGGAATTTATGGAACGAGCAAAATATGTTTCTCTTATGGAAAGAGGGGTATACCGGAAAAGGGGTAAACTAGAATGTTATGAGAGAATTTGGTCACCGTGGCTCACCTACGGGGAGGGATAGAGTTTCTAACCAGGGGGGAAGCGTCTTCTATATAATGGGATAGAGGGGATTGAGTTGAAGTCTGTATTTGTTTCAAACATACGTGCAACACAGTATCACCGCTTGGCTCGAAGGGGGAGGGGTGGGAGATATTGGGGGGGAGGGAGAGGGAGTTCACGGGTTTGTATTGTTTATGGAAAATAAGGGGGAAAATTACTGAGACAAATGTTAATGAAAGTACTGTGAAATAACATGTTGGATGCTTTGTCAATAAAAATATATTTGATTTAAAAAAAGTATACAGTTTATTATTTTACTATGGCAGCAGCATAGGGGCCATATCAAACATAGGGGAACATGTGCCATCACAGGGGAAGGGGGAAAACAGGACCATATAAAATGCGCCGCTCCCCCAGCCCATCATCGCGGTGCGGTTTCAGCACCACAGTGATGGAGAATGGCTATGCCTCCTGCAGCCTCCAGCAGTCCGCCCCAGCCCCCAGCACTGCTCCAGAGCTGCCCCCACCTCCCCTGGTCCCTGCTGTACATAATCAGTATATTCGCATTATAAGACGCACCCCCCACTTTCTCCCAAAATTTGGGGGAACAAAAGTGCGTCTTCTAATGTGAAAAATACAGTATGTGTTTCACTTTATCTATTGAATTGCTTTAAAAAAAAAAAACAAAAAAAAAACTTTTTGATGATATTCTCATTCATTGAGATGCACCTGTGTATGTAGTGAAAATGCAAGTAAAAATGTATATAGAGAGACAGGAGAGAAAAGTAGTGCAAAAAATGGATGCATGCATATTTCATCCAATGTATTAGGAAGCAGAAACTATGAAAGCCTTCATCAAAAAATGAGAAACCAGGTTTACACTTTACATGTAAGTTTTCGCTATGTCACCAGCTAGCAGATTATTGCTGTACCATAGCTGCATCTCCTGGCAGAAAGGCATCATTAAAAAATAATAATTTCACACTGCAGAAAAAAACACTGCGTTTTTGCCATTTTAGGTGCGTTTATTCCCATGGGTTTCTATGAGAAAAACACAGGGAAAAAGGTAGAAATAGTGAACATGATGCCTCTTTTTGCTATACAAAAATCTGCATGGAAAAAAAATCTGAAGGTGGGCACAGAACTACAGAATTCTCACTGATTTGCCGAAATGCGTTTCCGCAAAAAAATGCATCAAAAAACGCTATACCTTTAATGGTATATTTATTTTCATATAAAAATGGTTTCCCTGTCTATAACAACAAGTCCAAAGTCTATCTGTGTGCCACTCTGTGTGACTGCAAACCTGACAATCCTTAAACCATGCACACTGTGCACTGTGAGGATTCTCTGGTCAGTCATGTGAGCGCAAGGATGAGATACGCAGACTCCCAGACAGAATTCAACTAGACTGATTCCAGCCTCACACTATACAACCTTCACTGAGCTTATAACTACAACCTCTGGCAAAAACTATGGAATCACCGGGCTCGGAGGATGTCCATTCAGTTGTTTAATGTTGTAGAAAAAAAGCAGATCACAGACATGGCACAAAACTAAAGTCATTTCAAATGGCAACTTTATGGCTTTAAGAAACACTAAAAGGAATCAAGATAAAAAAAATGTGCTAGCCAGTAAGGGTAATTTTTTTAAAACCAAGCAGAGGGAAAAAATGATGGAATCACTCAATTCTGAGGAAAAAATTATGGAATCATGAAAAACAAACACACAAAAGAACACTCCAAATACATCACTAGCATTTTGTTACACCACCTC
This sequence comes from Allobates femoralis, assembly GCA_033576535.1. Classification (NCBI taxonomy): domain Eukaryota; kingdom Metazoa; phylum Chordata; class Amphibia; order Anura; family Aromobatidae; genus Allobates; species Allobates femoralis. Next base: position 781,901,304 of record JARQOC010000003.1, read on the forward strand.
TGGCTTTTATAACAGCTTGCAGTGTCTGAGGCATGGACTTAGGGCCCCTTTACACACAGACTTTCCAGCGATCCCACCAGCGATCCAACCTGGCCAGGATTGCTGGAAAGTCTCTCTGAAGTCGCTGGTGAGCTGTGAAACAGGCAGACTCACCAGCGACCAGCCAGCAGCGACATCGCTGATAACTAAAGTAAACATCGGGTGTTTATCCTGGTTACCAGTGCCCAGAGTCTAATGTGGGCACTGGCTGTGACGTCACTGGTCGTTGGTCTCTCGCTGTCACACCCAGCGATGCGTGCTGACCAGCGGGAGACCAAGGACCAAAAAATGGTCCTGAACGATGTGCAGCGATCAGCGACCTAACAGCAGGGGCCTGATCGCTGCTACGTGTCACACACTGTGACATAGCTGGCGAGGTTGCTGTTACGTCACAAAACCTGTGACGTTTCAGAGACATCGCTAGCGATGTTGCAGTGTGTGAAGTACCCTTTAATGAGTGACAAACAGTACTCATCATCAATCTGGCTCCAACTTTCTCTGATTGCTGTTGCTAGATCAGCTTTGCAAGTTGGAGCCTTGTCATGGTCCATTTTCTTCAACTTCCATCAAGGATTTTCAATTGGATGGAGATCCGGACTATTTGCAGGCCATGACATTGCCCTTACGTGTCTTCTTTCAAGGAATATTTTCACAGTTTTTGCTCTATGGTAGGATGCATTATCATCTTGATAAATGATTTCATCATCCCCAAACATCATTTTAATTGATGGTATAAGAAAACTGTCCAAAATATCAATGTAAACTTGGGCATTTATTGAAGATGTAATGACAGCCATCTCCCCAGTGCCTTTACCTGACATGCAGCCCCATATCATCAATGACTATGGAAATTTGCATGCATCTTCAGGCAGTCATCTTTATAAATCTCATTGGAACGACACCAAACAAAATTTCCAGCATAATCACCTTGCCCAATGCAGATTCGCGATTCATCACTGAATATGACTTTCATCCAGTCATCCACAGTCCACAATTGCTTTTCCTTAGCCCATTATAACCTTGTTTTTTTCTGTTTAGGTGTTAATGATGGCTTTTGTTTAGCTTTTCTGTATGCAAATCCCATTTCCTTTAGGCGCTTTCTTACATTTCGGTCACAGACATTGAGTCCAGTTTCCTCCCATTCGTTCCTCGTTTGTTTTATTGTGCATTTCCTGTTTTGGAGACATATTGCTTTAAGTTTCCGGTCTTGACGCTTTGATGTCTTCCTTGGTCTACCAGTAGGTTTCCCTTTAACAACTTTCCCATGTTGTTTGTATTTGGTCCAGATTTTAGACACAGCTGACTGTGAACAACAAACATCTTTTGCAACATTGCGTGTTGATTTACCCTCTTAAGAGTTTGATAATCCTTTCCTTTGTTTCAATTGACATCTCTCGTGTTGGAGCCATGATTCATGTCAGTCCACTTGGTCCAACAGCTCTCCAAGGTGTGATCACTCCTTTTTAGATGCAGACTAACAAGCAGATTTTATTTGATGCAGGTGTTAGTTTTGGGAATGAAAATTTACAGGGTGATTCCATAATTTTTTCCCTCTGCTTGGTCTGAAAAAAGTTACCTTTACAGACTACCACATTTTTTATCTTGATTTCTTTTAGTGGTTCTTAAAGTCATAAAGTTGCCATTTGAAATGACTTCAGTTTTGTGCCATGTCTGTGACTTGCTGATCTGAAACTATCTAAAACATAATAAATCTGGTGAAGAGCATGAAAGATATTTGATCAGAATCTGTTTAAAAAATCTGGCATATTTAACACAGTAACCTCCTTCTTTTCAGTTTAATAATACATTAGATGATGTGTGTGTACCAATTTTCCAACAGTTTTATCTTCCGTCTTGTATGTACTCAATGTTTACTTACATTTTCACTATATAATTCACTATATAAAATATTTTTTAATGATGAGCTATAAAATAATTATTAGTCCTATTGGATTTTGGCTTTAGATATTTGCCGTTTGATCTGGCATTATGGGAATGGATCTCAGCAGATTCTCTTATTTCTCAGAACAACCGGTGCCTTGATGTCAAGGAAAGTAATACCAAACTGAGAACATTCTTCTTCTCCATTATTTTTGCACTGACAGGCAAAAGGAGTTCCTTATTCTATGGAGATTTTGTTTAATTCAATCTTATGTACAGAATAGTGAGGGATCTTATTTGAAGGATGTCACTAGTTCCTGCACTACTGAATGGCACATATGCCCAGCTACATAATTCCTTCACTCCTGTATTAAAAGGAATCTGTCAGCAGATTCAACTCACAGCAACATAATGTAGGCAAAGAACCCCTGAATTCAACAAGGTATCGCATAGATTACTGGCTGAAGCCATTCTGACACAATAAAATCCTTTAGTTTTAGCCATGCTGCAGAGCTGAGAGCTGCACCCACCCATGTCAGGCTCTCAATAGAGATTGAACATTCATAATGAGGGGTCAATCAGAGGAGGGGGCATGTCGGACTGCCATGCGGATGACATTGTAGTCCTCTAATGGTAAGCACCAGGTAATAAAGCTTTTAGTTTACATACAATAGCACACCGATAAGAGAAGCACAGTTGCTTCTCACAGCATGCGGTCCTCAGCTTACATAGCAAAAACCTGCTCGCAGATTCCCTTTAAGAACAGAAACTGTTCACAAACTGATAGTAAAATTACTGGTGTCCTCTTAGGCTGCCTTCAGACTGCGGCAGCGTCCGGTCCGGGGCTGTCAGGAGTGACAGGCTGGAGCGGAGTTTTCCTCCATAGAATCCTGTCGGGCTGCACGGAGCTGGATCGCGGCGGGTGGTAATTAGCTGCTATCCGGCTGCTGTGTAGCCGGATGAATCGTGCAGAAGTGGGGATTTTCTGCCGATTCCAAAACCGGTGCATGCAACGTTTTTGGAATCGGCAGAAAATCCCCACTTCTGCACGATTCATCCGGCGACACAGCAGCCGGATAGCAGCTAATTACCACCCGCCGGGATCCAGCTCCGTGCAGCCCGACAGGATTCTATGGAGGAAAACTCCGGTCCAGGCTGTCACTTCTGACAGCCCCGGACCGGACACTGCCGCAGTGTGAAGGCAGCCTTAGCGTTGCCGTGACTTTACCTGCTTGGAATTGGTTAAGTACAGCTTTGCTGCAAGGTTTAATATCTGCAACTTGACAAGGTCGTCCTCGTTAGTGAAGCTCTTTGCCGTCTTCCTCAGCACATCAGGTGCAATTTTCGGCACTCGCTCGCAATACTCTCCGATAAGCCACAGAATGCTGGCCCGTGCCATGGGAACCTAGAAGACAAAACATCTTAAAGTAAAATAAAAGTATAATTTTATCAACCCTTCAAATGTTCGAGAAAAGTGACATGTTTTTGATGGTCACCGTTTTGTTGCCCAATACAAAAAAAAAAAAAGACACGCACAGCTCAAGTTGTGCTTGAAAAACGATTAGATTAGTTTTATTAAATTAGTTGTTCGAAAGAATATTATGGTCCATATTTACTAGGCTTATGTCTTTACTGAGAAAGAGCCTTTTGACATTGCAGACCAGAAAGCCTAATGTTACCAAAACAACAATATCTACTTCCTAAGTATAGTATATCTTTGAGTACACACTGAGTAATGCCATGTAGTGCTGAACACTGTGTGGGTGCTTTTATTACTCTATTTTAATCAGAGCGCCTAATTTATAGGAGGACTGTACATATTCTGTACTGACAGGGAGTAGGTCCCTAAACTACTTGCACGTGGTGTCTTTCCATCCTCACTACTTAAAGGGGAACTCCGGGGAGATACATTTCTTGTCGTTCTATCCCTGCCCTCCCATATGATGAAGCAGACCTGTACACTACAGTTCTATGATCTATAGATCGCTTATATATCAATACAATCATATCTGCTCCTCAGCACTTATACCTCCCCTATGGGGACAGAGAGAAGATTCAATCATGCTGCTGCTGAGAGCAGGAGGTGTGGACACTGGGGGCTACAGGATCATCTTATATTCCTACCTCCTCATACTTCTGTATGAACAGGGGGCGTGGCCGCCGACCCATTGTCTCACCACATTCCTACCGCTGATATACATTCTATGTAATGTAAGAACAGGGATGTTCACCCTTCAAATAACAATCATGTCACCAGCAAGATATAAAATACACGCTGTAATCCTCTGCTGTACAACGTATGATGGTGAATAATATGTACGGACATGTATAAGGTTAGGAGCAGGGGCAGAGCACTGCATTGGTTTATTCAGCACTGCCATGGTTCCCCTCCCCCATATCAACTTGGTAGGTTCCTGTCCCTGAAACTTTACTTGATCTCAGGAGCAGCATGACTGAATCTTCTCTCTGTGCAAAAGGGAAGGGTGAGTGTTGAGGAGCAGATATGATTGTATTGACTTATATGCGATCCATAGATCATAGAACTGAAGCGGACAGCTCCAGCTTCATCATAAAGGAGGGCAGACACAGTACAAAAACATTTTCTCCCCCGAGTTCCCCTTTAAGATAGAATGTCACAAAAAAACAGGAATGTGACATGCTGTAGTTTATAGGACATATTGTCTGCTATGTGGACCTTATGAAGGCTATATTCACGTGACTGTATATTCGGTCTGAGCACTGTCATGAAATGCCGGCCCTCGGATCAATGTTATTCAATTGGGTTCTTCAGATGCACATTTTTTTCCACTAACCAAATGTCCATTTGTAAAAATATAGTGCACTCATTTCTGATTGTCGGATCAGACTCGCCTTTTTAAGGATTAGTATGTGCATGAAAAAAAATAAAAATAATCAGATCCCATATGGATTAGTCATACAGCATTCTATTTTTATGGATACATTGGAATTCTTTAACATCAGAAACTTTATGTTCTCTTGTAAATTTGTCAATTTTAATAACTGTTGATACATAAAGACTAGATACAATAATGATGACAATTAAGATGGAAAAATCTATTTCTTTTTCTGGATAATCATTGGCTCATGTAACCATAGGATGTTCAAAAACTAGCTGTGTTGCTCATTTGGATTAATCACTAGATTAATCCAAATAACAAAATAAAATACAGTGGAACCTTGATGTAATAGCATAATCTGTTGCGGGGGTGTGCTTATAAATCAAATAGCTCATATACCAAAGCTTATTTTCCCATAACAGATGATTGAGACACAGACAATTTGTTCCATAACCCAAAAATGTCTACTGTATTCATATACATGCACATACAGAACTGTAAAATTATTACTCTAATCCAAAATACTATAAAGTAAAACAATCATGCTCTTGCAGCCCCCATTGTCCCCTTGCAGCCCCCATAATTCCCAATGCAGACCCCATCATACCCATCATTCCCCTGCAGACCCAATCATCTCCCAGCAGCCCAAATATCCCCATTAAAAAACACACATCTGCTGCGCCGCTGTATTCCAGGCGCCGCATTGAGCTCTTTAAACCACAGTACATGTACAACAAGTAGCTGGCTAATCAGATGCGAGCAGTCGGCGGCTGCTAGCGTCTGATTGGTTGGCAAGCACTTGTACAGTGGCTGAGAGAGTTCAGAGTGTGGGCGGACAGCAAAAAGGACAGCTTTCGTTGCAGTTTTGAAAAATGAGGCCTGAAATTGTAATTATCGTATAATTAACTTATTGTATAAATGCCATTCGCCACAACATAAAATAATGCCTAAAAAAACAGACCTTGTAATTTTGGTCAAACAGCACATTAACATTACAAGCACAGAAACCAGGGACATGACATAATCATAGTCACAGAGGGTGCGACAGTGACCATGCAAGTGGGAGGCCTGCCAACACCAGCCCCATTTTCACCTGAATATGTGCCCTCAAACATGCACTCAGCTGAAACAAGTGCTGCGCAGAGATCCACCAGTTCCCTGTATTGTGATCGTTATAGCGGCCGCTGATCTATCCAATGCCGGGAGCTAACATCAGCATGCACATCAAGGGGGTCATATGATGTCAATGCCATGTGTTAACCCTGTCATCCTGCACCGGCTATGTTCAGTTTGGTGGAGATCAGGAGACACTTGGCTACTGAATCACTTTCACCCTGTAGTTAGTCAGAAATTAAAGAGTGTCATTAGATGTGTATTTTGGATCAGTTATGTTGGGAAAGAGCACGTCTATCAAGAGTACAGAGTGATGGTAGCATCTTCTCTTTCATTATAGAGCAGTACATCTGTGAAATCATGAAACCAGCAATGAACTGTCGCTCCCCAACACCTGCAGCCCTTATGCAGTTCCACATAAGAACACTGTCACCACCATATTTCACTGTCGGCACCATGCATTTTTCTTTGTATTACTCAACTTGGCAAAGCCATACAGTTTTGATGCCACCAGTTCAAAAAAATCTTTATCTTGATCTCATCACTCCAGAGTAAAGAGGCCTGTAGCCTTCATATTTTTCACCATGGTCCCTGGCAAATTACAGGCGGGTACATTTTGTGCATGGGCTTTAGAAGAGACTTCCTTCATAGACCGCACCCATAAATGCCATTCCTCTGTAATTAACAGCGTATTGTGTTAGGGTAAGCACCTCGGTTTGGCTTTCTACTTCTTCAGCTAACTGCAGTGAACCGGTATGTTGAGGTTTCTTCAATGCTTCTCAACAGAAGACTCTCTTGTTTAAGAGTTAACTTGTCTTCAGTCTGGACATCTGCGAGACTGTTGCAATTCTATCTTTGTTAAATTTCTGTATGACACTTGTGCCAGTATACTGACTGATAAGTAAAGATTTGCTGACTTTCCTGTAACCTTCATCTTTCTTGTGTAAAGAAAATATTTTTTCTCTCTAGTCTCATGACATTTCTCTTCCATGTGGTGCCATCGATGACAGCATGCAGGGCCGGCGATAGGGGCAGGCATCCTAGGCATTTGCCTAGGGCCCCCAAGCTTCAGAGGGCCCCCTGGCCCGGCCGGATGATAGCCGGCGCCGCCGGCGCGGCAGCGCCGCGGCCGCTTGCACACAGTGCTCTGCACCGCGCTCCGGCTTCATCCGGCTTGACCGGCGCCGGGCGCAGCCGCAGGCACAGTCGTCACAACAGGAAGCAGCCAGGAAGAAGTCGGAGCGTGGTGCAGACTGGCGAACAGCGGCAGAGAGTAAGTAAGTATGATGATGTGTGTGTCTTCTTTTACAGGGAGGGGAGGAGGGGGCCCCTGTACACAGTCACCAGCAGTGGGCCCTGGGGCCCTGTATACACCAGCAGTGGGCCCTGGGGCCCTGTATACACCAGCAGTGGGCCCTGGGGCCCTGTATACACCAGCAGTGGGCCCTGGGGCCCTGTATACAGCAACAGTGGCCCTGGGGCCCTGTATACAGCAGCAGTGGGCCCTGGGGCCCTGTATACAGCAGCAGTGGGCCTGGGGCCCTGTATACACCACCAGTGGGCCCTGGGGCCCTGTATACACCACCACTGGGGCCCCTTTATACACCACCACTGGGGCCCTGTATACACCACCACTGACTGGGGCCCTGTATACACCACCACTGACTGGGGCCCTGTATACACCATCACTGACTGGGGCTCTGTATATACTCCAACGGGACCCTGTATACACCACCACTGGGGCACTGTATACACCACCACTGACTGGGGCCCTGTATACACCACCACTGACTGGGGCTGCCTGTATACACCACCACTGACTGGGGCTGCCTGTATACACCACCACTGACTGGGGCCCTGTATACACCATCACTGACTGGGGCTCTGTATATACTCCAACGGGACCCCTGTATACACCACCACTGGGGCACTGTATACACCACCACTGACTGGGGCCCTGTATACACCACCACTGACTGGGGCTGCCTGTATACACCACCACTGACTGGGGCTGCCTGTATACACCACCACTGACTGGGGCCCTGTATACACCATCACTGACTGGGGCTCTGTATATACTCCAACGGGACCCCTGTATACACCACCACTGGGGCACTGTATACACCACCACTGACTGGGGCCCTGTATACACCACCACTGACTGGGGCTGCCTGTATACACCACCACTGACTGGGGCTGCCTGTATACACCACCACTGACTGGGGCTGCCTGTATACACCACCACTGGGGCTGCTGTATATACTGCTGGGGCCTGTATATACCACTGGGGAGGCTGCTGTATACCACTGGGGCTGCTGTATATACTGCTGGGGCCTGTATATACCACTGGGGAGGCTGCTGTAATACTGCTGGGGCCTGTATATACCACTGGGGAGGCTGCTGTATACCACTGGGGCTTGAGTATATTCTGCTGGGGCCTGTATATACAACTGGGGAGGCTTCTGTATACCACTGGGGCTGCAGTATATACTGCTGGGGCCTGTATATACAACTGGGGAGGCTTCTGTATACCACTGGGGCTGCAGTATATACTGCTGGGCCCTGTATATACAACTGGGGAGGCTGCTGTATACCACTGGGGCTGCTGTATATACTGCTGGGGCCTGTATATACCACTGGGGAGGCTGCTGTAATACTGCTGGGGCCTGTATATACAACTGGGGAGGCTGCTGTATACCACTGGGGCTGCAGTATATACTGCTGGGGCCTGTATATACAACTGGGAGGCTGCTGTATACCACTGGGGCTGCTGTATATACTGCTGGGGCCTGTATATACCACTGGGGAGGCTGCTGTAATACTGCTGGGGCCTGTGTATACCACTGGTGAGGCTGCTGTAATACTGCTGGGGCCTGTGTATACCACTGGGGAGGCTGCTGTAATACTGCTGGGGCCTGTGTATACCACTGGTGAGGCTGCTGTAATACTGCTGGGGCCTGTGTATACCACTGGGAGGCTGCTGTAATACTGCTGGGGCCTGTATATAGCACTGGGGAGGCTGCTGTATATACTGCTGGAGCCTGTATATAGCACTGGGGAGGCTGCTGTATATACTGCTGGGGACTGTATATACCACTGGGGAGCTGCTGTAATACTGCTGGGGCCTGTGTATACCACTGGGGAGGCTGCTGTAATACTGCTGGGGCCTGTATATAGCACTGGGGAGGCTGCTGTATATACTGCTGGAGCCTGTATATAGCACTGGGGAGGCTGCTGTATATACTGCTGGGGACTGTATATACCACTGGGAGGCTGCTGTAATACTGCTGGGGCCTGTGTATACCACTGGGGAGGCTGCTGTAATACTGCTGGGCCTGTATATAGCACTGGGGAGGCTGCTGTATATACTGCTGGAGCCTGTATATAGCACTGGGGAGGCTGCTGTATATACTGCTGGGGACTGTATATACCACTGGGGAGGCTGCTGTAATACTGCTGGGGCCTGTGTATACCACTGGGGAGGCTGCTGTAATACTGCTGGGGCCTGTATATAGCACTGGGGAGGCTGCTGGATACCACTGGGGCTGCTGTATATACTACTGGGGCCTGTATATACCACTGGGGCTGCTGTATATACTGTATACAACTGTACGGGTACTATTTTTATTTCATAGTTTGGGGCCCCACTCTCAATCTCGCCTAGGGCCCCACTTGGTCTAAAACCGGCCTTGACAGCATGAAATGGGAAGGGGTTTTCTTAAGCCTCACCCTTTTATAGTCTACTGCCTACTGGGAGACCTGTTTAATAATTAGTTTTACCTGTGGTTCAATTCTTGTACTTAGTCTAAACCTTTAGTCCAAAGATTTGGTCCTGCATTCAGCATTTATCCTCTATTGCGTCGGCCTGGTTCCTGCAGTAAATCTGTTTTTCTTCCCTAGGTTTGTATTTAGAGTAATTTAGCTCCTTCTAATGGCTGAACTTCTTATCAGCACTAGCTACTGTATTTCATTCTTCCGTCTCCATTCCCTTTGTGTTGCATTGTGGGGTCAGATCTGATATTGTCTGGGTGTCAGTAGCATATGCTGCACATGTTCAGGTCTGATCTGCCTTTATCTGTATTTGTCTTTCCAGCGCCATGGGAGCGGTTCTGAGATGTTCTGGGTATGTGTTGCATTTATTTGGTTCTGCTTTTAATGTATTTAGGCGGACACTTGGCACAAGGTAAATAAGAGAACCATACAGTAGAACTGCCCTATTGAGATTTGCGTGATCCTGGCAGGGGGCTCAAAGAATTGATCCATTATTTGCAAAAAATCAAATTTTATAGTAAAGCACAGTTAGGAATTGATATGTGCATTTGCACTTTTTGCAATGCATTCTGTTTTCAGGCACTGCTGGCTCCCACCCCCTCCCCGTCTTTAGTATTGTGGGTATAAAGACTCCATTTCCTCATGACTCACATAGAGAGGGTATTCCCCATTTTTCCCCTTCTGGTAGCATCGCTGGTAAGGAGGTTTATGTTTTTGCTGCCATCTGATGCCCTACACACTCTCCCTGTTTAGTTAGTTGCATTTACTAGATTAGATCCAGGTCTTTGTAGAGGTTGTATGTATATTTTATAGCTATTTGTGATGTGTATTCCTCTGTTGTAGTAATAGATGCACTAATTATATGTACTCAATTGTTCCTAGTTTCACTAAACACTTTTGCCATTGTTTAATAAAACTCACAGACTTCAAGCAACGGTCTCCTTATTGAGCTTGAAGGTTTAGCCTCCTGTCAAGTTACATTCTCCCGCCCCAGGGTATCGTGTAGTGAGGACAGAACTGATCTTGAGCGAATTTAAAAAATTACTTTTTTTTGGTATCTGGAAAATTGCAAATCTTGCAGTTATTGACCTACATTTGTGGGAGTATTTTGCAGTATGGTAGAAAATGAGAAAAAATGGTGATTCTAAAAGGAAACTAAAGGTTTTCTGACTGATCGTCAGGGGTGTACTCATTTACTACGCATTAAACTTTAATTTACAACATTGCAGTAGTATGCATTACGAAAATGTTAACTCAAATTTTATAGAAAATACAAAATAATTATTTCTATACACACTAATAGAATTCCTCATATAGAGAAGTATCAGCACCCGTCATACCCTAGAAAGAAAATCCATGAGCAGCCCTTAAGGTACTTATATATTGAACACATAATACCCTTAGAAAGATGCACTTATTTCCTGTTTAAGTTGAGTTTAGCCGGCAATAAGAGCAGAGTAAGACCCCTCCTGGCACTTGAACGTTCAAGGTTTAGGTTAAAAGCGAAAAAAAAGCCAGGGCTCCATTGCTTCCATTATTACCTGGCTTAATGTGGCCATACACCGAGAGCCGGCTAAGGTCTAGTGTGCAGCACAAGCATTTAACCAGCAGTTAAGTGCACTTTCTTAACTCAGTATTTGCAGTCTTGTTATCGTGTCTATATAAACCGAAGCCGGGACGCACAACTGCGCATCCACAAGTAGTCACAGAAGCGAATATAAAAAGGAAATTGTACAAATTATATATTGCAAAGGGAGCCACTTAAGGAACAATGCTGGTCTCACAAGCTTCCCTTTACACCAGAACGGCTGCCACTAAAAGCACCGCTCGCCTCCATTTAATCCATTTTAAAAGAAGAATGAGCATTGGTAAATTAAAGTAAATAGCTGGGATATAAACAGACGTACACAAAGCGCAAAGATTTGGTCCAGAGCAGAAAGCTCGATGAACAAAACGTCTGCAAACTTTTATCAAGTGTCCAACATGCATCAGAGACACAGCGGAAAAACAGTTGACTAATGTACTAAATCGTAAGGCCTCTTCTGATCTACAACAATCACTGACGCGGGTCGTTGTGCTGATTTATAAGAAAGTAAACTAACGTATGACCTCAAGTGACTACAAAGCCTGGTAGTCATAGCTGGAGAGATGACCATCAAGGATGACTGTCATCAGGTCAAAAGGGAGTCATATTTGCTCTTATCTTATTCTCTCTTCTCCTCTGAATATTCAATTTTTTGTTTTAAAAATCTGCAATATGGTTCGAGATATGGGCCTTTGTATTTAGTGGCCCAACAAGATAATTTTTAGGGTCTTTACCAAAAGGGTGTTGCCCTAGACTGCTCATTGAGCGAGCAGCCTAAAAACGAAGACACAAAATCCCAGTGATTTGCCCCCTTGTTAGGGCAAAAATAACCCTCATCTCTCTGAATAGTTTGTCGAACTGTAAAAGAAAAAAAAAAGAAAAAATCAAAAAGAAAACACTGAATCCTTAAAAGGAGCAGCAAGAATAAAATAAGAGCAGTGGGCATTACTCACCTGGTAAAGTAGGCTATACATATATACATTTTGTTGGAGGAAACCAAGCAAATGCATAAAAGTAGGTGTTGAAGGGATTTTATTTTAAGTCCAAAGACATGATCTGTTACATAATAACACAACCCTCCATACTAACCCTGTGCTTCTCCATTGCTGTCCCTCAATCTCTAACCAGATCGTTGTTGACTTGGCAGTAGTGGAGCCACCCCATGGCTAGGTCCTTCCCTGGAGGGATATCTGGCTGCTAGTCCTGTGTTTGAGACTCCTAAACGAGGCTCCATGGACTCTATTTGCATATTGGCAGTAGTGGAGACATCACAACCTCATTATGTGATCATTGCAGACAATCACTGAACTTGGCGGTGACACCAAGGTAGATGCACACAAGACTGCTGAGCCAATGTCAACAGAGAACAGGAGCAGCAGCAGAAAGCCAGTGCTGGAGCACCAGAGGGTCAGCTAAGTTTATTATTTTCTTTTGACAAAGCATGTCCGTAGGCTAATAAAATAAATGTGAAGCTGTAGAATTATGGGCATCTCTTAAAATTAGTTTGGTGTTCTGATCACGCACTGCACCCAATAGAAATGTGACTCTGCCAGCGCTATCCGCATATGAAACACATGGTTCAATGCCTCCATATCACTTCTCTGATGGACGTCTGCCAAGATATTTCTCTCTTTGCTAATTGACATCCAATTCACAAGGGTACACTGACCCATCACACAATAACTGAGTCCACATGTGCATGCTTCAGGTTAGAGGACAATGTAGAAAGACACGGCACTTTTGGAATGGCTGCACAGGTAGGATCCAGTCCCATGATTAAAGAGATATAGACAAAGCACTCTAATGTGATAAAAATAATAAGGCTGATTAATAGTCTATTAGCAATCCAAAATGCAGAGTGGAAACGTTTCTGTCTCATTCAGACCTTAATCAGTTCACTGATGCCCGGCAGAAATCTGATTGAAGATGCTGGTGCACGTGTAGGCATGCGGTATTCAATGTCTTAGATTGGGCACCATTATGGATACCGCATGCCTGCACATGCGCCAGCCCTCCAAGGAGATTTCGGTCAGGAATTTGTGAACTGATGAGGGTCTGAATGAGACCAAAACGTTTTCACCCTGCATTTTGGATTGCCAATGTATATTAAACTATCAATAAGTCACCGGTCTTTTCACCACATTGGAGTGCCAAGTCCATATCTTTCTATTTCAGGTTAGAGGACAGTCCCCATTCAGAACTACCCCACTAAAAAAGCAGGAGTCAGGTGACGGTCCGGCACAATGCAGAATTGGAATAACACTGCTCATAAGAAATATATGAAAGTTTACTGGACAATTATCCAAAATCACATCACCTGTGATCAAGAGTGCTCCAATGTGAAGACAATGAAAAATGTAACAATGTCTCAACTTGCTTATCATTTTAACTTAAAGGAAGAGGCTGCCTACTCTACCAACAAAATTGAGTCCTCATAGAATGGTAGAGTTGGAATGGACCTCCTGAGTCATCTGGCCAACCCCCTGCTCAGAGCAGGATTCACTAAAGAGTCCCAGACAGATGTATGTCCAGCCACTGTGTGAAGACTTCCATTGTAGGGGAGCTCACCATCTCTCAAGGCAGCCTGTTCCACTCGTTGATCACCCTCACTGTCAAAACGTTTTTCCTAATATCTAACCTGGTTCTCCTACCATTTAGTTTCATCCCTGTGCAAATGAGGTTAAAGCTGATCCCTCTACAGTCTTGTCTTAATAGACGTCAATGACTCGTACTGTCACCCACACAGTAAATCTTGCATCTGCTCAGTTGAGAAACAGGCCTGGGCAGGCAAAACTTCCTTGCTACTACTGGCACATGCGCATTAGGACTTTGCTTTGCTCTTAGTAGGGCTGAGCAATGTGCGCATGCTTCAACTGTGTATGCACTAGATTTACAGCACTGTGTGTATGATGTAGGACATGTCATCCCCATCAGTCAAGGAAGGGGGACACGATAACACAACGATAACACAAATAGTGGCGCAGAGCAATGATCATAAATGCCCATCCAACCCAACCGTGCTGAATGCAAGAGAATTATAAAAGGCATTTTTTATGATAGCCCGGGTGAGTTGGGGGCTTATATAGAGATTTAGGAGTTAAAGGTGGTGGCTTTATGCTATAGCTTTCTTTTAAAGGGAATGTGTCACCAGTTTTTGGTAAGCCATCTGAGATCAGCATAATGTAGGGGGCAGAGATCCTGATTCCAGCCATGTGTCACTCGTTGGGCTGCGGGTTGAATTTTTTTAGAAAATGATTAATTTGATGCAGACATAGCAGTTCTCTGAATGCTGAGCCCTTTATAACCGCACCTACACCAGTGATTGGCAACACTTCTGTGTACAATGTGCAGACACAGAAATTTGGTGGAGGAGGTGTTATACAGAGCTCATGAACATGGGAGCATTATACATAGGAAATTTACTAGACCTCTAGTGATAATCAACTGCAGACTAAAGTGATTTCATCCAGCAAGCTGCTAAGTGACACATCGCTGGAATGAGGGTTTCTGTGTTAACAATATGCTGCTCTCAGATTAAATGGCAAAAACCGGGCAAATCAGTGGCTATGAATCAATGTCTGAACTATAATGCACGAAGAGGTTAATATTCCTAAAAGGTAATTACTATTTCGTGTTGGAACCTGCCATACACATTCGACATTAGACAGTTTTCTCTCCTGATTCATTCATCCAGAGAAACCCTTGTTGAGAGCTCTTGTTATCTTATGAGAGCCGCTGCCAGATGAACCAATATGGAAAATAAAAGTATTGGTGGTTAGAGATTTAAAGTGTAGATAGTGATCTCTTCTGACATCATCCTTTGGGAGAGAGCCAGGAATCCATCAATCTCACAAGACTGTTGGCCGATCCCATTGATATCAGGCCTTTGGCATGGAAATGGTTACTGCTGCATTTAGGAGGGTGGGGTTGTACATTTCTGAGCTTCGGGATCCAGTGAATACATTACAATTCAGTAACTTATTGCAGGAAAAGTGAGACAGAGTTCATAATTATCCTATATAGACATAGAATTTCAGTTACCAAAAAGATCTATTTTCATTGCCATTGTTGTATTAGGTCCTCATGTTTGTGTCAACCATATAACAGGTCCACCACAGGCCTACATTGCCATCATGCTTGGACAACGGGATGTCTAGTACACAGTGCAACACACAGGTACAGTGGGATGGAAATGGGAGGGGAATATTCTGATGATAGGCGGTATCCCATCCGCCCTCTCATACACTAACCTGTATATGGTCTTTAAGCTCCCCTAACATCCCTAAGTGGGCCTTTACTCTCATTCTGCCGCCACGTGCTTAGTCCATGAACTGTCCCTTCTACTCACCCTGACTAGTGTGTAGGTCTATGAGTGCATTAGACATCACCATTGTGGTAAAACAACACAGGGGAAGGAAGACAGATAGGGGTCAGACAAAATATACAACACAAACTTGATAGCTGCAGTCAAACACCGTAGACTGCAGACAACACAGCTCCAAGCAGCAGATCTCTGGCAGCAGGAACACCAGCAACCACAAGAGACTTTCACTCCAAAATGGTCAACATAGAAAGATTCTATTACCGGCATCAGGTGATGGATTATGTGACTACTTATAGGGAGGGGCAGTGGTCACATATTGGCTGCAAGCGGAGATGAACTCAGCAGAAGCTACCAGCAAAGAAAATGTCATTAACCCTTGCTGGTCCAAAAGAAATTAATCACATTTAAAATCCAGGAGCTGTCACAAGTCTCCAAATGATGGGAGATACTTGTGACAATTGCTGTTCCTCTGCCTCCCAACAAGCTGTATTATCTTCTTGTCTTGTGTCTTATTTGTATTTTATGTGGCTAATCCATTTACCGTACAATAAAAGCTTTTACTATATTTTTACACATTGGTGTGACATTGGGGAATCACTACTGACAGTGGTCAAATAATTTGGTAATTCTATTTACAGGGCTTAATGCTAACAGTGTGATGTGATGATCCGCACGGGCAAAACAGTTTAAATTACAACTTCATTGCAATCTATAATGATAGTCTCGTCATCACTGTTGTCACAGATCATCATATAGCCATGCATAAGAAAATAAATGTCCCAAAATGTAGCTATTTTTTTAATGAAGAATGGGGAGGAACACAAAGAAGGTGTAACTTCCTTATAATCAGGCTATGTATAGGATACCTTAATTTTTTAAGTGATTTTATCGCAGAATACACGCAAAATAGAAACAAAAAATAGCAAAAATCCACAATGTCAAGGAATACTTAAAGTACATATCCTATAATGTCCTTAGCTAAGTATAAACACTGCTCGTTTTTATCACCCTGATTTTTTTTAATTCAAACAAGAAAGCTATTCATCACAAAGTCGGCATTTAATGAGCCATTTGCTGCTGTGGCAATATTTGGGAAATTATAATTTAGACTCATCTTAGTAACTAATCTAACATGAATAATGTGTTTGGGAAGTCAAGTCTACATCAGAATTTAATTTTTTTTTATTTATTTTTAGAAATAATACCTCCCACTTTATTAAACCATTTTATAATTAAAACTTTGTAACCAAGAGTTATAGTAAAATGATTTCTCAGCGAGAATAAAGCCCGGCAAAGCTTGAAATGTTTACACTTGTCTAAATATTAATTGCAGATGAGGCTTATAATTGCTCCAGATTAATAAGTACGCTGCTGTACTGTACTATCACTCAACGGACAACAAAGTATATGAAGCGTGAAGGTAAAAGACGCTGCGTCCGTGTCATGGATTGTTGCCTGTACCCTTCACCAAAGGCTCGGCAAACACATTATTCGGGTACCAGTGGTGCTGCTAAAGGGAATCTGTCAATTGGATCAACCCTCCTAAGCCATCCGTATGGCCATGTAGGTCATATAAATTGATCCCTGCGATCTGATTCCTTATTCCATGTTTTTCTCCTAGGTAAATGAGCTGCTAAGCTCTATGGGCTGGACATAGATCTCCCTGAGAATCTGCCTCCAGAGATTATTGTAAATGAAAGGGTTATTACTAGTGTGAGACATGGACATCAAAGAGCGGACTGTCAGTCATTACATGTCTCACTCCATTCATAGAAAAATATCCATGGCACATGGGTAGGCAGAGTCAAATGTAAGCAACTTATAGGCATGATTATTTTCAGAGGGACGTAATGCCCAAATGAGGTTTAAACCAAAAAATGCTGATGAACTAAAGAGACATCCCATTTCTGATCAGATGAATTTAAAGAGTATCTCTACATTATTTTACAGTGCTAACCCGTCAGCAGAATATTCTACCCCTAACTAAAGACCCGAGTGTAAAACCTATTGTGATTATATTCATACCGGTACCTTTCTTGTAGTATTTGCTTCAGTTTCCTCCCTGCTGCACTTGAAAACTTCAAGGAGAGATTTGTCATAAATGCCAAAACTAAATACTAGAAAATATGGTATGAATGTGATAAGAATCAAAGGGGCTTTACACGCATACCTTAAGTTAGGGGTCAAATTTCATGCTGCCCTATAAAATCTAGGTAAAGTGGTGAACAATTGTAAAAAAAAAAAATCTCTTGATTTACATATCTTATCCAATACTTTGATATGCATCAAGTCCACTATTATTATAAATTTTACCATTTATACAGAAAATTTTACTGTTTTACAGTTAAACTCTCCGGTTCCCCGTTTTCACATATACCAAAGCCCGATTTAACCCGTGTTTAGTCTTTGAACAGACCAAGCCTTGAACTGCTGGATTACCAACCTGTCACCTTATTTAAATGTTTTTATAACATTTTATAATGTAAATTCAAATAACAAAACTTTAAATACATAGTATAGTAAATTATACAGAGTAGTTATTATAGATATAACATGAGTGGGAAAGTGTAGGTTCCAGTAGTACCATTTTTTCTGATACTTGTTGCTGAGGTTGTTTTTGATGGAGTATTCATATGCATAATGTGTGGCAATTTTTTCTATAATATTCTGAGGTGAGGGAGGTTGGGGACAGGGACTGGCTGGCTGCTCTTGCCTGGGTGGCAGTCCTAGTTCTACAGCCAGGGACTGAGTGAGGACCGGGGGAACGGGGTCGGGGATGCTGGAGCCAAGTGAGGATCGGGGAGGGGGGGTGTTAGCGCATTCCTTGGCGCGCCTGCTGCCTCTGCTCCAGTCCCGGGTCCCAAAGACACTCGTGTGTGCGGCGGATGCGGCCGCTTTCACTATCAGGTTGGCCCTAAACATGGACTGAATCACCAGCCTGAGGGACAAATGCCACCCTATCACCTGGGTCAGTCCGTCCCTGGTTGGGGATCTCTCCATAAAGAGGCAATGCAGTTTTTAGCTGTCAAAGCTGTCACGAGTTAGGTTTCCTAATTTGTTGCAGTTTGGCCAGCAGAAAGGTGAGTCGTTCTCTTGTATTGCAAAAAAAATATAGGGAGGGGGACAAAAGGCGCAATAGTGCCCTATCACTGATGACACTTGTGTAAGGTGGTGGTGCTGTGAAGCTGCTCACCTGGTCCAGTTGTGATCCCCACAACTGGTTTGAAGGCGTTTTGGAATCAATGTTCCAGCTGCTGCAGGACCTCCACCGACCACTGGATAGTGGTTTGAATCCAAGACAATGATGGGAGTGCTGGTGTGTCACGGTCCGCGCTGCTGTGGCATGAATAAACTCACCAAAGAGACAGCAGTTAATCCATCCTTTTATTTCCTCCTCTCTCCTACGCGTTTCAGCGCCACACCCGGCGCCTTCCTCAGGGACATTCAATGTGGAAGGCGCCGGGTGCACAGCAGCGCGGACCGTGACACACCAGCACTCCCATCATTGTCTTGTTCTCTTGTATTAGATGGAGTTTTAAAGGAGTAAAGTACCAACGTGAGTATATTTTGTAGTGGGTTTCGAAAAGCATTGTATGTTGGGGTATAGGTTTTCAAAGGTTTTCTCTAAAAGATCTGTATGAATGGGGATCTTTAATTCTTTTTCCCACACCTCTACATTTATGGATTTAAAGAAAATTGAGCCTTGATAAATATATTTTGATAAATGTTTTTAGTTTTCCAGAACATTGAGCTCTGTGGGTACTTTAACATTTGAATCACATGTAGAGGAATACAGAAGTTTAGTTTGAGTTTGATGAATGATTGATGGATTTTTTCCCATAGTCTTCCTTCATTATCTTTTAGTTTATATGTGTTCTTAAGTGTCCTGAAGGGAAGTTGATTGTTTTTGTCAAGAATATCTGAAATATACCGAACGCCAGATTTTTTCCAGGAGTCTATTTTCAACCTTGTGGAAATTGAGTCAAGACTCTCTAATGGAATCCAATGTGGTGGGGAGGTGAAATGGCAATTTGTAGATTTGGTAACCAGATGTCTCCAGGATTGAATAGCAGCTTTGACTGTGCACTCCCTGGGCAGTCGCATAAATTTGTTGCACAGAAATGCGAGTACTGGATGTCCAAGGCCGCCTTGAGTGTGCATGGATTCTTCTATAGTTAACCAGCTGGGTCTGTCTTTCTCTTCCCACCATGCTTGGCTAAGTTTTATGATGGTAGAGTGATAATAAGCTGCAAGGTTCGGTATTGCAAGTCCTCTGGTGATTTTGTTTTTTTCCAGAATTAATCTCGCCACCATGGGTTTTTTTCCCCCCCAAATAAAGGATGTTAATGTTCAAGCACGCATGCGCAATGCGGTGCTTGAAGCTGGACGAGAAGCATGGGTGTACTGACGTCACCCAAACTGGAAATGCCGCGATTAGCGTCATTACATGCCCAGACAGCAACGTGCAAAGCAGGCAAGGCCTGCCTACAATATGAATACAAGATCACGCCCATTAGGGCGTGATCTTCTGACGAGGAAGGCAGCAAAGCAACACGCCCTGAGGGCTAACAAATATGGTCCCTACTCATTATAATGGATAATGAGTAAGTATAAATATGTTTTTTTAGTACATTTACAGCCAGCATTTAGCAGAAAAAAGGATTGTGAGAATGGTCATAGGATGATGCAGGGACATGTTTTTATAGGTTAGGTGGCAGGATCCCTTTAAATTTACATGAAAAATAACAAAGGAAGGACACAACAAATTTCTTTGAAAATATTATCCAGCTTTGGATAACAACAATTATTACTTGAAAAAGACAAATCCATGTAGATGACACATCTCTTTTATATTTAGAATGTAATGGATACATCACAGCCGCAAATCTACCTAGAACAAGTCATCCACATAAAGGGACAATGTCACACTGTCACACACGTCTATGGTGGAGATAGAAGAACGGTTATAGGGGATTTCAGCATGTGTGAGATGCTTGAGTATTGCAGCCTCTGATTTTTCACGATCATGTTCTTTACTTGAACTTGATAGTGTGGCAATGAGGGTGAAGCACACCACAATGCAAATACCAGAATAAGGGTGGCAGAAAAGAGGTATTTGCCACAATTTAAAGCTACCTGTCAAGCCATCAGCTGCGGGTCCTGTCTCCGCTGGGCAGGGAGATCGTCGCCTATCAAGCAGCTCTAATACTGCTCACCCTGTCCATGGCTCAAGACAATTGGCGGTTACTTTCTCTGCTTGAACTTGGGTCTCCTGTGAATGTTTTTAGGAGGTGCGCAAAGCACCTGTTCTCTGATGCATTGTGCATAAAAGGCAGCCTCCCCTTAAGGGAGGTGCCTGGGCAACATCTTAATTCTGTATGATCTTGCCTCCTGCTCAGGCCACACTCTGCTGTGCTTTACCCTGCATCCCTCTGGACACTCTGGATCCCACTCCAGGCTGGCCAAGGCCTTCCAAGATCACTACTGGCTGGATCAGCCTATCCAGGAGTACATGGAGCCTCTGGAATTCACTCCACCAACAGAGCCAGTGTTCAACAGTCTCTCCTATCCAGTCTGTATGGGTCACCCCACTGGTCCAGGATTTGCGACATTCAGGCCATCTTGTTGTTTTGACAAAGAAATCCCTGTATAGGGGTACACCTCGGCCGATGCTCCGCTACATGGTACAGTGTTATGATCCAGAGGGTACCTCCCTCAGATAACTTTCCCCTTTTGTTAAACTTTCTTTAATAAATATCTCTGGTTTCATGAAGCTCATTCTCTTGTCTCTGGAGTATCAGGTATACAGCTACCACTGCACCATCAGTGGTCTACTGAGTCCACTAGTCTTCATCACGCCCCTTGAGTGTGACAATACACTCTATCCAAAAAATAAGGGATCACTGAGGGTTCAACATCTGGGAGCTCCAGCAATTCTGAGAACAGAGCTCTGCAGATTATCTTAATATAAAGCTGTGGTCATATGGCCGTATAACACAGATGATGACTACATCAATATGCTACGGACTGGCCGGCGGCTCCCCTGACCCAAGCATGACAGCTGCATAGTAATACATTAAGCTATCACATACGGGTCAGGTGAGAAGCCAGCATGCAATGCGATCTTCATCCGTGTTCTATGGCTGTCTGACCCCGGCTAAAACAGAGATGCGCATGCTCAACCTCTGCTCCTTTTATTGTCTATGGGACTGACAGAAAGAGCTGAATGCTTTTCACAGCTATCCCATAGATCAGGGGTAGGGAACTCCAGTCCTCGAGGGCTGCAAACAGTGCATGTTTTCAGGATTTCCTTAGTATTGCCCCAGTAATAACAAATCCTTGCCTGGTGATGATTCCATTCCCTGTGCATACTAAGGAATCGTAGAAAGACTGAACTGTTTGCGGCCCTCGAGGACTGGAGTTCCCACCCGCCATAGATGATGAATGGAGAGGAGGCTGGGTATGCAGACCATTCAGACAGGGCTCCTGCAGAGGTCTATTCTAAGGCCAGGAGGATCTTGAGCGTTGTTCTGGAGTTTGCAGGGGATCCCCTGCAGTCAAACCTCCAAGCAATGTGCAAGCTATTCCCTAACCTACGAATGTTCAATACCTCTCAATCCCTTTAAAGGGACTCTGTTCTTCGTTTGAGCGATTCATGACGTGGCCAAACAGTTCAGTGCGCCTTTTCACCTGCTGGTTTTCCATCAATCTACGTCCTTCTTGGCTTTAAAAAGCCAGAGTTGTCAATCAATAAGAGGGGAGGAAGAAAATAGAGGGAAAACAAGTGGGGGGGGTGGGTAATGACAAACATTTGGCTTATGTAAGCACAGGACAATATAGGTACAGGTCCACTCTTCTATTAACCAAATTTCTGTGCAAAATACCCTTTGGCTTATAGAAGCTTTTGAACAGAGCGCCCTAAATTACTAGGCCAGTCTTTTCCCATGGAGAGTGCTGCCCGTCTCATGTTATTACACATCAGTAACTCGTGCATATTTCTCATGGCTAACGCTCCAGCTATCAGTAAAGTATCTATATATACAGACTTATCTGTAAACAAAATGACGCCATATATAATACACCACTAGTCTGAGAAAGGTTAGAAAATACATCTACAATCGACTAACGCTATGCGACAATATCTGCGGAAAGAACAAATATGAATAAATTTGCGCTGTCTGAATATCCTAACTAAACCTATGCACGGCTGATCGGCTGTTTCATCATCATACTGTGTACCAAATGACTTCCGAGGATCTTACACAACAGTGAGTAAATTTCAGACGGGATGACACCTCGGAGAAACATTGCAATAAAGAATTTTTCTTTTTGAATCCAGGGTCCATTAGGCGCCTCATCGCCGAAAATGACATCTCATCAGCTTAGCACAAGTAAAATTTATAACAACATTAATACAACAAATCCAAGACTCAAATCCCAGAACAAGCAGCCAAATCCGGCAAGTACGTATGAGCCAGGCGGGGGCCAGAATCACAAGGTCAAATAATGATCGCTGATAACAGTACGTCATCGGCCAATACAGAACATGTCTGCATTCTGGGATCTAATGAGAATATTCAAGAAAAACAGATTTACTAGGAATTGCCCGGAGTGCCTCCATTATGCCGCCATGAGCCGGATTCTCCCAGGCCTGTAAGTAAAGTCATTTGTTGGTTTTTAAGTTTGCCATATATAGCACGCTTTCCAATAGATAGTCCACAAAAATCTGCAGCAAGGTTCTAACATACGGGGACACCAATGTGCACATTATTTATATTTTGTTATTACATACAGCAAAAGGAGAAAACACAAAGGGCAAGGATGGAGCTCCGAATATTATTATATATATAATATATATATATATATATATATTCTGGTTTAAATACTAAATCCAATGACAAGGCTTGTTAAAAAGTTATTTTTGACATTTAGGATTGCTACTTCCAATAGGTGGCACTAAAGTTCAAGTCTCCTTCCTCTCTGAAGGGACAATTTGCACATTTTTAGGGAATCCTTGTACAATGAGGCTGTAAACATGGACAACCCTTTCGATGGTATTGTTATTGTGCTAAAACTAAAGACATCAGACATTCCCCTCAACCATCATTCACAGATAATTGGAAATGACATGTAAACAGTCTGTGGACACAAAGTACAGCCCAGACACTGATGGACCAAGTGTCACTGTTGAACTAGATCTGGATTCTGTATTTCTGCCAGTCCATAATGAGGAGCTAAGTCTAATAGTGTAAACCAGTTAGGTGCTGGGAGGGTCTCACTCAGGACCCGCTTCCCACCACTCAGCCGCTGCATTAATAGCCTCCACAATCTCACACCCGCCATTTACAAGCCCCCATACAATGCACAACAGCTTTATAAATATCTCCAGAAACGTAATTAGCAGATAATTGTCAAAAGACAACGGCTTTTAATGTAGAGTGTCTCCTAATTGCTCAACACTACTCGAACGTTTAACCCTTTGTCCTTTAATGTAAAAAGTCTAATTACTCTGACAAAAGTCAACATCATTTCTGTTTGTTAAGCAAATTTTCAGCAGAAATAAAAATAATTAGAACATTAACAAACACTAATTGGATTGTGCCACCTGCCTCATAAAATACGGATCCGGGCTCTGAATTCTGCAGAGATGAGATCTGCCTTAGTAAAATTATAGTTCAGTTCTTAGAGGGATTGTCCACTTTATAAAATGGATTCCTAAATACCCTGTTACAGCATTCGGAGTATTAATGGGGCCCTCACTGGACATGTCGTCTGTAGCACAGGACCGCTAGAGCCAATAGATGGCACACAAGACTAATCAGCCCAGTGATTGGCTGCAGCGGTCACATGCTGATGATGTATGGTCAGTGTGGCTCCTATGTTAATAAAGAGATAAATGGAGGAGCAGAGTAAAGGGAGTCACTGGAGGGGAGTTAGAGAGAGAAATGGATTGGGACTCTGCTCCCCCCTTCCTCCATTATGAGCTTCACACATGCTCATTAGCTGCTTTAATGAAATAGAAGTGATCAAAGTCTAATCAATGCGGTTAATGTAAGTGTGGATTTACTGAAACAACAGACGTTAGATCCTAAAAAAAGGCCTATGGTAATTTGAAAATGACAAGATATCAAATACATATTGTTAATCAATATAAATTATACAATGGCAGCTCCTCTGCTTCCACCTTACACAAATCTCTTTATTGGATTAATATCAAATAACGTAGTTCACACAAGTAACAGTAGTCCATAATCCGTCTCCTTCATATATCTCTGAATTAATCTCCAGATATCTTCCCACACAATCTTCAATCCTCCCAAGACCTCCTTCTCTCCTCCATACTTATTCATTCCTCACCCAATGTCTCCAAGACTTCTCCCATATACCCATCCTCTGGGATTCTGTACCCAAACACATCTGATTATCTGCCACACTCGGAACCTTCAGACGAAACTTAGAAACCTTACAGCCTGCAATGACCCTGCTGCCACCACTGGAGCTGTCGCTTCACCACCATCGGAGCTGCCGTGACCTCCCCCAACCTACTGCATCCCCTCCCCCATTATCCTGTATACAGTAAGCCCAATATCCTCTCCTTACTGTACTAAACAGTCATTGTTAATTTGCTCATTGTAATTTATATCTGTATGTTGTATCTCCTTCTCATGTACAGAACTATGGAGATAATGGTGCTCTACAAATATATAAATAACAAAACTAGTGATGGGTGAACCCAGGCTGTAAAATTCAGGCTCTGTACCAAACACCTAGTGTTCGTGCACAGATCCCGAAGATGGGCTTCTCTGGGATATCAGTGTTGCAGTCCGGGTCTGGGGGCTGAAAAACAAAGCACATTATTAATAAACATTATCAGTATACTTACTGGATTCTGCGGCGCACGTCCTGCCATCCCGTTGTCCCGACGCATCTGCTTCCGGGACTGCCACTCAATTTCCGGGGATATTCACTGCACTGCCAAGAATCGCTTCAGTTCTCGGCAGTGTTCGCAGTGACATCAGGGGTCACCAGAGTTTATCGCTCAGCTATGACCTCGATAGACCTCTGTCACTTGTCGCTCTAGACAAGAGAGAAGCGCTCAGTTACGGCTGGGCTCCGGATGCCGGATGATGCTGGGGTTATGTGAGTTCAATTAAACTCTAGCACCTTTTACACAGCACCTGGCTGTCATTCCGTGCCTGCTCATCTCTGCCATGTACCAGAGCTGAAGAAAATAACACCTGGATTACGTAAGAGGGAGGGTTTTGTTTTGGTAATTAAAGATGAAGTCCCTAAATGTGTCGTGTTTTATTTCTAATCAAAATATTTTTTCTTTGTGTTGTTATTATTTTTTTCTTGTTCACTAGAATTCATGGCTGCTGGGTCTAATTTGGTCTGACATCATAAATTTTGGGCTTAGTACCAACTGACAATGCAAAGCTGGTAGTAACCCCATTATTACCCAAGTGTGCCATCCCTCACCAGGGCCGCTGGAAGAGCCAGGTAAAGCTCCTTGAAATGGCACTATGATGAATGCGTCATTTTCAGGGGCAGCTGCGGGCTGCGTTTTTAAGTGTAGGGGGCCAGAACACTTGAGCCTTACCACACAGATTCCTAGCCTAGCCCAGCTACCTGGTTTTACCTGGCTGGCGATCAAAATATGGCAGGAGCCTACACATTTTTTTAAACATTATTTATTTAAATAATTAAAAAAAATAATGGGCTTCCCTGAATTTTGATTGCCAGCCAAGGTAAAGCCAAGCAGCTGGGGGGGCAGCCCGTAGATGTCTGCTTTATCTGCGCTGAGAAACAAAAGTATAGCGCTACGTGCTTTTTTTTTTTAATTATTTATTTTTACATCCTTATGGCGTCAGTCAATCTGTCAAGAGCCCAACAGCCAATCACAGACGCTGTCACAGAGAATGAGTGTCTGTGATTGGCTGCTGGAGTAACCTGAAACCAGCCCGTACATTTCAGCATCTAGAATGTACGGGTGGATTTCAGGTTAATCCAACAGCCAATCATACACGCCCATTCTCCGTAAGAGCATCTGTGATTGGCTGTTGGGTCCATCACACATATAGTAGTGTGAAAATAAATAATTTAAAAAATGACGTAGCCCTCTGTTGTATTTGTGATTCTCAGCGCAGACAAAACGGACAGCTATGAGCTGCCAGCCCCAGCTGCCTGACAATGAAAATACAGGGAAGCCCTTTTTTTTTTTTTTTTTTAATAATTTAAATAAATAATTTAAAAAAATGCATGGGCTCCAACGATATTTTGATTCGCCAGCTAGGTAAAATCACGCAGTTGGGGGCCGTTATTCTTAGCGTTGTAAGGCCCAAGCATTCGGGGCCCCCAACACTGAAAATCGCAGCCGCCCCTGAAAATGGCGCGTTCATCGTAGCGCCATTTCCAGGCGCTTTACCCGGCTCTTCCAGTGGTCCTGGTGGGAGGTAGCACACTGGGTAATAATGAGGTTAATACCAGCTTTGTACTGTCAGCTGGTACTAGGCCTGAAATTCATGGTGTCAGGCCAAATTAGACCCAGCCATCATGAATTTCTAGTAAACAGAAAAAAAAAGAAAAAATACAGAAACAAAATTTTTCATTAGAAATAAAACAAAAAACAC
Source organism: Allobates femoralis (assembly GCA_033576535.1). Classification (NCBI taxonomy): domain Eukaryota; kingdom Metazoa; phylum Chordata; class Amphibia; order Anura; family Aromobatidae; genus Allobates; species Allobates femoralis. The sequence continues at coordinate 781,928,505 of JARQOC010000003.1, forward strand.
ATTTAGGGACTCCATCTTTAATTACAAAAAACCCTTCCATCTGATGTAATCCACACAGAGCAGGTTCAGCTCTGCTTCATTGCTCTGAACAGACAAGCGTCTGTCCAGAGTGACAAGCAGGCTCAAACTGACAGTGACAGAGGTCAATCAAGTTCATAGGGAGCCATGCACTTGGGTGACCCCAGATGTGACCGCGAACACTGCAGAGAACTGAAGCTGTTCTTGGCAGTGTAGTAAATATCCCTGGACGTTAATGAGCGGCCCCGGATGGAGTCAGGACAGCGGGACCCGTTAAGTATAATGATAATGTTTATTAATAATGTGCTTTGTTATGCAGCCCCCAGCCCCATCCCATAACCGTATAGTCCAAGCTCGGGGTTCAGACGCAAGTTTGAGTTAAGTCCGGCCCAGAACTCAGACTTTACAAAAAGGTCTGGGTGAGTCCACTGATGCTAAGCATCGGCGGGTTCGCCCATCACTACTGCACCTAATGTGAGAGAAGTATTAGGTAGAGAAAGAGACTCCGATTTCAGTGG